>JBBMJZ010000036.1:8506805-8542266 GCA_037833815.1 Zingiber zerumbet
TCTTTCTAAGGCTCCGGGAGATATCTGCTTTGGTTTTCTCAGATCTGAAGGAATCTGTTTACTGGGACTTCCGAATCTTATCTTTGGAAGAATATATTGCGGTGTTGAAGGCTTCTTCTGGTCATCTTCTTCGAGAGCTTCATCATCCATCGCCTCCCACCTATTCGTCCCGACGATCTCAGACAGGATCATCGTCCATTGCATATTTTGGCTTCTCCACAAGTATTAAAATTTTATCAAAAAAATAGCTAAAGTAAAGCTCATTCATATCAGGCTCATGTTGGGCCTGATATTTTTCCATATCATGCCCATGGGGTTAAGGTTTAAGTAATTTTTCTAATAATATTTTAACATCTCCGGATAAACCAAAATATGTAATAGACGTCATTGTTGGGCTCTTTGCAGACTCAGAAATCTACAAGACCTGAAATGGATCTAATTAGACCTCTCTAGGTCCATCAGTGGATTTTGGTCAAAACTCACTGATCAACCTAGAGACCTCAGATTACAACCATTTTAGGTTTTGTGAATTTTTAAAGTTGCAAAGAATCCAACGGTATTGTCCATTACATATTTTAGCTTCTCTGGAGGTGTTAAAATTTTATCAAAAAAATCAACTAAATCTTAACCATATATGCCTGATATGAATTATATTAGACCCACGTTGGGCTTAATATAGAAAAATATCAGGCTTATGTTAGGTCATATATGAAAAATATCAAGCCCATGTTAGACCTAATCTGAAAAAATATCAGGCCCAACGTGGGCTTAATATGAATGAGTTTTACTTTAGTTGATTTGTTTGATAAAATTTTAACACCTCCGAAGAAGCTGAAATATGCAGTGGACGATACTGTTGGACTATTTGCAACCTCAAAAATCCATAGGGCCTAAAATGGTTGCAATCTGATGTCTCTAAATCAATTAGTGGATTTTGACCAAAATCTAATGATGGATCTATACAGGTCTGATTGAGCCTATTTTAGGTCCTGTAGATTTCTAAGGCTGCAAGGAGTCCAACGGTGTCATCCATTATAGTTCAGCTTCTCCATATATGTTAAAATATTATCGAACAAATCAGTTAAACCCTAACCCCTAGGCATGATATGAAAAATATCAGACCCAACAAGGGCTTTGATATGAATGAGTTTTACTTTAGCTAATTTTTTCGATAAAATTTCAACACCTCTAGAGAAACCAAAATATGCAATCGACGTCACCGTTGGACTTCTTACAATCTCAAAAATCTACATGACCTAAAATAGTTGCAATATGAGGTCTCTAGGTCGATCAGTAGATTTTGACCAAAATCCATTAATGGACCTAGACAAGTCCGATTGGACTCATTTCAAGTCCTATGGATTTTTGATGCTACAAGGAGTTCAACGATGTCATCCATTGTATATTTCAGCTTTTTCGAAGGTGTTAAAATTTTATCGAAAGAATCAGCTAAACCATAATCCCCATGGGTCTGATATAGAATCATATGCTTATATGCATCTAAAAGAGAGAGGAAAGAGAAGATAAGAGAGGCTATGTCACGCCCCGAAGGTATATTTGTCCAACATAATGGATGGTACTCTTTAATGACAATATACGATATAACATGATATAAGTCCATAGCATGGACACAAATACACAGCGGAAGACATAAAACATAGAAAAACTAAAATAGCTTATTGCATGCCGGCATGACTTAATACAACAAACCACATAACGGAATAAAAGTAGCCTCAAGACTAAAATCCATAACCAAGTCAAAAAGTTAAAGTGTAAGCAAAACAATATGAAATAACACGGAAAATGCAAATCTCAAGTGTGATGTGGGACTGATAGACAGGATTCTCCAAGCAACTCTATGCATCATCTATCTGCTAACCTAAAGGTCAATGGAAAAGCAAGGGGTAGTAAGTACCATAATTCAGTGGGTATAAGAATATAGTGCGTGATACTAAATATAAGGAGATCAAAGGAAGCAATCTTAAGTTAAAATACTTACTACAAAAGTAAAAACACCTATATAATCATCTGCTAACCAAAAGCATAACTAATAATGTAACATACACTAACCTGCTCAACCAGGTATAACCAATAACTCAGGAGTACATAAATAGTACATCCAAACCTACAAAAACAAATACATAACTGACATGTTAGGACACTCCGGCGAGCTAGAGGAAGGGGTGATTAGCTCCAATCGCTTCGTCGATGATTTGTTGTAGTGGAAAACACTCGAAGCAATGCTAACACCCATATTTACTTAGTATCTAGCTCAACAAGGTGACTAATCCAATGATCCACATAGAGTACACTCTCTATTATGAAAATACTCCTTCTTGGAAATACTCCGGAGGTGGAGAAACCTCGTACAAGCTCTCGATAAGAAAATACAATAAGGAAATGAATGAACAGTACAATGAACACCTTGCTTAATCTCTTATAGTTTGTAGATGCCTCTTGTAGACTCAGAAATGTAGCATCACTTTGCCTTGAATCTTCCAAGAATAGGCGGTGAAGAGTGGAGAAGAAGAGTTGGGTTTGAATCTTGCTAAATGTCTTTATATGTCATGATCTAGGGTTCACAATTGATTGACCTTACCCCCAATTGATTGTCATGTCAGATCTGAGTGATCCCAACCATCCAAACCTCGCAACGTCTCTTTTTCATGTCTCCTAATCAATTACTTAATTGATTAAGCGCTTCTTGATCATTACTTAATTGATTAAGCACTTCTTGATTGATTACCCAATCAATCAAGAATGCCTCTGTGCTCTTGTGAAAACTCCTCTCAATCAATTACCCAATCGATTACTTGACTTCAATTGATTACCTGATTGATTCAAAATCCTATTATTTACTTCGTGAACTTCTCTTAATCGATTAAGCACTTTCCTAATTGATTTAGCATAGAAAATATTGTAGTTCATGAAATCCCCCTGTAATCAATTACCTAATCAATTGACTTCAGGGTGAATCAATCACTTGATCGATTCACCACACTCATGTCACACATAGATGCCCTCAATCGATTAGTTGATCGATTGATGTAGCTCTCAATTAATCACTTGATCGATGACTCAACCTTAACTTGCTTAACCCAAGTCTAGGGTTTCCTTACTCAATCTCCTATCAACCGTGACCTGTTGGGACTTCTCCACCAAGTGTCCGGTCAACCTTTTGACCCACTTAGACTTTGGCAACTTTCCATTGGACTTCCGATCACTAAGTGTTGTCCTCTTTGATCTATTTAAATTTTTCTCTTACCTAACCGCAGTTAGGACTTAACCTTAACAACATGTAGTCCACCTTGACCCACTTGGACTTCCCTTTACCTAACTATAGTTAGGGTTTTCCTTTATCAACGTGTGATCCCCCTTGATCCACTTGAACATTTCTTGTCTAATCGTAGTTAGGACTTTCCTTGCCAACCTGCGGTCCTCCTTGACTCACTTAGACTTTCCTTTCCAACGTGTGGTCCTCCCTAACTCACTTGGACTTTTCCTTTGCCTAACCATAATTAAGAATGTCCTTACCAACGTGCAGTTCTCTTTGATCCACTTGGACTTTTCTTACCACATTAGGTCTTCCCTGATCCACTTGGACTTTTCCATTACTTAACCATAGTTAGGAATTTCCTTGCCAACGTGAGGTCCTCCTCGACCCACTTAAACTTTCCTTGCCAACGTGCAATCCTCTCTAACTCAAAGACTTTTCTTTTACCTAACTACAGTTAGGGCTTTCCTTGCCAACGAGCGGTCCTCCGTGACCTACTTGGACTTTCCTTGCCAACATGTGGTCATCCCTAACCCACTTGGACTTTTCCTTTGCCTAACCACAGTTAGGACTTTTCTTGCCAATGTGTAGTCCTCCCTGACCCATTTGTATTTTTCCTTTACCTAATCATAGTTAGGGCTTTCCTTGCCTAACCTCTAGTTAGGATTTTACCAGTCAAGTACCAGTCCTCCTTAACCTACTTGACCTTTCTCATAGATTGTCAAACAATATATTGTCCAAATGTGTTGTTTACAATATAGTGTTCAAAAATCAAAACTCAAGCTCGAATCTACTCGAGCTTAGTTAAATTGGTCAACCTTGACCCGAAGAACGATTGCACCAATAATCTTCCAACACAACATATAACAAGCATATAACAAGTCCTAACTAACGCAATAACATGTTATCACGAATGAGTTTCATGGGTAGTCAAGGTATATAAATAGCCACTGTTCGTGGGAGAACGCTTTAACTCAGATTGAGGTAGCTATATAACTTCTCAGTCACTAACTGCAGAAAAATGCTTTAACACGGATGGCCCCATGGGTGGACAGAATGAGGTAGCTATCTAGCTCCTCATTCACTGACTGCAGGAGAACACTCTACCACAGATGATCCCGTGGGTAGTTAGAGTATATAGATAGTCACTGTCTGCAGGAGAACGCTCTATCATGGATGGTCCACTAGGCATATAGGATATGTACATGGCTATCTAGCTATGGATTACGGGTGAACACGCTACCGCAAATGGTCATGTGGACAGTCATATGTATCTGATAACTGATGACTCTCTCAACCACGAATGGGAGAGAATGGTCGACAATATATACTAACAGTCGCTGACGACTATCTCAACCACGAATGGGAGACAATGGTCATCGGGATAAAACAACGTAATGATAAGCAATAGGTGAATAATCACATCATATATAACCTTCTATAATCACACCTCGGTCTAACCTTGTTAGCGTATAAGTATTAGCCTAACGAACAAACAAAGGTCTAATAAGATACTCAACTACGACATGATCTTACTAATGCATAGACATGAGCCTAAAGAACAAAGTAGGATACTCAAAGCTATCTAGCAACGAACTATGTGCGATACCTCAATACCACTATCTAGTCTAATGGGCTATTCAAATGCATAAGAATGCAATAAGTAACAAGTCTATCAACATGTATCTAAGACCAACAATAGCAAGTAAAGTAGTAACAATCCTATGGTCTAACTTTACTGGTGTATAAGCATGAGCCTAATAACAACCAAAGGTCTAATAGGATACTCAATATTCTACACTATGGTATGATTTTACTAATGTATAGGCATGAGTCAACATATCAAACAAAGATTTAGTAGGATATTTGATATCCTATACTACTATATTGCTACCAAAAGACACAAGTATAAATAACATGGAGAGCAAATGAGACTGTATGGATATCAAATAAATTAAACTAAATACAAGCAACTAAGTATCAACTCAAGAAGCAAATAAAGTGAAGTCAAGATAAGTTGTAATTGTTGGTGTAGTTAGCATTAATGGTCAAACTTAAGTTTTGATAAATGATAAATAAATTAAAATTATATATTGTGTTATCTAACCTTGTTACAAAGTGTGTAAGAATTGATGAGTCTAGAGGACTTGACACCAGATTGAAGTCTGTTAGGTCTAAAGACTTGATAACTGGCACAAAGTCTAAATAGATTAAGGAGTGACCCGATATTTGGTAGAAAGTTGGGTTGGGTCTACATGACCTAATAGTTATCTAAAGCCCAGTTAGGTTTGCGGACCTAACAACTAGAAGAAAGATCTAGTGGATCAAAAAGTAAATCAAGCGACTGTAAATGATAAGTAAGGTAAGTCACTAGAGAAGAGTGAGTTAGTGAGAACGAGTCCCAATGGGACTGTAGATTCTGAGATCATTTTGGAAGCATAAACTGAGACCACGATTAGATTCTGATTTTGGGAAGATAGGATATAATTAATAATCCCTTATATTTAATTGGGCTAACTCTATTTTATAGGGTATAGTTTGTTATTTGGACTAATATTTTTTTTGCAAGGGTGAAAAATGCAAAAGTAGCCTCGGATAAACAGTGTCCGAGGTGCCTCAGAGCTGTGCGGAGGTGCCCTGGATCTAAAGGGGATGTCCTCGCGTGGATGAACTTTGAGGATAAATTTCTCACGGTAGTGATGCACCCTAGAGAGTGTTGGAGGTGCCTCGGAGTTGTGTGAAGTGCCTCAGAGTGCATGGAAGGCACCATGGAGTGGATACAAGCCACAGTCCACTCGACTTATCATGATCGAAGCTTAAAGGATCAGATTTACACATAGAGGCACCTCAGATGAGGTTGGAGGTGCCCTTAACACTCAATAAAAGAGTTGTTAAGCCAACAAAAGGGAAAAGAACTCATACACAAGCTCTTACAACTATTCTATGCATTGTACTGCTGCCATATTCAAGCTTCAATGACGCATAAACAATATGACTCTGCTATGTGCTCAAACAAGCCTAGACTTTGGTAACGTGTAATTATTGCATAATTTTTCTATCGCTTTTTCCCTGCTTATTAAATTCTAAGGTTGGTAGTTTTGTTACCAATATAATTTTTGTAAAAAAGTGATTTGATAGTGAATTACCCATCGGAAAGGTCCAAAGGACCTAGGTCTTGATGTAGGAGTTGTCAAAGGCTCCTAACCAAGTAAAAACTGATTATGTGTGCTTTCACTTATTTTTTATTATTTCTATTTTCCACTGTGTACTCGTCTCAAAAATCACAAAAAAAAAATTTAAATACACATGATTCACCCTCTCTCACATGTGCATTGGTCCTATAGTAATTATTGTCTAATCAATATATGGCAATAAATCATCATGCACTAAGATCAAAGAAACTATAGAGGTCAAAGCAAGAATTACCCACCTCAAAATAAAGCTCAGATTGAATAACTCCCTTATCGAGATGCTCATCTTAAATAAGAGTCCTGCATTTAGCTACTCTAACAAGTCTCAACTAGCTAAACTAAATCCCAAAACTAAATAGATAACCTATTCCCTTTCTGATTAAGGAAATTGTTGGATCATGAGCTTGTGACAGGGGAAGTGAATCACATGATTTTGAAATATTCTTTTCTTTTAAAAACACTGAGTTCATAGTAGAAATAAAGTTAAGGAGAAAGAAGGAAGAAAGAGAAAGATAAGCACTAACACAAATAATTTTTTACTTGGTTCGGAGCCTTCGACAACTCTTACTCTAAGGCCCGCACTCGTTGAATGCTTTCGTTGGACAATTCACTAATAGTTTAAAATGGTACAAAACTTAAGTACAAGAACTATAATGAAAGGTTATCAACAACAGATAAAGTAAATAAAACTTGATTGGCGGTTGTCAAAGGAGCGTTACAGCATCGTAGAAGCCTTTTTAGAGTAGCACGCAAGATCAAAAGTCGGAGTACTTGTCGTATTGAAACTACTGGTCAAAGACTCCTTTAATAGCTTCATCCGGGCACCTGGATCCCCTCTCAGGCACCTGGACTGTGCTGACGTGGTGAACTCTCATCGAAAATTCATACTCAAAGTTTATCCATCTTCGAGCGCTCGGATCCCCTCCGAGTGCCTAGATCGTTGACATGGGTTCGGCCAGTCGACATACTCCAACTCAGCTTATGGATTAACTTTTCTAGTCCGGGTACCTAGACCAACTCTAGACGCTCGGACCGCCCGGGTGCTTGGTTAGGAACCCGTCCAGGCGCCCTGAGTCGGGCCACCCGGATCCCTTCCGAGCGCCCGGACAACCCTTTTTTACCATTCTTTTTCCTATAAAAAAGAGTTAGTCTAGGAAACTATAATATATTTATCTTGCAAAACAAAGTTAGCACAATAAGGTAGTAGTATTAATTATGTCCTATCTCCTCGAGACCAAGATCTAGTCACGATCTCAGCTTAGATTTTTTAAATGGGCCTAAGCTGGACCAATGCTTACTGTTCTCTCAATTGGGATGCTTCCTCACTAGATCTTTCCTCCATTGACTTACCTTACTTATCATTTGTAGACTTCCTTGATGTCAAGTCCCTTGACCCACCAGAATTTCTTGTCAGATTTCAATCAATCTAGACTTCCTCCTGCCAGATCTCAACTGATGTGGACTTCATGCCAGCTATCAACCTAGCTAGAAATCTTCTACTAGCTCTCAATCAATCTAAACTTCATGCCAGCTATCAACTTAAATGGACTTCTTCTTGGTGTTCTGGTCCTCTAAACCCATTAAGTCTTGCATACTTGGTAAAAAAGTTAGAGAAACAAATATATCTAACTTTAACATATTTGTCATACATCAAAACCTTATTATCAATGCAACCTGCACCAACAATATTTTCCTTTTTGATGTAATGACAACTTAGGTTAAATTTAGAAAAAAAATATGCAAATAAGCATTAAACATGTAATGCTAAATTTAAGTGAGTTAAATTTTTCTAACCTAACCCACCATCCTCCCCCTTTGGCATACATCAAAAATTAAGACAACTTATTAAGCCCAAATTTCTAATTATTCATAAAAGTTGAAAACAAAAGTTGTAAATGTTTCAACCAATTGTTTAACTAATGTTTGGAAATTTTTGAACAGCCTAAATAAAGTTTTAGCAAAATAAATAAATTTTGAAAACTAAGTTTTTCAAACAAGTTTTCAAATAATGAATTCAAGTTTTTAAATAGTATTTTTGAAAACAAGTTTTTAAAATTATTTCAAGTAAATAAATTTTACAAAGATACAATGGTTTCAGAAAAACTTTTTGATTTATTGTAGGGAGTAAATGAAAAAACTTAAAAGTAGTTTTTCAAAATTTATAAAAGATTTTCAAAATTTTAAAAATTAAAATTTACAAAGTATTTCCAAATAATTTTCAAAAAACATTTTTCAAGAATGCCTTTTAAAGAAAGTTTGTTAAAACAATTTATACAATAATTTTCAAAACATATTACATAAAGACTTTGAAAAAAAACTTTCAAAGAAAATTTTAAAATAATTAAGGAAATTTTGAAAGAAATTTTCAAAAATAAAATATTTTACAAATGGTTTTCTAATGTTTGAAAATTAAAACAAAAATAAAACTTTTTGTAAAGATAAATTTTACAAGAATTTAATAAAACTTTTCAAAGTGTTTCCGAAAGCATCTTTCAATGTAATTTGCAAAATATTGTCATTTCATTTTTTAAAACAGATATTAATTTTTTTATCATTTGCAAAGTAAGTTTCAAAAGAATTTTTAAACCAACACTTTATAAAAAAAATTGAAATAGAATTTGAAAGGAGTTTTCAAATATTCTCCCCTAAACCAAAGATTATTTTAAAACATAATACTTACCTAAAAATCATCCTTAAATATCTATCCGTTAGTTACTAACTAACTATCAAAAGATAACAGTGCTCATTTGGTTAATAAAGTTAAGTATTAATGTCCAGTTAGAAATTTACTTTAAAAGGACCACTTAACTTGTTCAATGTGCTGTTATTTTTTTAATTCATACTTGTTTTGATGTACTGATATAAGCATCTGAAGTCTAGGTAAAAGGTCTATGCATCTCATGTCATTCTAAGTTTTGAATACACAATTAAGGTACACTTAGTGTGCTTGTGAGATGCTCATTATCTAGATTTATAGGATCATACTTTCTAAGGGTTCAATCTAGACTAAGGCTAAAATAATTTTACAACACTGGAGAAATGAATTTTTTTTTTGAAAATATAACTAAATATTTTTCCTAGAATTTGCAAAGCACTTGAAAATTTATTTGATAATAAGAGTCCTAGTCTATCATGCACATTCCCAGTTTTCTTCTTAGGTTCAAGTTAAGTTTGAGGTTTTTAAGTTCGAATTGTGTGTATATTTGGATTGATAATTCTTTGAGATTTAAGTTAATTGATTGGTAATTTGATTGATTTGAATTAGGTTTGTTTAAAATTTTAATTAGGTTGAATTAAGGTATTAATTAAATTGAGTTCTCAATTAAGGTTATCCTAAATTACCAATTAAGGTTAGATTAATTAAAGTTAAGTTAAATTTGATTTTAATTTTAAGTTTAAATTTGATTTTATTTTTTTTAAGTTTTAAGCTAATTTTAAGTTAAGTTTAACTTTGATTTTAATTTTAAGTTTTAAGTTCAAATTTGATTTTAATTTTTTAAGTTAAATTTAAATTAATTTAATTTAATTTACTTTACTTTACTTTAATTTAATTTATTTTATTTTATTTTATTTTAATTTACTTTAATTTAATTTAATCCTTATTCATCTCACTCGATCTATATTTTCAATCAAGGAATCCTATAATATTATGAGATGAGTTAATTTAAATTTCAAGGTTTGGTTTAACTTGTGTTAGATTTAAGTTTAACTTTGGGTTCAACAAGTAGACATTCTTTGGATAAACATCTAAGCTATGATGAGTCGCCTGAATATCATTAGAGTAACCACGTCTTTAAAATTTTCTAAATAGTTCTGTCCACTGAACTTAGTACAAAATTTTGGTCTAACTAGTTAGGATTAATAAGGGTAGCTTAAGTTAGTAATTTACTTTACTTTATTTTACTTTACTTTACTTTATTTTATTTTATTTTTATTTTATTTTATTTTATTTTAATTTAATCCTTATTCATCTCATTCGATCTATATTTTCAATCAAGGAATCCTATAATTGTGTGAGATGAGTTAATTTAAATTTCAGGGTTTGGTTTAACTTGTGTTAGATTTAAGTTTAGCTTTGGGTTCAACAAGTAGACATTCTTTGGATAAACGTCTAAGCTATGATGAGTTGCCTAGATATCATTAGAGTAGCCACGTCTTTAAAATTTTCTAAATAGTTTTGTCCACTGAACTTAGTACAAAACTTTGGTCTAACTAGTTAGGATTAATAAGAGTAGCTTTAGTTAGTTCCATTAAGCTAAATGCACCAGGTCGAAACCATATCTTCCTAGACATGTATAGACAGATCTTCCCTAACATATTATCATTCAAAACTTCTCCAGTACTGTTTATCAAGTTAAACTTTGTCCCTAATTAAACTAGTTCTAATTACCCAGCCAGGTTAAGCTATTGTTTTGGATATACTAACTAATTTGATGTCTCCCCCTGAATTATTGAACTTAGGTTATGTTTAATTAAGATAAATTAACTTTTAGTTAAAGATTAATTAACTTTTAGTTAAGCTTTAATTAATCATTAATTTACTTTTTTTATTCAATTTTAACTTTTAATTTTAAGTTTTCAATTTTGAATTAATTAAGTTAGTTAAATTATCTTTCTTTAAAAGATCATCTTTAATATTTAACTTTTTATATATTTTAATTTCAAATTTTTTAAGTTGGTTAAGTTATCATTGTTTAAAAAATTATTTAAATTTTTATTAATTTTTAATTTTGAATTAATTAATTAATTTGATTGGATTTACAATTCATCTTTAGTGTTTATCTTCTTATTAATTTTTAATTTTGAATTAGTATGATTTAGTTTTGATTTTATCAAATTATTTTTATCTATAGGTTTATCCTTAAGATTTAAATTCTTATTTATTAAATTTTTTTATTTTCGATAGAAATTCTTAGATTAACATTAACTAGATTATCAAATTTTTATTAAGAAATTTATTAATGTTATCAAATCTATATTAGTTCGTCAATGTTATCACTTGAATTTTTAGTTATTATTTACATTTTCAGATGTATTTAAATTCATTTTTTAATTAATTACAACTAAAGTTTTATTAATTATTTTATTTAATTTTGAATTTTTTAATTTAATTAAATCTAAATTGTTTAATATGTTTACAGGAGTATTTTTTATGAATATCTAAATTATCATAAACTAATAAGGGTATTTTGGTTAATATTACTAACCTTAAGCACAACCCCTAATTCTATAGGCTTCTCCGTTGGATTGAACTTGAGCATAGATTCATTTTTATCTTGTTCCTCTAGCTTTAACGGCTTCTCATGAAGCTTAGTCAGGCGTGTCCAAAATTTGTAGCATCTTTGACCTTTCCTATCTTGCATGTAACTTTGTTAGGTAATAAATCTGAAATTAATTTTATTACCTTTTGATTTGCTTCAGAGTTTTGAGAAGATCACTTCAGCGTCATGTCACCGTCGAAGTCGTATATCAGGATGAAGCTTTCCATTTGCATCCTCCATAACTTGAATTCGTCCTTCTTGTATATCTCGTATGGAGGTAGTTGGTTGACATTTCGCCCAAGCATCTCTTTATGCTCCATTTCACTTACACAACACAATTTCATAGAGAAATTCCAAGACTAGGTCTTGAGATAAGTAGTGTGGAAGGATGATAAATATAAAAAAAAAAATTGATTGGTGTTACATCAATTCAGAGTATTTTATAACGTGAAAATCTTGTCCAAAAAAGGTGATTGCACCAATTTGAACTAGGTTGAAAATCTTAAAATCGAACGAGATTTTAAAAGAAAGAAAACAAAAGAACCCTCCTTTGCTTTGATTGGTGGTTGCACCAATTCAGAGCGGTACCTCGCACTGATACCACTTATTGGATCGTGAACACATGAAGGGGGGATTAATCAAGTGATTTTGAAATATTCTTTTCTTTTAAAAACACTGAGTTTGTAGTGGAAATAAAGTTAAGGAGAAAGAAGAAAGAAAGAGAAAGACAAGCGTTAACACAAGTAATTTTTTACTTGATTTGGTGCCTTCGACGAATCCTACTCCAAGCCCCGCACTCATTGAGTGTTTTTGTTGGGTAATCCACTAATAGTTCAAAATGTTACAAAACTTAAGTACAAGAACTATATTGAAAGGTTACTAACAACAGAGAAAGTAAATACAACTTGATTGGCGGTTGTCAGAGAAGCGTTAGAGCATCGTAGAAGCCTTTTTGGAGCAACGCGCAAGAGCGAAAGTCGGAGTTCTTGTAGTATTGAAGCTGCTAGTCGAAAGCTCCTTTTATAGCCCTATTAGGGCGTCTAGATCCCCTTCTAGGCACCTGAGCTGTGCTGATGTGGCGAACTCTCATCGAAACTTCATACTCGAAATTTATCCACCTTCTGGCGCTCGGACTCCCTTCGGGCGCTTGGACCATTGATGTGAGTTTGGCTTGTCGACGTGCTCCAACTCAACTTCTGGATTAACTTTTTCGTTCGAGCAAAGCTGGTCCGGGTGCCCAGATCCCTTCCAGACGCTCGGATAACCCTTTTTCACCCTTCTCTTTCTTGCAAACAAGAGTTAGTCCAAACAATTATAATATGTTTATCTTGCAAAGCAAAGTTAGCATAATAAGGTAGTAGTATTAATTAGATCCTATTTTCCCGAGATCAGGATCTAGTCATGATCTTAGCTTAGGTTTCTGATAACCATGATTTTACTGTATTATTTTGATTCATACATGCATGGTTTGATGTTATGTTTATAGATGGAACCTATATTTACATCATATTTCATGCATTGTATTTATTCTTGTACTTAATTGTAAATTATCTTATTTTTGTGTTATTTGATGCTAATATTTGATTTTTATTTTGTAGACATCAAAGAATCTTGGATTTGGATCTATTCGAACCGAATTTGTGCTCGAATCGGAGTTTAAACGAGAAGATCAAGCTTTGGAGCATTATGGATCGTTCATCAAGAATAAGAGAGATCTGAGCCATCCATTAAAGATCTGATCCATCCGACCTAAAGAAGAGTAGATCCAGACCTTTGATTAAGATTAGCACCTTCGGATCGAAGTTTAAGCGACTTTTCAACATTGATCAAGATCTAAATCGATTTCAGCCGTCCATTCAGATCTCAGATCTGATTTAAATGAGAAGCTATAGTAGCTTCGTGTTTGTTGATCTCTTCGCATTGTGCTTTGCGCCGCGCGACATCTCCGATGAGTTCCGACGCCAATTTTCATCTCCGATCATCTTTTTAGGCCATGACTTCGATGTAGAGCTTCACGGAAGCTGAGTCATGATCATCTGGAGCTGCCGTGCGGGTGTTCCCTCTGGCACAATTCTATTTTCGACAATCCTCTGTTCTCCTCATATTTTGCGGTGTTCTTCCAATCTGTGGTCTCCCTTTCCATTAGAAACACTTGACGGCGTTCCTCCGACGTTTCTGAGTTTCATCCGACGACAATCCACCATCCGTAGCTTCATTCCAGATTCAGAGATTGTGGGTTGCAGAAATCTAGATTTTTGGCCATATCATAGGTTTGGGGTTGTTTCCAGCTCGCCGAAGGCGTTCCTCTGGTGTAGCTAAGCAATTCCGAGCTGATACGCCACTGAGATTCTTCACTGATGACCGGAGTTGGGCGTTCTCGTCTTGGGCCTCTTGTGTGGCAACATGAGTGTGTTGTTTGGTTAGATTGGTTGTGAGATTGGAACGGTTTATCATTTTATTTCACTTGTTACTGTTTTTGTAGCTAGAACAAGTTTCTTTTGATGTTTGTTATATTCGTATAAGTAATCTAGCATTACCTTACCTTGTTGAAGTTTAATTTGTGTTTAATTGGTGCTTGGTTAATTGTTAAGTTGTTAAGTTTTAAATTAGGGTTTAAATTCTGCTTTAGATCAGATTTAATTATGTTTTGTATTTTATTCGTAGTTTAACTGTGTTGAAGATGAAATTTATTACGTAGTGTGACAGTGCGTATTGGAATAATCGGTGACACCTAGGTAGATTTCATTTATGCATTAGATAAATTTCTTATTTGCTTGCTTTTCATTTGTTAGATTTAGATTCAAAGCTTAAACCCCCATTTATATATTAAAACCCCCAAAATAAGAATAACATACAATCCTAGATTGTCATCCTACTATTAGTTCCTCGAGAGATTCAATCCTAGGCTCGTTATTACAACATCATTGTATAGTTAAGAGGTTCATTGGATATAAATTGTTAATTTGATTTGCGGGTGTGACAGATTTAGCGTTATCAAATTTTAGCGCCATTACTGGGGATTTGTAGCGGTGTTTGATAATCTTAGGATTGTTCTTCATTTTGTAAAACTTAAAAAATTTTGTTTCAATTGTTTTCATGTTCATATATCCATGTGTTTGATTTTATATGTTCCTGAGTCTTCTGATTTGATTTTCTAATTGTCAGTGTAAGAACAGGAAATCTATCTAACCATGAATCCATATTATCAACATTTTGAAGATAGGAGGGAGAGTTATTACTATTAGTCTTAGCCTAAATTTTATCAGCTTTACTACCCACCTATGGAGCAGCAGAATAGGTATGTGGATGCACAAGTACAATTTGCAAAGTCAACATGGAAATTCAATAAGGTTATGCAACAAATGAAAGAGCATCAAGAACAATAATTTGTAAGGATACAGAATATTCAAATTCAGTTAGATCAAATTGCATCATCCATTAATCAGTTACAAGCACAAAACTCCAGTGAGAAGATGGATAGTAGAGATTTTGTCAGGCCTGACCCTACTTCCATTACTTCACAAGATTTTTCTAGTTTTATTTGTGATGATGATGTAGTTGTTCAAATTTCTGATTCTACTAATGTTGTTGTTTTAGATGTTGTGAATGATGCAGAAAATGAAAATTTATTTGTTGATTTAAGTGTAAGGGATTGCTTACTGGAAGCATTACCCCAAGAATCACCAAGAATAAAGGATGTAAGTGTAGGGACTTATGCTATGGAGGCAAGTACCCAAGAATCACTACCTTTAGTTGTTCATTCACCTGAACTGGAGTTTGAGCCATTACTTGATAAGGAGGAGGTAACAATCACCATTCTAAAACCTTTAGGTACCTTTCAACATGATAAAGTAAGTATTTCTTTTGATTTGTCAGAGAATTTCATAGAGATATCATTACTTGAATTTGTAGAAGGTGATGTCCATTTCTCTTTTCATGGAAATGTTCGGAAGATGTTACCTATCTTTGCTTTTGCAGGACACAATAGATGTTTGAAATGGGTACTAAATCTGAACCGTCTTCGACCTCTAGAGAGAATTTTCAAAGGAAAAATGATGAATAAAAAGAATTTGAGTGGAATCACAATTACTTCACTACCGGCGTGAATTCTTCTTCTTAATCTTCTTCAACCATCGGCAATAAAGGGGAGTTGATTTCAATTTAGCTTTCTTTTGTATTTTAATTCATGCTTTATTTTGTCTATTCTTTAATAAATTCCTTGAGTGCAAATGTTGATTTTCTTATTGCATTTAGTTATGTTTACTGTAGGAATTCTTCTTATTGCATTTAGTTTTGATTTTGAATAAGAAAATGGCACCCATTAATATTTTCCTATGATATGTTAGAAGTAGAGAATGTGAGCTAGATTTGAGTATCTTATTTTGGGCTTGATGTCAAAAATGGACTTTTAATTTTCCCAAATTTAGTACTTAATAATGGACACTTGATTGTTAAATTGAGATGATACATTTATGCCTAGTGAGGATGAGCCTTAATTTGAATGATGCACTTGTGTTATTATAACTCTAGAACTTACTTTGACTCTTTCAAAACCACAATTTACCTTCACAATAGATTTATTCCTGTAAATATATTATACGAATTTAATTTAAATATCAATAAATTTCTACAAGAAATGATTGAAGGTAGAACATGAAGAGTAGTAAATTGAGTATGTCATTTGGTAAATACTAAAATATAGTATACTTTTGATCAATTCGCAGACCTAAATATGCCCTTTGGTAAATTACCAATTCAAATTTATAATCAATTTATATGCATTTGGTGATATAACCTTGTTTCTTAAGTAAATAGATGCATTTACATAATTTTTTTTTCAAATAAGGCGTGCAATAAAAAATAATGGACTTCTTAATTTACCTTAGTCAGAGAGATCGATCATTTAGTATTATCTAGTTCATCAATTTTATTTAAGCAAATTAAGATTTGAATTGTAAATTTACTGCTTTGACTAAGTAGATTTAGCCAACAATGACACAAATATTAAGTAAATGAATACTTTAAAAAAAAACCAATGTGCTCATTGAATTTGCATGTATGTTTTAAGGTATTTTATCTTCGTTAGCTACCAGAAAAGCTGAAAAACAAGCATTGAAGATTTGGTCAAATTTGGATTTATTTTCTAATACAATTAAATGCAATTTGTTTATTTTTATTATTATTATTATTATTTGTATGCTGCACATGGTTGATTATTCATCGTTTGTGAAAATAATTAAAAGACAATAATTCTTTTTAATTTTATTTCTTTAATTAAGCACGTGGTTTTGATTAATCTGTTTTTTATATTAAAAAAAAAGTGGTCCCCGTCAGCTGGGCGCGCCGAGGGAGGGATCGTTATCCGCTCATCGGACGGTAGTCGGAGCGCCGCGGGGATGGAGGACAGGTCGCGGGCCCCACTGGACGCGACGGAGGGGGCCACACCGGCCGTCGCCGCTTCGTGATAATTTATATCCCCGCACGGACCGGGAAGGAAGAGGAAGGAATCAGCTCGGCTACGCCTCTCTTCTCCTCTTCGCTTCTATGGAGGAAGTGGAGCTCCCGAGTCGCCTGGCGATCTTGCCCTTCAGGAACAAGGTTCTCTTGCCCGGAGCGATCATCCGGATCCGCTGCACTTCTCCAAGCAGGTAATTTGGGAAAGAGAGTAGGTTGTAGCTTGATATTCTGTGCTTTTATCGCCCTAAGCGTAGTTTTGCGGTTCAATTCCACTGCTTTTGGATCCAATTTTCCCGAAAACAGACTCCTTTTTAGTAAGAGAAGCATGCGATTAGGTTAAAAGTGCACGTCGTTTTGAAATCTTGTTAAAAAGGGGGAATTTGTCGTAATTGCTTTGTTTGATTGCATTGTTGTGCGGGATGCTTTTATTTTGGACGGATTTTGTTGAAAGCTTGTTCTTTTGGGTGTAATCATTTGATTGATTGCAAGGGATTCTGGTGCTTACCTTTTTATTTATTTATTTATTTTTGGAGCAGTGTGAAACTTGTAGAGCAAGAGCTGTGGCAGAAGGAGGATAAGGGTTTGATCGGTGTTCTTCCAGTTAGGGATGCTGAGGCTGCGACTGTGGGTTCACTGATAGCTCCAGGTGATTTGACTTGGCGCACAAGTCTCAAGACAAGTCTTTTAAGGAATTGCTAAGTTTTTTCCATTTTGAAGGAATGGGCAGCGATTCCGAGGAGCGTGGGCTGAAAGGATCTGCTGATGCTGTGGGAGATTCTCAGAAGCAGGATGGGAAGAACCCACAGGAACTTATTCATTGGCATAACAGGTGGATATAATAAATAACCATCCCATTCAATTCTTTCATTTCTTTTTAAAAAGTTTTGGAAATTTGCAGTAGAAGATTATTTTGTTTCTTTTGCTAATAGCTGTGGAAATAGTATTTTTCATTCAAGCGTTAAGGTGTGGACAATCTTCACCTTAAAGGCATCATCTCTAACCATATTTCCAAAAGATGATAATTTGAGCTCAGCTATATCTGACATTTATAGGGTGAAAAAAAAAGATAGTGAGTCTTGAGGATTAACATGCCAAATTGTATCCTGTTAAAATTCTGGCACACTCTAGTACTTAAGTGTTTCATTATTTACAAATTCCAGTTTAGATTTTGTCAATAAAGGAAAGGACACATTGCTTGATCAGCCTTAATACAAAAGTAGTTAACTTAGAATATCAATGAGCCATGATTAAGATAACAAGAATGTGATACTAAATCCAAAATCCAGTTTCTATGTTTTTTAGTAGTCAATAATCATATTGCTAGTATGGCTCAGGCAAGGCAAACTTGTCACATGTACAAGTTGCAATCCCAATATTATAGGGTAAGTTATATGGGTATCATCCTATCATTAAACTCTTTGGAAGATTATATTGCAAGTAATATCCATATTTTATAAATCACGTTTAGTTAGATAGAGTTTTCTTTAGTCTGCCTTTACTCCTACACCTTCAATCCTAAACTATTCAGCTTGTCTAATAGAAAATCTATTGTTATTTTAATATGTATTTACCATCTTATTTATCTCATTTTCTTCTATTTGAGCTGCATTTAAATATGCTGGTAATAATATTTGTTTTTATTTTTTAATAACTCCACTCATTCATCTTAACATTATTTTTATCTTTACTATGCTATTTTTCTCTCACATTATTTTTGTCTCATAAAATATGGTGGGCATATCTCGTCTATGTTTTAACTATCAAAATTTTGTTTTCATATTAATGATATCTTGATCAATATATCTTTTTGTTGAATAATATGTCCGAGGTATATAATGTTGTTACTCATGATTTGTTGCACATCTATGTTAATAACTCGCTCATTTCTTTTATTGTTGTATTTTCTGGTTCCATTTTGTTTTCTGAATTGTTCAAGATGAAACTGTTCTCATGGAATTGTCCATCTATGTTAATTATGCTTTCATTTCTTTTTCTTGTTGAAATTTTTTATAAATTCAATTTAGTTTGATCGTAGTACAAGTGATATACTCTTGCATTTAGCTAATAAGATTTGAATTTCTGAACCCAAATAGTTGGGTCCTTTTTATTTCTACATTAGTTGTCTTGTCAAATAAGTAAAATTTATAATTGAGTTTTGTGGCATAAGATGAAATTTATTTTCAGAAATCAATTTAAAGCAACATGATAGTACTTATGCAACATTCATGGTACTATGTTAGTATGTTTTAACTTGCTTGGGTACTAAGTAGGGAGGAAAGATGTACTGAATTTTTAGCATAGTAAAAATACACCAGATACATACAAGTCTGAACTCGCAAGAAAGAAAATAAATAAATTTATGGAACTAAGGGATTATTTATTTCTAACAAGAATAGTTAAGTTTTTTAAGATGTAACGCTAGAAAACTTGATTGAAGATTTTCTATTAACTTCTTCCCAATTACTTTCTATTCTTCCATGTAATTGATTTTGGGCATTTCAATCATTGATATATACATTTTAAAGAGTTGGTTTTCCTTTTATTGACTTCTTAAGCTTGCTCTTTGTACATGAATTTCTTCCGTATAATTATAGCTGGTCTTTGTGATTCAACTAACCTTGGTCTGGTTTCCAGGGGTGTTGCTGCTAGAGCTCTGCACCTCTCTAGGGGAGTTGAAAAACCAAGTGGCAGGGTCACATACATTGTTGTTCTTGAGGGGTTATGTAGGTTTAGTGTTCAGGAACTCAGTGCAAGAGGAACCTATTATGTTGCACGTATCAACCGCCTTGATTTAACAAAATCTGGTAAGTGATCTATCATTCAGTAACAGGCTTTTACTCCAATCATAAGTCTCCATTTAGAAAGTTTTCTTCTCTGTTTATATGACATAAATGTTTCTATAATTTGGACCTTTTATACAAGGTTTATATGAGCTTGTGGTGGGAGGTTGCAAGATTTATGTCCATAATCAATTACAATATGGTGGGAGGTTGCAAGATTTTTGTCCATAATCAATTACAATATGTTTGTTGCATCATGTTTCTTACAAATATTATAAAAGTTGGGACCTTCAATTGCATTGCATTATTGATTGAACTCTCCATGAAGGGTTTGATATTGAACCTAGTAATGAAGATATGTCTATTGCTCATTTAAATTCTCTCATAAAGCTGTTCAATAGTGAATTGTATAGTTGCCCAGTGGGTTTTTTTTTTTCTGACGAATGCATAATGAAGATAATGACTCTTTGTATACTCTCTCAGCTAGAAATCTTGCTTCTACTGCACTTGAAAAGAAGTATTAAGCGTATATTATTACTGAAAGTCATTGTAAAACTAGATGCTAGATAGAAAGAAACTTTAGATTCAAAGATGATAAAAGCTTGATTATTTATTATTTATTTATTTTCACAGATTGAATAAGTTTGAGCTCTTGTACTCAAACTTTTCATCTATCCTGACAACAATGTCGTACATTCAACAAATGAAGTTGGACACAAAATCTCACTTACACACCTAAACTTTTTTAGAAAAATGAGATACAACACACCTAGATCCATACCCGTGTTAGAGACTTGTATCTGATCCACTTCCTGAGTAATGTAGCTTTCTAGAATAAAGTGAAGAAGGATTATCCCAGAAAATATGCACAAAACCTGAAGATAATATAATAGTCAGATCATGCTTCATAATTTTGGTTTTTGAGACCATTGTTTAAGTGTTTATTCCCTTAGAGGTTGAGATCTATAATAAAACAAGAGTAATCTAGAAAAATTGCTCCAACTCTAGTGATTGTATAATTATATCCTGATCATACATCATTATTTAAGTGTTTAAGGCCCTGTTTAAGGGATTGTTACCTAAGAGGCTAAGACTGAGAATGTTTCCTTTGATCAATTCTCTGTGAAACAAGTTATTTTTTACATTTGACTTTTTTGCCAATTTGAATTATTATATTTGTGTTTAGAGAAGTGGACTCTCCCTTCATTCTCTTCCAGATATGCAGACATGTAGCTTACTAGTTGACAGTGCATTCTAAATATTGAATATATAGCAAAAGACACAGCATAACCTATATCACTAGCAATGATCAGCTTTCTGTAATTGTAAACTTGATCTTTTAGTTTTAATATAACAACCCTTGAACCTAATGGTAAGAGTGAACAATGAGTCAAACACCTCCGGCTATTGTACTATTTATCATAATGTAGAATTTGTGTTGCTTGAATTTTCACACAATATTTCAATGCTGGTTGTCTTTTGTTGATGATGTTCATAGATTAAATTCTGTTGTCCTTTTTGAACTCCACGTTATGATATCCTTGATTGTATGCTGTTAGTGTACTTATTATTCTTCAGTTATAAAATTATAAAATTTGTGTCAGTATGTTTTATGTGACATGTTTGTGGTGTACTAGAGCTGGAGCAAGCTGAACAAGATCAAGATCTTATTTTGCTGTCTCGCCAATTTAAAGCTGCTGCAATGGAGTTAATTTCTATTCTTGAGCAGGTACACTGTTGTATTGAAGGACATATTTCCAATATTGTATGAGTTTCAGTTAAACTAAAGCTTATGTCTACTCTGTGTGGTGGTTCAAGTAAGTTACACTAACTAGAATATAGACCACTTGGTATCCTTTCTAAAATCCAAAATTTTATAAATCACACCTATTCCTCATGGCTTAATTGCTCAAGCTTTTGGTATGTGTAGTTACCCTATCAAATTGTTATTGGAGCACAGATCATTCATTCATATCCTTGTTTGTCCCATACTATTCTTCCATTAACTTTTGGCTTGTTATAAGATCAATTGATTATGAAGTTTATATCTACGATGCTCTATGCACTTTTTCCGGTTGTTATGATTGTTTGCTAATATTATTAAACTGCTAGTGCCTTCTAATTCTCCTTTTAAGTTTATTTTGTGGCATATTCTGTAGAATTGATTAGTTTATCTGTAATGCTACTCACCCTGTTTATACAACTCTCAGAAGCAGAAAACTGCTGGTAGGACAAAGGTTCTTCTTGAGACAGTTCCAGTGCATAGGTTGGCAGACATTTTTGTTGCCAGCTTTGAAATAAGCTTCGAGGAGCAATTGTCAATGCTGGATTCAGTTGATTTGAAAGTTCGGATCACAAAGGCAACTGAACTAGTTGACAGACACTTGCAGGTAAAGTTTGCCATTTTTTGCTTTTAATAACATAATGTTTCCACATCTAGTGTCTTAATGTACTTTGATAAAAAAAATCAATGCACATGAAGGGGTAGAGTATTTAAGGACTTCTACATTATAAAGTTTCTGTTTTTTATTGATGATGATGTGATTTGTACATAATGTTTCCTTTTTGTTCAACAGTCAATTCGTGTTGCAGAAAAGATAACTCAAAAGGTAGAGGGCCAGTTATCAAAGTCACAAAAAGAATTTCTTCTCAGACAGCAGGTCTGTTACTCAGTTTATTTACCTATTTACAAGATCAATTCCTTTATTTTTCTCTCATGCTCGAATCTTCTCTAGATGAGGGCTATTAAGGAGGAGCTTGGTGACAATGATGATGATGAAGATGATTTGGCTGCCTTGGAGAGAAAAATGCAGAGTGCTGGAATGCCTCCTAATGTATGGAAGCATGCTCAAAGAGAACTGAGGTGATGTTCATATTGTAATATTCTTTTTCACAGTTGAACTATAGTAAGATCAATTTCCTCACCCAAAACTCCTGTGCAAGCTGTAGTCGTGCACCAGATCTTGAGAAAAGAACCATTTGTGTTTTTCCTATGAAAGAAATTATTCTTTTTACACAATAAATATTTATTCTGTGTTTGACAGAATTGAAGGGATAAAACCATATTATTCTCATCCAAAACAGAGAAAAAAATCTAATATAACATATAATTGCAGAATGTGTGGGCGAAACGTATATATTATAGCACTAATATAGTTAGTATTTTTAATACTTCCCCAAGCTAGAACATAGATATAGAATTGACTAAATGATTGATGAAGATAACGAAGGCATAATATTGGTGCATTGCTTGTGGACTTGGTGACATTATCCACTGAAGTAGATTTTCAAGTTGATTTGATCTTCAAAAACATACAATTTCCTCAAGTATAATCTTCATTCTTAATTCTTCTTAAACTGAAGATACCATAGAAGATGAAGTTCTTGAAAATGCAAAGATAAATTGTAGTGGCTGCAGAGAAAGAATTACATTAGCATTCTAACACCTACTCTTGTGACCCAAACAAGGAGAACTATTGGATGAAGTGTTGAGTAAAGTTTGAAATTACTTGAGATCTCGTAGACAATATTGAGTGAAGGTAACTGATCTAGAATGAGAGTGAAATTTACGACTTCACTATTCTTTTTTAGTTGATGATGGATTAGGCATTGATCGCAAGAGTTGGACATTAATGCAAGTTTTAGTGCAATGATACTGAACCTTTTCATGTCTGAAAAGAAGATAGGGCATCCAAAGTAGACATGTGTATCAATTGCTTGGGCCACATCAAGGTGGTTGAAGAAGTGTTCCATGTGGCATTGATCTCCTTGATAATCCCCAACCAAACAAGTGGGAGAGGATGTTTATCGAATTGCTACCAAATTGACAGAGGGAAAATTGTAAAATATTAGTCCAAAAGAGTAAAATTAGGCATACATATAGGACACTCTCATAACATCTGATAGTACCACCATATGATTATGAATTCTATCAAACACAAGGAATCTATTTGTTTCACACTGGTGCTTTTTGCCCTTTTTGATGTTTAGGCCCTAGGTCTCTGATACAAGGGAACATTAAGCTTTATACACATATCATATCTTAGAAGATTAGGACTATACCAAATAATTGGGGCTTCAAGTATTCGTTGCCTTTAATGCCACATTTCTATTCATTTTCTCCTGAACATATTGTGCTTATAAATAATAGCAGTATGAAAAAAACAAGCGATTACATTCTGTTTTGATTCTACTCTTACAATACGATACCTCTTATGTTTGGATAGTTATCATTTTGCTGTTGGATCCTTTCTATCCAGATATGAACGACACTGTCACGTTTGTGGTGTGAAAAGTCTAACCTTGTCAGTTTGCTTGCAGGCGTCTGAGAAAAATGCAGCCTCAGCAGCCCGGATATAGTAGCTCACGTGGATACTTAGAACTTTTGGCAGATCTTCCTTGGCAGAATGTTAGTGAAGAACCTGAACTTGACTTAAAAGCTGCCAAAGAGAGTCTTGACCGTGATCACTATGGATTAGTTAAAGTTAAGCAACGGATAATTGAGTATCTTGCTGTTAGAAAGGTAAAATATCTACATTTCTCTTTTTAACCTTTGTTTTCTTTTATTATAGATTGAATTAAGCAATAGAACAGTTGATGAAAAACAATGAAGAGTAAATGATGGAAATTAATGTAATTGCAGCTTAAACCAGATGCCCGAGGCCCTATCCTTTGTTTTGTTGGGCCACCTGGAGTTGGAAAGACGTCATTAGCATCATCAATTGCTACTGCTCTAAATAGAAAATTTGTACGGATATCTCTTGGTGGTGTCAAGGATGAGGCAGATATCAGAGGTCACCGGAGGACATACATTGGAAGCATGCCAGGACGCCTTATTGATGGATTGAAGGTTTTCTCTTATACATTTGTAGTGCTTGATTGGTTGATTTATTTTGTTAAAGCATCTTTGTTACTCTATTAGGCTGTTGAGGTGTCTTTCTAAATGAAGCATTCATTGTTCTTTATACTTGATTTACTGAGCTTTGATTGTATTTTATCATTTCTTATTTCCTCATATTTCTTCGTTGTACATGTTCTTAGTAACAGTGACAGATAAGGCTTCTCTAGTTCTTATTTCTTGTTAGACCTAATGGTAGGGAATTTTTGGAGAAATAAATATTGATGAACAATCATGACATCTTTTTTGCCAACACATTAGTTAGGAGTTTTATTTGTTAAGCAATTTACTTTTATCTAAAATTTTCTTTAACATATTTTGTTACCATTTTGGTTGCCATTGGTGATTTCTTTAGTTTTCTTAATTTGTGGAAGCTGTTTCAGCCAACATTCTACACATGCTTGTATCTCTTACCATTGCAGAGAGTTGCTGTTAGCAATCCAGTAATGCTGCTTGATGAAATTGATAAAACCGGTTCTGACGTTCGTGGAGATCCAGCATCAGCATTGTTGGAAGTTCTTGATCCTGAGCAGAACAAAACTTTCAATGATCAGTATCCCTAATATATATATCTTCTATCAATAGAGTCCAAATTTATTTATGTTTATTGGATATTGCTAATATGGTGCTTGATATGAACTTGGTTGTTGATTATAGTACTTTAGGGTGTTTAATTTATTATGCATTGTTTGCTTCTTTTTTTTAAAAATTATCCTGAGCACTTCTATTTTTTTTGGTTAGCTTCTTTTCTAATCTTCTCTCTTCATGAAACTGGGTTTCCTGATTCCAGTTTGTAATGAGATTTTGATAAGAAATCAGCATTGCGAAATGCATGGTGTAAGAAGATTTATACGTTGTTCTAGTAAAATAGTATGTGCATGGTTTATTTTCTTCATATCATAGTATCAGTTTTTGTGCACTATTTTGCATAAAATATTTTCATGTCCTTCAATCATCCTTGTGGTAAAGGTATAAAATTATGGAGTCTTTGGAATTTATTAATTAATTAAGTTAGCACGTGTCAGTTGCCTTGGTATGGTTCCAGTAAATTCCTTAACTTCAGTTATTTGAATGTTAGAAATTTATTTATTAATTCGGCTTGCATATGTCTATTATCTTGTTACGCTTCCAATAAATTCCTTGACTTAACTTCAGTTATTTGAATGTTCCCTTCGACCTATCAAAAATTATTTTTGTTGCAACTGCAAATAGAGTTCAACCCATTCCCCCGCCACTTTTAGATCGAATGGAAGTCATTGAACTTCCTGGCTATACACCTGAAGAAAAGCTAAAGATAGCAATGAAGCATCTTATACCACGTGTGTTAGAGCAGCATGGATTAAGCTCTGAATTTCTTCAAATACGTGAGGTACAAATTCATGAAGTAGTAAAATATATTTCTTTCTGCATTTTATTAATACATATCATGTTATCAGTAATACTTTTCAATCATGGTGGATTATTTTGACAAAATATTAACTGAACTATCCATAAATGCCATGTTCAATAGTTATTTTGGGAAATGAACATTTTAAGAATCAGATATCATTCCACTCCAATAGTTAGGCAACAGAGATATTGAAAGTTCGAGAGTACTATTCTAAGATATTATTAGTGTGATTGATTAAAATCTATGGACAAAAATATACATGTGAAAGAGCATCTCAATTTCTTTTTTTTTAAGGCATATACATGCTCTGCTTTATTGTTTACTATATGCATCCAGAATAATATTCACAACCGAGTTGGATCAAAATTAAAGTGCTACTTGTTCTATAAAAATTCAAGGCATTAAAATGCACACTGCGATGATATATTCTACTACATAGTATATGCCAGTCTGAATCTATCAAAAGAGGGGCACGAACCTCCATTTTATGCTAGTTACATCTACTAGGCCTTCTGATATTCTTGTTGATCCATTCAGTGATGCCATATATGTTTTTTTTTTCTTTGCAGATATAGACTACCTCATCAACAAACTAGAATGGTAAAATATTTTTTATGATGGTTTAAAGAGAACCCTGAAATATTAGACTGAACAAAAAAAAAATCAAGAAACTTTCTTATACAGTATTCTCCTCAAGGTGATCTATATTACCTGGACCAAGCAATTCCTATATATTTGAGGACGATCTGCTCAACCATGGCTTGCAGAGAGAGATTTAGCATAGCTAAATCTTGATGGAAAGCTAAATTATTGACCACCAGAAATGGTCTTGCGCCATCCTGGGCAAAAAAAAGAGAGATTTAATTGAGATTCTCGTGAAGTATCTGGCATTATAGTGCCAGAGTTGATAAAAATGCAGAATATTTAAGCCTCTAATCATCTATCAGAAATTCAGTGAATAACTATATACATATCAATTTCCAAGAAGTCTATGTAGATTGAAAAGCCATCTAATTTCAAAATAGGTTGTCAAAACCATAGTCCTAGAGTTTCTTAGTTAATGTAGAAGCAATTAAGCATGTCAATTTTCCCTGCACTATTACATTGAAACGTGAAAGCTTCAGTTCTAAACTAGATCCTAATTTGATACTTGCTATGTTTGTTGAGGTCTCTGTGTTTTCCCCTATATTTAATGTGTGATACTTGTTTAGTAATAATTTTTTTTTCTCTACTTTATATACGTCCTAAAGGCATGCATCAATGTTAGTGATAGAAAATTGTGGGGCAATTTTGATCCTTTTGCTCTTTGATTCCATTTTTTTACCAAACTTTATCGATGGATGTTGCTTGAAATCATTTGCACACACACTGGGTATCTATGTTGGCAATTAAAAGGATTTTAAGTCGATGATTTAGTTCTAAAATTGATGGGCAGGATATGGTCAAGATAATAATTCAGAGATACACTAGAGAAGCTGGTGTACGTAGCCTGGAAAGGAACTTATCTGCTCTGGCTCGTGCAGCTGCGGTTATGGTTGCGGAGCAGGATTGTAACATTCAGTTTAGCAAAGATGTGCAGCCAATGACAACTTCTTTACTCGACTCAAGACTTGCTGACGGTTCTGAAGTTGAAATGGAAGTTATTCCTATGAACGACAATAGACCAGAGATATCTAATGCTTTCGCAAGTGCCTCAGTGCTGGTGGTAGACGAATCTATGCTGGAAAAAGTGCTTGGGGTAGTGATTTATACCTTAAGTTCAAGGAAAATTTTTTGGTAATATTTATGGAATTAATTTTAGTACGTCATACAAAAGATACTAAGACAGGACCCATTTGGAAACTGCAGCCTCCCAGATATGATGACAGTGAAACCGCAGAACGAGTAGCTACTCCAGGAGTATCTGTTGGGCTTGTTTGGACATCCTTCGGTGGAGAGGTTCAATTTGTTGAAGCCACAGCAATGGTGGGCAAGGGTGACTTGCATCTTACAGGACAACTTGGCGATGTTATTAAAGAATCAGCTCAAATAGCTCTTACATGGGTAATAGCTGTTCTCCTTTGTTTTACATGCTAGTTTTCATGCATTGTTTCTTATGTCACAATTTTTTGTTTGCAATCTTTACATGCTATATTTTTCTCGTTAGTACTTGAGTTGATGTTTTAATCAGCAAATTATATGCTTAGTTCAGTCTAGTAATCTGAAGTATAAATTTGGAACTGTAATTATTTGTACTCGAAATTTTGTTTACTTCACATATTCAACTTTTGGACGTGCTAAGTCTATTGTATGCATATTGATGTCCTTTCACCTGGAAGAGATGATGAATATTTGCACATTAGTTGTGCTTCAGTTTACCCTAATTTAAGTTTTCAAAGAGTGAGAGTGCAAGAACAATATGTCCAATGAAAAAGATTCGCCTATGCAATGTATGATAAAGGAATCTGTGATTTTTTTTGTTTGTATATTGATTTATATATATAACAGGAGTGAGAAATTACAATCTCTGGCTTCATTTTTTTCCTTTGGAATGAGTCATGACCATGGGTTATAGAAGGTGCGCCATGACAGAATGACTATTAGCATGCACTTATAGTGTCACTGTGTTAAGCTATTGAAAATTCTGCTATCATTGACATCTCTTCATTGCAAAAACGGTGCTTCATATGAGGACTGAGTTTTGTCTGCAACAACTATTCTCACTATATGCTGCAAGTTAAACAGCAAGTTCGGCATTAAGGCAAGAAATAGCAACAAATGAAACCTGTAACAGTCTTTTTTTCCCCTCTAGGTTGCTTCAAGCCTTTTTGGGTATCTTTGTGGAACGGAAGGAAACATATTATAACACTGTTACTGCTAAGTTTTGTGCCTGTCTATTTCTCTTTCCAAGTGCCAACTGTAATTCGATATATAACATAATAAGATTCAGGACTCATGTTGGATTAAGCTGGCTCCTACATGAACAGGTGAGGGCGAGAGCAGCAAATCTTAAGCTGTCCACTGCAGGCGAAATCAATATTTTAGAAAATCAAGATATTCATATCCATTTTCCCGCTGGTGCTGTGCCCAAGGATGGACCTTCGGCCGGTGTTACTTTAGTGACTTCATTAGTATCACTGTTTAGTCAAAGAAAAGTTAGAGCGGATACTGCAATGACTGGTGAGATGACACTCAGAGGTCTTGTATTACCTGTGGGTGGTATCAAGGATAAGGTAGGTGCTACTAAATGCATCTTTTTCTCGTGTAAAGTTAGCTTTCACCTGGCGACGTTTATTCCTTTTTGATATGATTTATGCTTCTGTCAAAGATAATTTCATTTTGTTTATATGAACCAAGGTATTGGCCGCGCATCGTTATGGCATCAAACGAGTTATATTGCCTGAACGAAATCTGAAGGATTTGACTGAAATTCCATCCCAAATTCTTTCCAGCATGGAGGTAATTATTCATTCAAATGGTTTTCGCGCGATTGTATGTCTCTGGTACTTACATTCTATCTGAATCATTGAATATATGCATGCATTTGCATTTTGAGGTTATAAAGTCATTGTGATAGAACTATCAAAATCTCAAATAATTCTAGTAAGAACTGGTTGTGGATTGGTATGCGGAAAACTTGATCTTGTGAAGTCGACGCTTAAGTATGGTGATGACATAAGACAGTTGGTGTAATTTTTGTCAGATATTGCTCGTGAAGCGAATAGAGGATGTGCTGGAGCATGCATTTGAAGGTGGATTCCCTTGGAGACAACATTCAAAGTTATAGCATCACATGCATCTTCCATTGCCAAGCACACGATGGTCGATATGCATCCCAGACCTACGGTTGAGACACAAACACACATGCGATAGGCAAATACAAATCACCTGGATTAACTACTAGTAAATGTACAAACTGAAAGTCATGTTCCAGGTCCAACACCAAGTCACAGAGTAACTCTAATCCTGTATCACTATTTTATTAATATCCAAATGCTACTTTGCGGTGTGTGATGGAGATCAATATGACTTTGTAAATGATATTATTTGAACTGAGCTTGCCTTCTAACTCTGTTCGATAAAAAATATGCCGATAAGATGCACACATTAGTAGCATGGGTTACAACAATAATTAAGTTTTTATTGATTAGGTGAGGTTAGTTATATGGTTATGTTTGCATCATTAGATTCGATTAGAGTCATCAATTTAGGTTAAGTCCGTCAGATTGGTATGTCCTGCCAAATAATTTAAGTAGGTATGTTGGAATTTTATCAATTGAAGCCCGTTGCGGGCTGACCAACCTAGGCTTGCGACCTGTGTAGGTCGACCCACGATGGACTTAGGTTGGTCCGTAAATTGAGAAATGTATGCAAGTTAAATTTTATATCAATTTATTATTATTTTTTTATATTTTAAAATAAAAATAGTATTTTTTAACTAAAATATCAAAGGTATAAAATCATTTTTATTTCTTTAAAAAAAAAATTGATGGGCTCGTGGGTTAATTCATTTAACCCATCTTTAATTAGATTGGGTTAAAGATTTTTTAATTATTAAAATGATAGATTGGCCTGTCCTACCAAGTGGATGGTCCACTGTGGATTAATATGTTCTGTTATGGGTTGATCCAGTTGACAACTTTAATATCTTTATATGTATTTAAATGAATTTTATTTGCATTATTACGTAGTAACATGAGTTATAGTTTAGTTTGTCATTAGTTGATAATTTATACTTTGTCATAGACATGATTTTATATATTTACAGGGGTAAAATGTATATTCGTCTGTTATAATTTATTGGTGTTCGATCTATTGTAGTCCAAATATTTTAGTTAAACATAGGTAAATTATGTGTGCATCTTGTTATTTATTATTATAGCACATTGCTCCATTAGAATACGTCAAGTAATAATGATGGACCAAAGTAGAATTTCTTAGTGCCCCGGGCTGTTATATAAAAGTAGGGTGTTGATGTAGTCTTCCAAATATTATAGTTCAATTCTCAACAACTGTATATTATAGAATATTTTTCTTCAATGGGATTGATAAATTTGGGATGTTAGATTATTAGGTCATCGTTTGCTAGCATTTTAGATTTATTTTAATAGTGGATGGGATAAGATTAATCATCTCTCTGGAATTAGTCAGCACGAATAATTTTATACTTGATGCTTGCTTAAAAAAATTAGAGGTTGTTAGTAGATATGTAGGGTGTGCATGAAATTTACTCGAAATTGAAATTTCATTCCAATCTTTTCATTTATTATTTTTTTTATTACTCCTCCTATCAACTTGAAAGAAAAAATATGGAACTATCATATTAGTAGCCCCCACTTCTCAATCTGTCCATTACTATTAAGAGGGAGGTAAAGTGGAGAAATTTAAGTGGCAAGTATTTGGACGGAGGTTAGTATTTGGACGGAGTTTTATCCCAAGTATTTACCATTAATCATGCCCAAGACTATGATCAACTTAAAAGAAACAAAATATGATAATCTCAGTTAGTCTAATTAACTATCTCTGAAGTGATCAATCTAGCCGATGAAAATTTTTTGCTTGATTAGACATGATGTTGATACTAACCTGTAGAATATTAATCGCTTATGAAAAATAATAATGATAGTAACAATTAGTCATTTGAAAATTAACAAATTTTATCCATCTACACTTTCTAAATCATCTCGGAGTTGAAAATTCTAAATAGATAGATATATTTCAAAAGACCGGAGCTTGTACATACTTTTATAATGACCAGTTTAAAAATAATTAAATAAAATTTTAACTAAAACTCTTAATATATTTTTTACATTTAAATAGATTTTTTTAGACTACAAATGCAATTTCAAATTAGTTTGCATCATAAATTCACTTGCTATTTAATATTTTATTAAAATTAATATTTTTAGAAATAAAAAACCTAGTAAGTCGCTCTAGTGACGTACAAGTTAAAATTTTCAATTTTTAGAATGTAAAATGATTTATAAATTAACCTTCTTCATTAGAAAAATACTTTTCTCAAAGGCAATCATTTGTTTTCAAACAATATTAACAAATTAATTACTAGCCATAATGTAATTTTTCATAAAATACTATATATATATATATATATATAAAAGAAATGATATCCTGGGTGACTTGTTCTGCATAATCGTAGGCGACATACCATGTGGATCATCTGATACAGTCAAAATTAAATTTTTTTATTCTCCTCTCTTATCTGTATGCAATTCTCTTCTTTCTCCTATATGCAAGTCTCTCCTGCATGCACAAAAACTAGCACCTAGGATTATAAACGAGCTGAACTGAGCCGAACGGTAAGAGGCTCGAGCTCAGGCTCGATTCGTTATTCCTAAGTTCGAGCTTGGCTCGAGTTCGATTTGAGCTTTAGTTTTTAAGCTTAAGCTCGGCTCGTAATAAAATTAAATAGCTCGAGCTCAGCTTAAAAAAACTCGTTTAAAAATTAAACGAGCTTAGTTCGAGAGCGTTTAAAATAATTAGCTATAATAATTAATAATATATTATTATATTTATTATTTATGTGATATATATATATATATATAAAAGATAAATAAACCTCTTAATGAACATGCTCACGAGCCTCTTAACGAACACGTTTACAAGCCTCTAAATGAATATGTTCGCGAGCTCACAAACCAAATACTGTTAAGCTCGAGCTCTGTTCGATAATGTTTTCAAGCTCGAAATCAGGCTCGAGATCGGCTCGTTAACTTAATCGAACGAACTTGAACAAACTTTTTTTCGAGCCAAAACCTAAATAGCTCACGAGCGGCTTAGCTTGTTTACACCCCTACACACACAATAATGTTAGCCTATACACCTAATAGTATGAATACCAAGTGTATTTTATTTTTTTTAGAGCTTATGGTTTAGAATTTAGTATTTAGTTTTTAGAGTTTAGAGATTGAGTTATAGTATTAAAGTTATAGAAATTTAAAAAAACTAAAAAAATTACACATGATGCTCATGAGGTATATGCACCATTGCATGTGCAGGATAATAATTTTCTCTCTATATATAGAGAGAGATTATGTGCCTTGAGATGCATTTTGAGCTGGTGAGTGAGAGATGAGATTATGTATGCCTTGAGAGGGTATTATACATCTTGAGCGCACGAGCATGTCTATGATGGTGACGATTTAGGTGAATAGATTCACCTTGAGTGATCTATCTAGTCTGCAACAAACAACTCACGATAAAAACGTCCCAAATCCGTTTATAATTGAAGTTTTACTAAAGAGTCTATGAGGATGAACACATCCACCAGAATGAATTATCTAGTCCATAGCAAACGACTCACGGTAAAGACATTGTAAATTCATTGATTGACCACTTGCTAAAAGTGCGTAGGGGATGGTGATGGAGACCTTTGGGCAATTTGAGGACATGAGCATATATGTATCATTTGGACCTAGATGAGCTAGCCACTAGAGGAGGATGAATGGTGATGATAGCTAGCAAGGATGGATGGAGACAGTAAGATTGTTTGACATTGATGACAGAGACAGATAGAGCTACCTTTGGACGGATGATGGCCAAGACCGGTGGAGCCTTCTATAGACGAATGGAGATAGTGAGACTGTTTGACACTAATGATCGAGATCGGTCAATGTTTGATCTCCCATGGTCAGTACGGAAGATAGGTAATCAATCGAAATACATCTGATGATGAAGTACAGTGAGAGAAATGTTGGTATACATGAGAGTGATGATACACATGAGAGCAATGGTACACATGAGAGCATATATACGTCATACCTCAGATACCTCCACAGATCTGACATTTCATCAGACATGACATGCATGCCCGGATCTTTTATGTAGCATGTGAGGCAAATGCCTCAAGCCTATAAATTTGAGGGGCACCAAAATCTTTTTTTAAAAAACTAATATATGCTAGGGCTATAAATGAGCCGAGCTAAGCTCGAGCAAGCCTAGGCTCGATCTCGGATCAAATTGATTTAGACTAGCTCGAGCTCACTCGAGCATGTAGAGTTGAGCTTAAGCTCAATATTTAATTATAGGCTCAAGCTCAATTTTTTAATTTTTTTTTTAATTTTTTAATAAATAAATTAATAAATTATATATTATAAAATATATAAAAATATACAAAAATATATAATATTACTTGATCATTGGGGTCGACGAGCCGCCGAGCTAGTAATAATTAGGCTCTAGATGAGCCACCGCGAGCCAATAATAATTAGGCTTGAGCTTGGCTAGATTTCTAATCAAGCCAGCTTGAACTCGGCTCAAGCTCAGCCAACTTTGAGCTTGATTCGAGTTTTGACCGAGCTGCTAGTGAGCTGTTCATGAACGATTTGACTCATTTGCACCCCTAATATAGGCTATATAGCTATGTCCATGCGCATCCCATCATGAATATTACTTAATGGCCCATGAGTGAAATTGAAGCTCTCTATACATTTATTTGTACATAAATTAAACCCTTTTAATCTTACTTTTAAATATCATTCGACAAAATTAGGAATACTCCAAAGGGGTCTCTAGGATTTAGGGTTTAGGGTTTAAGGTGAGTACTTCTCTTTCAACTTCAAGCATATTTCATATTTGGAGTTTGTTTTTCTAATCACCCAAAATTTTAAAATCAAGTATTTTTTCTCTATTTGTATTGTTTATAGAAAATATTTAGATATCGTCAATGATAATGATAGGTTGTGTGCTGTTAATTTGTTATGGTTGTACTTCAGTAATTAATTGGGGAAAAAATGGTTTCAAATGCAAAAAAATAAATAGAAAATAAACAAAGGATCTTGACAGCTTGCAAAACTAGTAGAGGTTAATATAGTTGACTCTTTTGAGTTATGACTATTGTGATTGAATTTGTTTGGAAGTCTATAGTCTAGTTTGATTCAAGTGGGTGTATTTATAGCAATGATGTGGTGCTTTATCATTTTATACATAATGACATCTGTAAAAAATCTTCAAAATCTTTATTTAAGTCTGTCATAGTGATGTGGGTAGATTATATATATATTTTAGGCATTGTTTGACATACATATACTTGTATTTCATGAGTATAATCTATGTTAATTGCATCATATTTCATTATTATGTCATACTTCTACACCTTTTGTTTGGAGATATGTGTTAGGACCGAAAAGTAGCTAGAGGGGGGGGTGAATAGCTTCGCGCGTGCTCGTCGTGCTTCGTTGCTTGTTTCTTCAAGGATATGCAGCGGAATACAAAG
>JBBMJZ010000036.1:8546615-8570294 GCA_037833815.1 Zingiber zerumbet
GATCGACTGGACTTTTGCTCAGCGTCTGTTGCTTCCGGTCTTCATGATGGAAAGTCCTAGCTACGGTTCACAAAACCTTGGTCTAACTAGTTAGAATCCGTAAGGAGTAGCTTCAGTTAGTTCCACTCAGCCAAATGCACCAAGTCGAAGACATATCTTCCTAGACATGCATAGACAGAGCTTCCCTAACCTACTATCATCCAAAACTTTACTAGTATCGTAGGTCAAGTTAAACTTTTATCCCTTTTTAAGCTAATCCTAATTATCCTACTGGGTAGGTTATTTTTGGAGGTGCCAACTAATTTGGAGGGTCCCCCTGAATTATTGCTCTGAATTAAATTTTAGTTCTTCTTTCTCTTGTAAACATTTTTCTTACCAAATTCACCAGGTGTTCTTCGACTTCTGAGTCTTGGTCAGACTCACCTTTAGATTTAGACTTGATTCTTGACTTTTTTTTGGAGGAACCTGCAAAAAGAACAACACGTTTCTCAGTTCTGGTGTTAGTTTTCTCATGTAGCTCAAGTTCACAAAATAATTCGTCTAATTTTAATTTTGAATGATTCTTCAAAATTTTTTAGGCATCCACGATGGATGCCCACATTACATTTCGAGGAAATGTGTTTAACGCATACCTTATTAAGTTGCGGTTCTCCATTTGGTGATCGATGGAGTGAAGTCGTTGAGGATATCCTTTATCCTCGTGTGGAGTTGACTCGCCGATTCTCCTTCCTACATTTTTATATTAAATAACTTATTTAAATAAATATCTCGTTTGGTTACCTTTACGTCGCTAGTTCCCTCGTGCAGTTCAATGAGCTTGTCCCACAGTTCTTTTGCATTTTCATATGGGTCGACGCAGCTCAGCTCATCCTTTGTTATCCCTCATTGTAGTGTGTTGAGGGCTTTGAAATCCGTCTGGGCTTTCTTTTGCATCTCTAGGTTCCAATGTTCCGGGTCCATTGGATTTCCGGAGCTGTTGACTGGAGCCTTGTAGCCTCTGGTGACGCTGAACCACTCATCGAAGTCTATCTTGAGGTAGATTTCCATTTGCTTCTTCCAGTGTGGGAAGTCATCGCCATTAAATAGGGGAGGTCAGACAGTGTTGTAACCCTCAGTCTGGGCCATGAATCCTGCACATAAAGAGAGAAGAGAGAGAGGGTCCCAAGACTTGGTCTTGGATTAGTAGTGTGGGAGAAACAAAACAAATATTACAACTGAATTGGTGTTGCAACAATTCAGATTAATTTGCTATGAAAATATTTTTCCAAAAGAGGTAATTATACCAATTTGATTATGTTGAAAAAACTCAAAAATGAAAAGAAAGAAAAAAAATCACCCACTTTGCTTGATTGGTGGTTGCACCAAATCAGATCGGTATCTGCTCTGATACCACTTGTTAGATCATTAAGTTCGCTAGAGAGGAGCTGAATAGCGATCTTCAAAAATTCATTATCGAGTAAGCAGCGGAAATAGAAGATTAAACACAATGCTAACAAGAACCAATTTTACTTAGTTCGGAGTCTTCAGCGACTCCTACTCCAAGGCTCAGGTCCCGCGGACCTATCGATGGGCAATCCACTAAAAACCTCTTCCAGTACCCCCAGAAGAGAGAATCGAGTATAAGAGAAATTATGTCAAGTACAACACACTGCACTTGCCCTTTTTATAGAAATTAAGTACAAAGACAAATATTACCAATACACTTTTAGGATCAAGATAAGAGCATGCTGTGTTGATGTCTGTTTGCCGAACGCGATCGAAACTCCTCAGAGCAACCCTCGGGCTCAGCGGCTTCACGGTAGAGTCATAGTATGAACCGGGAGGAGTCGGAGGCTCAAATGTGGGCGCAATAGCTTGTATTTGTCATGATCCTTGGCGACCGACTAGAGGGGGTGAATAGCCCCTGCACAAAATCAAACAAAACGAACCTTTCTCGAACTTATAACTTAAATAAAATAAACACTTGCATAAAGATGAATAATTAACTAAAAAGAAAGAGGCTCATAGATTTACTTGGTTACAACCACGGAGGTTGTTAATCCAAGGTAGATTAATGCTCACTAAAATTTTCTTTCAAGTGGAGAAGCCTCTTTACAGCAATGGAAGCGCATAAATAGAAAGCTAAACTAGAACAGTGGATGTGTACAAGTGTTGTTTCACAATTTCTCATTGTTGCTTAGCTTTGGGAGCAAGGCTGCTTATATAGCCTTGCTCGGGGCGCCTGGAAGGGTTTCATGCGCTTGGAGAGGGATAAAGTTTTATCCCCTTAGCAACGGATCACGGTCAAATACGATCCGGATAGAATTTGATTCTGAGCGCCCAAAAGGGTTCCAGGCGCCTGGACTGAGTCTGGGCCTTCTGCTCCAGTTTCGCTCCCATATTCTTCTGCAACACCTCGTCCCTCAGATGCACCGAGCCCGTCGGCTCTCTCCCATGTCGTCCTTCTCGCTAGCTGCGTCTTTTGCTCGACTTTTTGTGCTCCTAAGCTCCTGCACACTTAGACACAAGGTTAAACACAACATGACCTAACTTAGCTTGTTTGATCACATCAAAACTACCTTGGGGTATCAACAGTATTCTTATTATGTCCCAATGCACACTCGAGACTATCTTATAAAAGGCTTGGAAGGCGCCTTCCATAAGCATAGAAGGTGCCTTCAATGAGGCAAAACTTATCCCGAGAATTCTGGCACTTATCTGCAACTGATTCCAAAATTTATCCTGTGGAAGGCGACTTACATAGCCATAGAAAGCACCTTCCATGAACAGTACCGAGACGCCTTCCATAGCCATGGAAGGTGCCTTCGGATACTGTTCACCCGAAGGCAGCTTTGCTTCTTTGCTTGCTTTCTTGCCCTGCAGCAAATATATTAGTCAAAATACCTGCAAGACAAGTATTAGCACAAATATAATAAATAGAGTAATTAGTTCCTATCCTCCTAGGACCAGAAATTAGTCAATGTCTCAGTCTAGGGATCCCAAATGGACCTAGACTGAACTGATGCCTACTGTCCCTCAACTGGGACGCGTCCTCACAGTCACTCTCCTCCAGTGACTTACCTTCACTTACTTGCTAGACATCCGATCAACCCGTCGACCAGTCTGGACTTCGTGCCAGCTATCCAGTCTGCCCGTCGACCTATCTGAACTTCGTGTCAGCTATTCGGTTGGCCTGTCGATCTAGCTACGCTTTACACTAGCTATCCGATCGGTCCGTTGACCTAGTTGGATTTCTCCTACACATTGAATCAAAGTGTTAGATCACAACAAAACTTGCTTAACATAATTTATCATTCATCAAAACCTGAATTAGACCGTTAGTGCTAACTACACCAACATAAACCCCCAAGCAAACATATCAGATTCCAACTTGTGGTGAAGTTTTGCCCAAGGGATCAGTCGATCGAACCTCAGGTTCAGTTGACCAAACAATGGATAAACTTTAGATCAGGATGATGAGGCCCGATAAGCTAAGGAGTGTCAAGGGTTCAGTGGACTGAACGCCGGAATCAATCAACTAAACAAAGATCTTATATGGAGCGGCAACATTTGGATGGAAAGCCGGGTGGATTTAGTAGGTTCAATTGATCGATCAGGGGGATTGGTCGATCAATCGACGTTGAGTCGAACAATGATCCCGAGATTAGTGGATCTGGATCAAGTTCAACTCAGCTATAAAAGGAGGGCTCAACCAGCTACTTCGAACAATCATTCCAAGCATCTTTAGCTTCTGCACACTGCTCCGAAAACCTCTACGACGCCCAAACTTTGCTCCAACAACCAAAAGCATGACCTTCCAGATCCATAGAAGTCATTGGTATATTTCTAATTATAGTACTTAAGTTATAAATCTACTGTATTTGGACTATTCCAGATTAATAGTAAATTGCCCAGAGTAAATACTCAATAAGTGTGAGCCTTAGAGCAGAAGTCGTCACAGATTTTGAACCAAGTAAATTTACTTGTGTTCTTGTGTGTTATTTTTCTTTCTTTTACTTTTTTTTCGCTGCATTTTATTCTATATTTTCTAAAAATGTGAAAACATCACGAGTACTATTGACTCCCTCTAGCACGTCTCGATCCTATAGTACTTGTTCCCGCATATGAGGTGCCTATGCTGCTCGTCATCGTGCCTAATTCCACTGTAGTCGCTACTTGATCGGCCACGGGAGTAGCGCCAGATTTCTTCCCTCCTTCCGATGTAAGGCAGCTGGGCACCAAGCGTCACCATCCCTATTCTGGCAAACCAAAGACATGGATTAAGGTGAATCAGTAAACTAATTAAGAGTAATTAATATTAATTAATGTTTTAGTCAGTTGAATAAATTGATTAATCAGTGTGATAATTAGTGATTTATCTGCAAACCTTACTGCCGCCATTATAGGCCATTGGACTACAAAGGGCAATCACGTGTTTCCCCTCAACTACTTGCCACAAATAGATAGTCGTAAGCCACCGCCGACCATGGTGAAGCACTGCCGGAGCAGAGAACAAGCCGTAGGGTAATAAAATTCTTTACCTAAGTTCTAAACGTATAAACTATTGAACCTGGTTAGCTGAAATTAATGGAGTAATCAGTCTCATAGTGTTAATTGGAAATTGGTAGTTGAATTGGAAGGGATAAAATGTTCAGATTATGCTTGTTAGGTAGCTGGATTTGTAATTCATAGAACATTTCACATGCTAACCGAAATTGAACCCTCAATTCAATGTATCATCACAAGTCAACGGTAGGGTAAGGTCTACTAATGGGTTTGATTAGCTAATGAACTTGTGATTTAATTGAGTTAATTGCAGATTGATTAGATTTATAAAATGGTAAATGGGTAGCTAGATTAATGCGGTCATGGACCTAATAACTAAAGGACTAACAAGCAAATGTGAAATTGATACAACTAATACTAAAGAATGTGGGAATAAATTGTTGTAAGAAGTCTGTTGATAGCATTAGCTTAGTACTTAAATGTCTTTTGTATTTTCTTCTCCTTAGGATTCGAGCTCTAGAGAGAGCACCACATTTGAAGACTACTAGAATGTTCTACATTAGAGGTGGATAGTTCCTACTTTGACCTCTGTAGTTCTCTTGATATTAGTGCATGATTCAATTATCTATATTTCATACATAATAGTTGCTTACGTTACCTTGACTCTACTCTATGTATTCCTTGAGTTGACCCTTTTTACTTACACTTGTTTAGTCTATTTTGATATTCATGTAGTCTCATTGTTATCCATTCTAGTTATGGTCATTTATACTTGTACTTTTATACTAGTGATACTATACCGTAGCATAACTGTAAAATATTGAACTAGGTCACCAACTTGATATTTATTCATGCATGTATATTAGTGCTAACATACCGTAGTGTAGGATATAGAGTATCCTACTAGAGTAGTGGTTGTTATTTATGCTTAGGCTATACTTTAGTAAGATCATATTATAGTGTAAGATATCAAGTATTTTATTAGACATTTGTATATTATTTAGGCTCATGTCTAAATGCTAGTGAGGTTAGACCTTCCTACATATTATATTATTATATCTTGTCAACCATTGTCTCTCATTTGTGATTGAAAGAGTTGTTAGCAATTATTATTATATCCTACCGACCACTGTCTCCCATTCATGGTTGAGAAAGTCATCAGCGACATTAGTATATCCTATCGACCATTGTCTCTCATTCATGGTTGACATAGTTGTCAGCGACCATTGGTATATCATGTCGACCATTGTCTTTTATTTGAGGTTGAAAGAGTCATTAGCAACTATTGTTATATCCAAATGACCATTGTCTCCTATTCATGGTTGAGAGAGTTGTTAGCGACCGTTGGTATATTCTGTCCACCATTATCTCTCATTCATGGTTGAGAAAGTCATCAACGATCATTGGTATATCCTGTCGACTATTGTCTCTCATTCATGGTTGAGAATTGTCAGGGATCATGATACATATGATTGTCCATGAGACATTCATAGTAGCAAGTTCGTATGTAGTCCGTAGCTAGATAGCTACTACATGTTTGTCCATAAGACCATTCGTGGTAGTGTATTTCATCTATAGATAAGGACCCTGATATTTTTAATTTCCCATGAGACCATTCGTGGTTGAACGTTTCTCCTGCTGTCCCTAGCTAGATAGTTAGATGTCTTAGTCATTTGTACTTCTTGTGATAGGGTGTTTGCTCCCATATATGATGACTTATTTCTGTTATTTGCATTTGTACATGCCTATGATGTGCAGTATCTATGTTGATCGTTACATATCATTGCTCATTGTACTATACATGACTGAGCAAGTTAGTATAAGGTTAGATTATTGTTATGTTTTGTTAGCAAACGATTATACTATTGCCCTTACTTTTATAGTAAGTATTATTGCTTAAGACTGCATCCTTTGATCTCCTTATATATAATATTATGCACTATTTTTTTATACCCATTGAGTTGTTGTACTCATTATCTCTTGTTTTTCCTTTGACTTTCAAGTTAGCAAATAGATGATGTATTGTGTCACTCAGAGGTCATAGCTGTCGGCCCCACTCGAGTTTGGATTCCCTTTTGAATTGTTTGGGTTCTTTTTCGATGTTTGGCATTTATAGTTTTTTTTCTGCATTGGTTTTGAGCTTTGTTATAATAATATGACTTTTATTTTGTAGTATGATTTCATGTACATGCATATATATACATGCATTGGCATTGTATCTAGTCGATGTTATATCACATTGGTGTTGTATTGCCTTGAAATAGTTTGATATTGATTACTTCTTGTATTGTCACTAGGGAGTGCCATCCTATTTGGCAGATAAGTATACCCTCGGGCGTGATAATAAAAGTTAATAATTTTATGTGTATGTCCTAGGATCGAGAATCGATAAATGTGTCATCCTTTTTCTTGTGAGTCTTGATAAAGACCTTCAAACAAGTGGGTTGTTAGTCTAGAGCACACTCCTACATACACAAACCAGTTGAACCAAAACTATACAACTTTGGTAATAAATAAAATATTTGCTTATATAACTTTAAATTAAACGCATCCATGACATGCTCTACAATGGATTGAGATCCTGATGTATGTCGAGTGGTTCTAATGCTCAGGCCACCTGACTATGTATTTATATTTGTTTGAGCTTTTTAGAATTTGAATGCCACATTTTTGCAGTCCATGTGGTCATCTATACACCCCAAATCTCGTCTGAAACATACGCTTGCCTCATGGCCTCCTCTCTCATATAGTATAGAAGGTCTCTGTACAGTTTTACACAATATATATTCCGAGTGTATACAAATTATGTCTCATGCCCTTCCTCCCAAGTATTTTTTCTACAATTATAAGTTAAAAATTTAGTATATTAAAGGATAAATATATTATACAATACCAAACATATTAAATTTACGTATTATAAATTCATTGTAATAGAAAGTCTTCGTCTCCTTATCTACATGCCTCCATGTAGTATCAAAAGTGCATACTCTTTCTTTAAATTTTTCGCTGATATATGTCACTGCTCGATGGCCATCTGGAGTAAAACTACATGAAAAATATTAATGTATGAGAAATATGTTATAAATAAAGTCATATATGAACTTGAATTACTAATAACAAAAAATACTTACAACTTCCCAATAACACTAAACACTGTATAGCCATAGAGTGCTACTGCTTGCTCTATTATGATAATATCTATAAAATAATATTATAACATATCATAATAAAGTTTACTAACATGATAATATTTACACAAAATAAGATGGAAGCATACCTTACTTGATTAACAATAATGCTAATATTTAATCATCATTAACATCTGACTAATTAACATTAATGATTTTTGAGTCATTATCGCTAGACTCTGTTAGTTCAACAAGATCCTCACTGTTGGACATCTCTCCATCATATATCTTCTCGGAAGTGACATTGACATCTATAAGTAATTAAGATGTGGATTGGAGTTGTGAATCAACTTAATGTCTCTCCACTTCGTCATTCTAAAATGCATCATGATTTTAAGCGGAAATGATGTTCGACATTTCAATGGTCGAGCAAGACTTCATTTGACAAAAAGAGAACCATTCACTAGAGCTTCTACTCTTCGTAGGGTATTTAAGATAGAAAACTTGATCCGCTTTACCCCAAAAATGAAAGGTTCAAACTTGTTAAACCTTTTATTTGCATTAACCTTAACTAAATTATAATTTAGATGTATTCTTGTACCTGTTCTTGGGGTCTGATCATACCATAAATATTTGAACAACACACATCTTTTTATAATTAATGTAAGATATTCAACCTCTATGATTCCGTCAAGTCTACCATAGTAATCAAACTCAGTATTACTGTTGTCGATAGATCCTTTAACTCAAACACTAAAATTATAGGTCCATCTCAGTGAATCTCATTATGTCACGTGAAATTTAAGGTCATTAACATAGTTATCAGAGTACACCATTATTTTATAGAGGGGTCCTGATGAAAGATTAATTATCCTATTATCTTACACATTTGATATTCTTCGATCTTCCACCTATAAAAATAGTTATCATATAAATTCAGACCGGACTTAATACACATGAACTTAAAATTTTTAAAAAATCTTTAACTTACATATATTTGAAACCATAATGCAAATTAGGTTTCTAACTTGTCAACTACTTCACTTGCACCCATTGATGGATTTTATAGATATAGTTGTTGATCGTACAAGCAAGGAAAGAAGGTAATTTTAAGATAATTGGGATATAAATCAAACAAATAAAATAGGATAAATATTTAATTAGAGAAGTCAACTTACTTAATGCAGAATTTGACCTCATCACAGTTTAAGAGTATGTATATTCTTGCAGCATAGTATTCTTATTAAGTTAACCATCTAGAAACAGATGCACTCATTAGCTTAGCAAGAAACTTAAAAATAGAAAGTATTAATGGGTCTATCGGCTGAGCATCACTAGAATTTTTAGGACACTTGCATTGTTTGGTTTTCACATTATCAGTAAAATAATAAGAGCAGAAAGAAGATATTTCTTCAAGATAAACATTACATATTGACCCCTCAACTCTTAATTTATTATAAATATTATTCTTTAATTTCATCAAAAATCATTCCAATGGATACATCCATCTATATTGCACAAGACCAGTGATTCGGTTCTCGTATGGTAAATGTACTAATAGATGTTTCATTGAATCAAAAATATTAGGTGGAAATATTCACTCTAACTTATATAGTATGAGAGGAATGTCTGTTTCTAGCTGAAGCATATTAACTATCATAGTACACCTCACTGTCAAATATCTGAAAAATAGACTCAATTTCGTAAGTGCTTGCCAAACATTATTGGGAAGTAAATTATGAAAAGTTATTAGAATAAGTCTTTACATGAACACATGACAATCATGACTCTTCATTCCAAACATCTTTAACTTGTTTATATCCACGCATTGAGCCATATTCGATGCATACCCATCTGGAAATTTGATTTCTTTCAATCAACTACATAAAGCTTGGTTACCATCTTTGTCCAATGTATAACAAACCTTTGGAAATTTAGTAGTTGTTTCATTCTAATGCAATTCTGGTCTGCTGACTAGTTTTTTTAATTTTTCACGTGATTTTATAGTGTCTTTAGTTCTTACAGACACATTCATCATAGTATTAAAGATATTATCAAAGAAATTTTCTCAACATACATCACATCTAAATTATGTCGAATAACTAAATACTTCTAATATGACAGCTCACATAAAATGATTCTTTTCTTTCAACCACACTTGTACATCCTAATAATGTATTTATTTATCTCATCAGAATAAAGTTAAGATACTAATAGAAATCCATAACTGTCTATTTATTTAATGATTTCTTCACCTGCAGCATGGACTGTTGGAAGAAGTTTTCTGACTACAACATTTTTTAGCAAATTTTTTTGTTTCGTCTGAAAGGGTGATCAATAAGTAAAAATTTACAGTGATTATTAAACTAAGTGCCTTCCCACTAAAATGTAATACAAATGCATCAGGCTTTGTCATGCAATATGGGCATGCTAATTTACCAATCGTGCTTTATCCCAATAACATTAAGTATACTGAAAAATCACTGATCGTCCATAATAAGGTAACATGCAATGTAAAATTAGTTTTACTTGCAATATCATAAGTCATCAACCCTACATTTCATAATTCATTCAACTCGATAATTAAAGACTATAAGAAAATATCTATTTTCTCTTTGGAATTGGTTGAACCAAGAATAAGCATAGTAAGAAACATAATTCATCTTTCATGTACATCAATGGCGATAAATTGTATGGTGTTAATATAATTAGCCAAGATAAATAGTATTGTCCCGACTGACAAAATGACTAAAATCCATCTATTGAAAGTCTCAATCTCACATTACGTGGTTCCATTACAAAGGAGAAAAATACAATATCAATACATTTCCATGCAAGGGAATCACAAGGATGACACATTATACCCCCCCCCCCTTCGTGCTCATGCTCATAATGTCACTGTAAGTACCTCGTGGTGGTTTTGATATGATCAACCAAGTTAACTTAGGTCATATGTATTTGATCCTTGTGTCTAAGTTTGCAGGATCTTAGGCACACAAGAAGTCAAGCGAAAGACACAACTAGCGAGAAGGATAGCACGGGAAAGGAGTCGACGGGCTCAATGTGTCTGAGAGACGAGGTGTTGCGGAAGAGTATGCTGACGGACAAGAGCGTGCAGCGTTTTTGAGGAACAAAAAGTCAGAGCAGAAGACTGCTCAAGGAGAGAAGGTCAAAGTTGGGTTCGAGTGAGCTTAACTCTGGAAGACTAGAGGACCACCCAAGTGTCGGAGAAGGAGCTAGCTATTAGGTGAGCTCAACTATGAGTTCTATGAAAAAGAATTTTATTACTTGTCTGTAGGAAATTTTTTAAAATTGTTTTGATAGTTAATGAATTTTCTATGAATTTCTTACCAAAATTTAAATTTTTTATATTAAAAATTATCAAAAAATCAATCTTCAAAAATCTATTTTTTCTGAAGATATATTTCTTATTTTACATTCTCAAAAAATTTACAAATTGTTTCGAGTTTAAAATCTATTTTTAAATATATTTTTTAAAAAATATATCTCTATGTATAAAATAATTAATTACTGCATATAATAATTTTGTTCATTTATAAAAGTTTTATCACAATACTAGTTTATTGTGTTTAATAGCGACAAAAATTTTCAAAATTTTTCAAGAAATAAACACAATTTTAAAATTATTTTTATAAAAAATAGTTTTTAAATTGTAAAATTTAGTTTTTAAAAAAAAATAATTTCCACATTTTTTTAAGTCTTAGTTATTTAGATAACCCTTAGATTTTTTTTTTATGTTCACCCCTAAATGTCAATTTTTTTATATTAACCATTTAAATTTGCATATTAAATGCTTTAATTTGCAAATATATTTTCTTTACTTTTTTTGTTAAATCCTAATTTAACTTTGTTTGATTCACATCAAAAAGGGAGAGATTGTAAGTACCCCGTGTTGGTTTTGATATAACCAACCAAGTCAAGTTATGTCCTATATATTTGATCATTATATCTAAGTGAGCAAAAGCTTAGGAACACAAGAAGTTGAGCGGAAAACACAACTAGCAAGAAGGATGGCACGGGAAGGGAGTCGATGGGTTTGGTGTGCTTGAGGGACGAGGTGTTTCGGAAGAGTACGTTGGCGGATGAGAATGAAGCATGCGATGTTTCCGAGGGACAAGGAGCAAAGCGGAAGACTATTCGAGGAGAGAAGGCTGGAGTTGGGTTCGGGTAAACTTAACTCTGGAAGGTCGCCCGATCACCCAAGTGACCGGAGAAGAAGCCGGCTATCGGAGGAGGCACCAGACGATCAGCCCAATGCTGACTGATTTGGGCATCCAGACTGTCTAGGTGCTTGGAGAAGATGGTCCGGGCGCCTCGTCGAAGTGTCGTTATTGTGAATCACCTTTGGATCCACGTCGGCAACGATCTAGGTGCCTAGACAGGGTCCAGGCCCTCAAACATGAAAAATTCAATCTTGAAGTCATTGCATGGAGATAGAGTTTGCCTCACTAGGGGCACTCGGAGAGGGTCCAGGTGCCCTAGTTGCCACATCAGCAAATGGCCAGTTTCGACCAGTGGGCTATAAATAGAGTCTTGGTCTTCTTCATTCAGTACAACACTTTCTATATTTGAGTTTTGCATTCTGTTCTTCAACGTTTTATGCGTTCAGCATTCTATACTAAGCTTCTCTGCTTCCGACTTGTGTCGAAGAAGGAGTTGACTAGTTGAGCTTCAATTGCCTTGGATTAGCAACCTCCCCGGTTGCAAATCAAGTAAATTATTTTCGCCTAGTACTTATTTTATGCAATTTACTTTCGTTCATTAAAGTGTTTGTCTTAATCAAAGTCGAAAGTTTCGGAAAGTGTACTTTTGTTATTTTAGGCAATTCACCCCTCTTGCCCGCCGCATCGGGTCCAACAGTCATATCATATGGCAAGCTGTAGTGGCAGATGCGTATAAGTATTGAAGTCTAGCAGTTAACAGAAAGTAATACATCACTTTCCAAGTAATATTTTTCTTCTTCTTCTCTAGTATGTGAGTAATTTTCTATAAACAAATCTAAAACCCTAACCAATTTATTTATACTGTAAAAGCTATCAATCATTATATTGTGAATAGGGAGTAACTCTAACATTAATTAACACATGTCATTATAATATCTTTCTGAAAAATGATATTTTACTTTCATATTCAATAACCATACAGTAGATGAGAGTTGAGAATGATCGGAAGGAATTTTTTTAATTTCCACACTTCTTTTTCACTAGTCTTTAATATTTCATATAGTTGTTGATATTAAGGTATTGATATTTCATCTATATTAGAATAATCAACTGTATTCATTGAATCATGAACTATTGATTATATTGTAATATCATTAGTTAATGATTCTCCAACAACAATTGTGTCAGATGATGAACCACTAGAAGGCTCAACTGGTTCATACAAATAAGGTTCTCCATGACAATACCAGTTGTAGTAATTTGACATGAAATCATTTTTACATATATGTACTTTCATGATATCCTTATCATGGAAGACTTTATTTCTACATTTGCGATAATTATATGGACACTATAACTCGGCACCATTTATCCATTCCGGATTACTCTTAGCAAAGTTCACAAATTATTTAACTCAATAATAAAATCATCTCTAATAAATCGATTTTCTAATCGATTGTACATTGAAGCTTTGTTCATATATATTGTTACCTAATGAGAATACAACTTGAAACATTATTAAACTTATACAATTTGAATTAAGCTTGTATATTATTAAACTTATAGTATGTATCAACCTAAATTACAAAAAGCCTAGATTTCATATCAGATAAATAATATGTATTATCATGCATTCAGTATTCAAGAAACTTATAAATCACTGATATAATTTTAAACTATAGAGTATTTATAAAGGTCTCATTTGTAAGTATTATTTAATAAATTATACCGGAAGATGAGCAGCCGAAGAGAAGCAAAAAATGTAGTATACTATAAAATACAAAAAAAATGAGTTACAATCAATCGCAAATAATCACAACAAAGGAGCAACTGAGCTTGCGGTAGGCCGAGCTTGCGGCCGATTAGGCTAGTAGCCACAAGCTTGGAGTCGGCCCAACTACCGGCCACAAGCTAGCGGTTTGCCAAGTTGCCCAAGCTGGCGGTAGGCCAAGGTCGTTGTCGCAAGTTGGCAGTAGGCCAAGGTCACAACCATGAGCTGGAGGCCGACCAAGGTCATAGTCGTGAGCTAGCGGCTAGCTAAGCTCGCAGCCGCAAGCTAACAGCAGGCCAAGGTCGCAGCCGCGAGCTAGTGGCCGCCCAAGCTCATAGCCATAAGCTGGCAACAGGCCAAGGTCGAGACCACGAGCTAGAGGCCGCCCACGCTCATGGCCGGCCAAGGAGAGAGAAATGGCAGAGAGAGAGGATCGTACATGGATCAGAGATATCGCCAGAGAGAGAGATGCCAAAGAGAGAGACGAGAGAGATGTCATCGCTGGAAGAGGAGGGTTGCACAAATAAGAAAATTATTGCTCAAACCTAATTTTTATCCAGGGCTACCAATGGAATCACAATTCTGTTGGAAAGAGTTACTGATGAAATTGTGATTTCAACAGTAACTCTGGACGAGGTTACTGTCGGAATTGCCTAGGTTAGCGACAGAAACCCTAATTTCCCCAGCTACTAAAGGAACGACAATTTCATTGGGGAGGTAAGATTTGAAACTCTAATTTCCCCATGCTACCGACGAAATTGTGGGTTTGTCGGTAGCTGAGGTTTCTGTCAGTAGCCTGGGGAAATTAGGATTTCAGTTCTTACCTTCCCGATGGATTTTTAGATTCTATGAGGGTTACTGACAAAACCCAAATTCTATCAGAGTTGTGCGATGGAATACCTATTCTATCATAATGCCCTGATGGAATATAATTTCGTTGGTATTTTCGTCGCAATTTTCTGGTAGTGATTAGAAAACTTGCTGAAAGCAAAATCTGCCAAAATGGCCTCCAAGTCAACACTTTACGGAACTCAATTAGAAACAAAGTTTTTGCTTATAATTTAATTAAAATGAGCTGCAATATTTTAACACTGGACACGATGTGTTAAGTCAGGAGTGAATATATTGTTGGACCACATCTTCCATAATAAAGATCATTCCAAAAATTACAATGGAAATTTGCTAAATTGAAATATATTGTGTTAAGTGGCATGAGCTGATAATCCCAAGTTGTCAAGGGGCTGATTTGGTTGAGCTTCTAGTGGTCAGTGTAGAGAGGACAGTGGAGTGCTGATTTAGAGTCGAGATGTCACCCGACTGCTGCTGAGTCAGGAAGAACCACCCTGACTGTTCTCAAGGGGGAAGGTAAGTCGGGAATTGAAGATGCAAGGCATAGGTTGCCCGATCGTTGACTAGAAAGTGCTCAGGGAGTCGATGCCAACTCAGTCCCAAATGGATCTCCGAGTCAAGAACAAGATGTTGAATCACACAATGCGAAAACATATAAACATAGGAAAGAATAGAGAGATGAATAAATAGAATACAATTACTTTTTTATTATTAATTAATTATCATAGGCTAACAAGTCTATTTATACATATGGTCAAAATAATATATGAAAAATATTAAGATAAATATAGTAACAGACTATGATAAATATGGTAATAAGAAATATATAAATAATGATAAATATGGTTTGGATTGCAATCTAAACATGGTAAATTATTAGTAATTGAAATCAATCTCTAAATCTCTTGAACTACTATCTTTGTCGTTATTACCATTGACAAACTCAATAGGAGATATTAAACGTTGAGTTTGATTGACAATAACCAATCAATATTTTAGAGCCAAACTACCAATACGACCAGCAATACGAGAAATCTGTTGAACTTTGCCTTTAATTAAAAAAAAGACAATAACTAGAAAGAGATGGAGAGTTATTATTTGAAGGTCGGAATATGATCTGTTGCCGAAATAAGAGCAACAAAGAAAGAAGACTACATTTTGATAGTTGAATATGCTAGAGCAAATGAAGAAAATCTACTATTATGAGCTGAGCAAGACCTAAAAAAGCTTGCTATTTGGTCTATCAAAAGATGGCTAAAAAAGACAACACTTATAGAGGAAAGATTACTGCAATGTAGCTATTGTTAAAGAGAAGGAGAAGAAAGATAAGATAAAAAGAGGAACGGAATTTGATGTCCTTGAAATTAAGAAAAAGAAAATTAATATTACTTTTGCTAAAAAATCAAGAGGTAGGATTGAAACTCATTATTGTTGGATTTGTTGAAAGAAGAAAAAACAGATAGGAAAAGAAGAAAAGAGGGTATTAAGAGGGGTTGGATTTGTTGAAAGAAGAAAAAACAGATAGGAAAAGAAGAAAAGAGGGTATTAAGAGGGAGGAGCTTTATAGTAACTCGTGGATGATTGTGGGAGAGAAAAATTAAGAGAAAGAAATCTGCTACTAAAAAATTTTTGCCGAAACGGAAAGGAAGAAGACAGAGAGGAAGACAAAATGAGAAAACCATTATACAGTGAAAAAGAAAAAACAAGGAAAGATTTTTTTTATTTTTTGAAAAAGAAAAAAAAATAAAGAAGGGAAAAAACAAATAAGGGTGAGGTGGCGAATGCGGCTAAAGACAGGATTATGTTGATGTGTGCATGAGAGAAAAAAAACACAAAAGATAGAGAGAGAAGAAGGGGTTGTGCGGTGGCAGAAGGTGTGAGATAACTAAGCAAGAATAGAAGCAAAGCAGCTTTAGAGGAATGTGGTGAGGCATCGCATACCAATATGGAAGTCGTTGGAATCAAGCTGCTGTAAAGAAAAACAGAAGATTGCTAGCGACTGAAACTTGTTGTTAGGAAGAGAGAAAAGTTGCCAAAAATTTCTGTTACTTGTAATCGTTGGTTAGAAAAGGATTTCTGTTTACTTGTAGCCGTTGGTTAGAAAAGGGCAACGGAAAGAGGAGGTCCGGAGCAATTCAACTTAAAAATAAAATTTCCTTCTGTATATGAAAACGGTAAAGTAGAGAAAAATCTCCAATGACAATCATAACTTTACATGTAATCCCCATGCCAAAAAAACTTTGTTCCCATTCCCTACGTACAAAGTTTTCTTTATTTCAATTCCCCACATGTAAATATCATGACCTAATTGCCCCTCAGATTTTTTAGGTACAAAAGATCTAAAAATGAGTATAATTCTTCTTAAAGTCAGCACTTTATACTAGAATTGATTATATTTTCTATCAAAATTACCCTCATATTTTTTAGGTATAAAAATCTAAAAACTAGTATAATTCTTGTTAAAGTCAGCATTTTACACTTGAATCCAGTATATTTTCTATAAAATTGAGCATGATTTTTTTCCTATTTAATATAGTTCCTTCTAAATTCAGTATCATTTAAAGAAAATTTAGTATATTTTTGATCCAGTACCATTTAAAGAAAATTGAGTATATTTTTTATCAAAATTAACTCTCGTATTTTTAGGTACAAATAGTCTAAAAATGAGTATAATTCCTATTAAATTCAGCATTTTAAACTAAATCTAGTATATTTTTTATCCAATTGAGGTGAAAAAAGAATTGTACTCAATTTGATAGAAAATATACTAGATTCTAATTTAATGTACTGAATTTAAGATGAATTATACTGATTTTTAGATTTTTTATACCTAAAAATATTATGGACAATTAGGTAAATATGTTTGACTAGGGAGTGAAAACAAAGATTTTCATGAATGAGGACTGCATGCAAAAATTTATTTGTCAATTGGGACTGCAGGTAAATTTCCCCGTAGTAAATTGCCGAATTATAAAATTAACTAGTCAAAAATTTTTCACTAGTTTTTGCATTTTGCTCCCAAGTGTTACCAACTTTTTTGTTTTATCCTTTTGAAGTTAACAAATTACACCTCCCCTCTAGACTTCTCCAACAAGACAGATTGGTATGTTGGTTGGGATAGTTTGTAAATATGAAGGTATAAGAAATAGTTTTGTTGTTGAAAATTTAATAATGAAAAGGACAAGGTGGACGCGAGGTAATCGACAAAGGACGGCTTGTAGCATCCAGCAGATCAAAATAATTTAGCAAGGTGGAGTTTAGGATAAGGAGGATGGAGTAGTTGTTGATTCAATGGTTTGACAGCCTATAATGAGGTGGATTTGAATATGATCGACAGAAGCTGGTTTGGAGCATATGAGGAATTAAAAATTTCTAAAGATCCGAACTCTAGATCGCAGACCGATCGATAAGTGTCTGTAGTAGTCGACAAAGAATGATATAGGTGGGGCAAACTTGGAGGACTTGATGCATTAGCTTTAAGAATTGGAGGAAAAAGAGTCATGAGAAATTATAATAGCATGAGCGAAGCCTTGGACAAAAGGACAACACGTCTCGAGTTACACTCGGCAGTTGAGGTAGATCTTGGAAGTTTTGTATAAACTTACGAGAGTGTAAGCTGAGTAGAGTCGGAATCTTCCAGGAAATCTAGTTGATTATAATGTCTCGTCAACTCATAGTCAAGTCAATGCATCACTCACAAATCATCCAACAAATACTTGAGCCATATAAGTTCACATGTAACCAAAGCCATGAATCGATACTCTAATTCTGTTGAAGATCTTGAAATTGTAGTTTGTTTCTTGGTTCTCCATGAAATAAGTGATTCCCCAAGGAAAATAATTATGTCAGCAAGCAAAGATATTTTTTAAGAAAAGTAAAGATGCATGGTGTGATAGCCGATGCATTATTGAAGCTCAGTCAGTTAAGGTAAGTTAGTTGGTAGCGTAATTACCTAAACCCCATGTTAACGAATGATTATTATTGGAGTTTAATAATATTTATTAGTGCTAATTTATTAAATACCATTTTTTGTATCTTTGTATGTAGGGTGACGGTGCATCCAATATGGACGAATGATACTTTCTCTTTAGATATGCAATCTTTTATGACAGTATTTGATTAGACTCAATACACCAATAGAAATTGTATAAATATTTATTAGACTATTCTTGCTAATAAAGCCAAAAATTCTAACTTACCGTACCACCCATCCATATTTTGTGAGGTTAGATTTCGAGTATGTCTTTTATCTCATTGTAGATTGTTTTTAATATAGATTGGATGCAGTCAACTCATTAGATATCTTGTTTACATAGGAACTGTTTGGAATGATGCACGTGGATGCATTAAAACAAAGTGCAAAAACTGATGAGGACAAACGCATTAGATATATTTTTTGTCCTCTAAATAATGAAGATGACCATTGGCATCTAATGGTCATAAACCTAGAGGAAGGTCATATAATTCATTATAACTCTCTTGGCATCACAGAAAATTACACTACTATTTTTGATCAAACTGTAAGTATCACATTTTATATATCCAATAAACATTAGTTATGTATTAATTACTATTGTCTTTTATATGTAGGTGTTATTTTTTAAAGAGTTAAACTGGTCATACTATCACATATGACATCAAGGATTAACACCTTTTCCCGAGAGAGACTTTAAAACCATTCAAGTTAATGACCCCACACAAAGCAAATCGTAAGTATTTGAGTATGTTCCATCATCTTTACCTCACAATTATAATACTACTTCTGTTTTGTAGGTTGGATTGTGTTTTTTTTATGATGCGCTATGCAAAGAGTTTGATGTTTCAAAGATCAACAGACTTTATACAAGCTGATATGAGAGCTTATAAATTTAGACTTGGACATAAAATCATGTCTGACAAAAACTTTAAACAGTAGAAATTGAAAATGTGTAATAGACTATTCTTGTAATGATTTACTGTTTGTGTAATTTAAAATTATGGTGAATCAAATTCCCATGCTGTAAATTCAAATAATGTTCCAATTGAATATCTAGGTGATTTTTTTTAAAAATGTCTCATAACAAACAATTTTTAGATGTATATATATATATATATATATATATAGTACTCATATTTTATATGAATTTATTCTAGTTATTCAAAAATTATAAATTTTCGCTCATAGTGTATCCATTTATTTTATTCTATATATTACTCCTTTATTTAGGGTGTTTGATTTCCTCAAATTCTTGTTGAATGGCCAAGTTTGAGAGGGGAGGATCTATAGATTTTAAATAGCACCTTTTAAGTTAGGAGAGCCAACAACCACCATTTTATTTTTAAGCCAAATATCAGGTAGAGATTAAAGCTATGTTACGACACTATTAGCTGTATTTCACTCCCCATGTTGTAGACTTAAACCCCATGGTAGCACGTTTTGAGTTTATAGAAGGGGGAGATAAAATCAACTTTTTTGAAATGAAATCTATCAGGCCCACGTTGGGTCAGATATGGTCTCATATCATGCCCACGTTGGGCCAGATATGGTCTCAAATCAGGCCCACATTAGGCAAGATATGGTATTATATCAGGCCCAACAGAGGCTGAATTTTTTTTTCAAAACTTGCTACCACCTCAAGAGAGTTGCACATCAGTTTTTGCTAGCACCGTTAGAGTCCTTGCAAATCCAGAATCTCACTCGACCTAAAATGAGTCCAATCAGAGGTGTCTTGGTGCATCAGTGGATTTTGACCAAAACCCACTGATAGCCCTATGCTAATTGAATTTACTTGAAATTACATTCCCTGTGAAGGTTTGAGAGGGGAGGAGCTATATATGGTGTCAAAACTTAGTTATACACCCTGGATTAGAAGTTCTTGCTTCGTGCCAATTGTCACAGAAAATGTGCAGCTTGGAGTTACCAGGATAACAAACAATTTTTTTTACTCAAACCTTAGTTACTTTGGAGTTCCATATTTACATGCCTAATTTAAATTTCGACGCAAACATTGTACACTTGAAACTGAGTGTTGGACTATCCTACCGGGATTTCTGAAATCCCAACCGTTACTAATTTTTTAGTTTTCAGAAGATAGATATGGTGTGTAATATAATTTATATAAATTATGTCCCTTTTAACTGATAAGCACCGACATGACAATTTGGATATTGTGATTTTGAGTTCACTAATCATTATGCAATAGTATTATTATTCTTGTGATAGTTTAGTATACCCTTCTCATATTATGCATACCACTGAGATAAAACTACAAACACTACGTAATTGTATCTTTACATTCCCTACCAACTTTTTGGCTTACAACACTATGGATATTTAATCCAATGTTTTATAAAACTTATCCCTAAAAATTGATACAATTACATCAATTCTAATTCTTTTCATGTCTCGTTGTTTGAAGTCCATCTTCATATCGATATAAGACATCGAATGTATTAGATCACAAAGAAGTCATAGTCAAGGCTGTAAATAACATCACTAATTTAATGTTAAATATTTTATATCAATATTTTCTATTCACACTATTTGCTCGACTTACCTGGCTTCTTGTTATGGACATTCTATTATGCGAGACATCCATTGTTCGAAGAGATGATGCCTTTCAAATTTTGGATCAATAGCAGCAAGATGCTCACACTATAGAGTTTTAAATCTGATACCTGCAAGATTGAGGAGGAAATTTAAATTTTACATCAACTAACATTTATACTACAATACAAACATACACATGAATATTTGATGCTCACCGCTGCATCAAATTCATATTTGTATTTTCTTCCACTTGCTAGAGAATTATAATGATTGAACGTCAGTGAATATGTGTCAACCAACAACAAGTGGAAGTGTGCATTATCATTGCATAATGGTATAAAAATATACCTAACCTCTTCATCTTCTGTATCTGTCTTTATCAGTTGTTGGAAGGCAACCTTGCTTGAGAATTTTATTAATGACTACAAAAATGCAAAGTCATACATACTTAACCAAATAATAAATTGTATTCAAATTTTAACTATTCTCAAATAGATTCTTTACTGTGAAGAAGGTTGAATAATAAATAGACTTGTTGTATGTTCTACCAGACGAGGATGCCCTCCTAAATAGAATCTTACAATACATGTCAATTACCTCCCCATTTGTCAACATCTCTTCATTCACACCATATAAGAGGGAATACACATTTAAAGCAAAGGGTGACTCCTCCCAAACTAATTCATTTGTAAACCTACAAAGTAGATCAATGATTATAATTCACAGAATTTAATTCCATATAATCATCTAAATTAGAAAAGCATATAATTGTCTTAACTTATAAATTAAATAAATCAACTATGTAATTCACATACTTTAGTTTCTCCAACACTTTTAACAAGTACATCACATCTTGATCTTGTTTTTTTTCTTCGAAGTCTTAAATTGCTTCTTTATAAACTATGCCCATCAACATCAAAGGTTTTTAAATAGTGAATTAAATTAAATAAATTACTATAAATTTTGCAAATATCTACTTACATCAATGGCTTATTTCCTCATTTTGTTATGTGAGACAATCCTATCTGCATCATTCTCTGCCTCTTCTTTAGATTCATCTTCCTTCAATTCTACAATCTCTCTTTCTTCTTCCATATCATCCATATTAATTTTTCCTTTCCCCTTCTTCAGAACATCATGTTCTTTTACACTTTTTTCCCCTCTCCTTGTATAGAAACATTCTCCGCAGGCTCACATATTTGTATATTTCTCTCCTGTCTTTTAGATAAAATTTGGTGTGAGATATCAAAAAATTTAAATAAATAGGGTTATTTGAGAAATAGCCTTATAATTTTTTTTAGAATTTTTAGAAATTTTCTGTGAATTTTTCGAAGCTCGTACGGAGGGTTTTGAGGGGATCAATCGGCGGGAGCAGATTAAGCCTATTTGGGATACCCATTTAAATGAGAAAATGTTTGAGTATATAAATTCCTTTCCTTTTATTTTCTCCCAACCAAACGCCAATCCCGACCATTCCTTCTCCTCTTCCCCGACCCTTCTTCCCCGATCTCCCCTCTGCTCACACACACACACACACACTCTCTATCTCGCGGACGAAGCAAAGCCGACGGACTTTCGACGACCGTCGACCTCGACCCAGTGGAGCAGTTGCTGGTACAGATCTAGACGTGGGTGACCTTCTCCAGCCTTGGGTGAGAGCATCGATCTTTTTCTCCTCTCGGTGTTGCCGTCGATGCCACAATTCCGACCGCCTGAGCTCAGATCCGGCCGACGCCTTTCGTCTCCGGGCTGTAGACACTCACGTCTCCTTGCGTCGATCATTGATGCCACTGGATCGAGTGAGATCCACTCGATCGCTGGCGTGAAGAGGCAATTAGGGCTTCAAGGGTAAGCAACCGAACCTTATTCTTTCTATTTCTCTGATTTGTGCCCTAGCTTTGAGCCTTACTCTTCGATTCTTCCTACTGACGTCGCTGGATCAGATCTTGGACTTTCCCTTTCTTGCTATGATTGAGCTCACGGTTGATGGTAAGGTTTGGTTTCCGGAATTAGGTTGTTGATTGAATTAGTGATCTCCACTTCTTGATGTTGTCTTAATTCGGTCCAGTGAGGAGGAATTCCAGTAGGGAGGTCTTGCTGTGGTGTTCTTTGATCCAGTAACAGTACCTTGTGTGGATCAACAGAAGGGAGGGCTGAGATTGAGGTATGGTGTAGGGTTTTTGATCTTGCTATAGAACGGTTAATTTAGGTTTATGTATTTAATTAGGGATAATTGGATTACTAGATGAATTAGTATGATTGGTATATTATTAGTTGATACATGTTGTAATTAGTTGTTGATTGTGTGTAGAATTATTTTGTTTAGAATTTATCTAATGGAATGATTAGGGTTAGGGTAACTAACTCTAATTAACTGTTAGATTTAATTTAGGTAGGTTAATAGTTATGTTGATTAGGGTTTTACCCTAAATTAGTTTTAGGGATTTTATTTAGCTATTCATATAAAATTAGCTAAATAAAAAATATATATATTGTTTGACGCATGACTCTGATTCGAGACGGGCGTCTCCACTTTGGATTGCTTGATTGGACCTTCTATTTAAGGCAGGTACCCTTTGACTTATATTTTTGATATTGTCTTATGATATGTGTAGTATATATATAACTAGTGGTAATTGGTAGATTTATCACTTTCCTGGTCTTAGCTTAGTTGATACCTATCACATGCTTCTACTGTTAGCTACTTTACATTAAAACTGTATGTTTTTATCT
>JBBMJZ010000036.1:8570394-8587752 GCA_037833815.1 Zingiber zerumbet
CCACAGAACCATGCACTCCCCATCTGTGCTACGCCCTGGGGACTACAAAGAATCTTTTTAAGCTATTATTTACCTTGGATTAACATTTTTTCCAATTGTAATTAAATAAATTTTGTTATCTTTTACTCTTTCTTTTGCATGTTATATTTGCCTAATTAATGTGTGTGTGTTTTTTTTTTTTTTGCTAAATAGCAAGAGATTAATTTTAATTCTATATTACAAGTAATTCACCCCTCTAGCCGACCTAATACGAACCATCAGCTTATAGTGCAACGTGTGTGTGTACATCGGGACGGCCAAGCTATGAGGGTCGTCCACCCTGATCGTCCAAATGAGAAGCTAGGTGGCGAACAGTAACCCAAGCACCCGACTCTAGGGTCCACACAACACACATATATATATAATAGAGACTCAATGTAACATTTTAAAACATATAGACAGATTTTATATGCTGAACATTGTGTGTGCCTGACACCCAAAAGTGACTCGTTCGCCTTAATCACGTTTGGACGCCCCGTATCACTCAGTCGCACAGTGCAGACGCGCACCGCTCAACATAATAAATCTCTCTCAGTATATATACCTAAATTTTGAACAATAACTAAAAAAATGCAGATGAAATAACTTCTTGTGCAGAAAATAAAATAAAATTCCGTAACTTCATTAAAAGAGTGGATTCCCTTTCAAAATAAGAAAAGATATTGCATACGTAGATATCAAGCTGCACTTCAGAATTGTCATGATGTATTTTCATTTTTCACAACTTCCACATTCCAACCATAGTTGTCGTCGCCCAGATTCCCCATCAAGTACGTCGTCCGCCAAGAATTCTTGAACGGGACTTCGAATTCTTGCAGATTCAAATTCTCAGGCAAGTCCGATCTCAAGTTAGCATTACAGCTGCTGATGGAAGGGTTGTTAGCAGAGGCAGTGGATTTGAAACTGTTGCTTCTGCTTTGAGCTGCCGGGTTGCTGTTACCAGGGAGGTTGTTATTCGACGTATTTTGCACCTCTATTCCAATTCTGGTTCCTTCAGCGCCAATCCGGAGTGAATTGCTGCCATTCGGAGAACTGAAGGATTGCTGTTCAGTCCTCTTGTTCCTCAATTCATGCAGCATCTGCTGAAGCACATGCTGCGGTAAGTGTTGGTTTATCTGCAGGGTCTGTGAATCAAATGGCAGCGGCTGTTGTCCAGGTAACTTATTCACAGATGCATCGGTCAGAGAAGACGAGGCAGAACCCTGGATCGATGCGGGCTGTGTGTGTTTGGCACCTCTAGGCGAACTCAAAGCATCCTGATAGAACATACTTTGATTTAAATTAGAAGGATTCCTCAACAAACTCTGGTAACTGTTCGATGCATGAACTTTCTGCTGGCTGTTGGTTAAAACTTGGCCGGCTGTGAGATTTTTGTTTATGTAACCGCTTAGGCCTGGATGGTTGCTTACAACCTTATCCAGAGACTGTTCGCCTATCGAACAATGAACACTCAGCAGCATCCCTGGCTCCACTTTCAGGAGCTTCGCAGCAGCATGTCTTGGATAGTTCTTCAAACTCTCTACAAAATAAATAAATACATAAATATTCTGCCATCGGCTATAGAAACTGTAATAGCAACTTTTTCTATTCCAATCCTTTCGACAAATTATACATTAGCCACAATGTTCAAAACCACCCGTTGGTATCATTATATGATTCAGATCTTCAAATACTGCTTTTAAATTGGGATAAAATCTGTGTCATTATATAATGCTACCATGAGTGTATCTGGCAGAAATTAGAACATAATATATGATCAATAGAAAAGAATATTAGCTCAGTGTGCAGTTAACAATGTAATCGTGCAAATAACGCATACCAATTGCTCCAACCCTCTGCTCCTGGCTAAAATCAATCAGGTCCTTCATGCTACAAACAACTTCAGCTATCTGAAAAAGCAAGCAACTAATCACCATTTACAAAGACATGCAACATGATGTTGCTTGCATATAATGAATGGAAAAAAATTGAATCATGAATTGCCTGCAAGCACCGGACAAATCTTTTTGAGAATCCCAAGTCATTTACTGATTGTGAATCCAAATTTCTCGCTAGCTGTCTACCGGCTGCTGCAAACCTAAGAAAACCATAAACCAAGGCCTAGAAATGTCAGGCAAATAAGAAAAGCATCTAATGTGATATGCATGGTGATGACACTTTTATCATACAGACAAACAGCATACAGGTACTAGACTCATAAATGGTACTGATCATGTCAATCGAGCACACTGAAGGGTTCCTTTATTCATTAGCATAGACATAAATTTGTCATTACCAAGCTTCTGTTGAGTTTAATATGATTGTGCATCATAATCTTCTCATAGAGTATTTGTAAGCTTAACCACATGACTTTTGAGAAACCTATAATCATGCCAAATTAAATGTCTCGGTGGAACACATTATCTAGACTGGTAATTAAGCTTTCATAAATCAGAAATATCATAACAAGATTAATCAAAGATGCTTTTGTCGTAAGTGTCACATACAAAATGCAGCTTTCATAACCAGACAAGATAGCTTACCAAGAAAATAATTAAGATAAATCAAAATGCATAGATGATAATGTAACTACATGATTTAAAGAGAATATTAATGAACGGAAATCATTTTACATCACATATTGAGCATCAAGCTCTCTGCTTGATGTAGAAATCAAACTTCTTGAGAAAGCAACTTCTTCTACAATGATCTGTGTTCCACTCAGCCAAAGGCACCTGAACTGGGATTTCACTGTCTAAAATGACAAGACCCAGCATTATGGTCTTTCATGAACCGCATATCATCTGGCATGGATCCGTATGCATAACCTAATGGTTTCTTTAATCATTGGATAAGAATTTTAAAAAATACTTAAAACAAACATTTTTAGCCGATAGTTGACATTTGCCCCTTTTCATCTTTATAATAGTAACCTTCTCTCTCATTGCATTCATACAACTGTTCTATTCAACTTCAAGTACTCAAACCTATTAACCTCAAACAATCTATTTAATTGCTTATGGATTCAGGTGCTGCTTTGGTTCAGTAGACAATGGTCTTCAAATTTAAGTTTTCATTCAAGATATCTTACAAGAAGTAAATCCTACAGTCATATACAAAAAATGATGTATGCCAACCACAACATGTACCTTAAGACTTGAGTTTTATAATGAGAATGAGAGGATTGGGTGACACGGACATGTTGACAGATTTGTTTTAGCATAAGCAGAATACAATGGAGTCATCACACAATGAAAGAACAGTGGTCCATAACAAGTAATTACCACAATCAATTCATTAATTTCATAGGAACTCAGGAAAAAATGTACTCAATGGGGAAAAAAAGAAAAGGCAACAAGAAAGAGGATGTATCAGCAGCCACCTAGCACCTGAATATTATGAACTTGAATAGTCCCACCTCCCAATCTAAAAAAAAAGTACAATACTAGCAAACAAACTGAACAAACAAGGTAATTAACATGGGATTGAGGACAACTTATAATTTCATAGTTCAACATGAGAGGAAAGCTGTTGAGTGGAAACTAATTGATGCACTATGCAACCTGATGTCAGCTCACCAGGTGTGTGGGGCAATTAGACCATGACAAGATCACAAGCTTCCAGAGCAACAATCCCACACTGAGGTGATTTTTGAAAAGCCTTGCAGTAAAGCAGTGGCTTTTTAAAACCTGCTGAGTTGGGTATATATTTTATCGAACTAACCAAGCAAATTCCAACCAAGTGTATATGCCTTGGTGATTCCAGATCTTTCACTAGTTGCAAGTCAATCCTAAATAGACAAATATGGATTAGTTCTATTTGCATGATGTAGACTTTTCACTCTATAAAGGGCAGCATAAAGCATATGTTGTGTGGTTCATGGTGTATCAAAAGTGTACTGATGGCTTAACATTTTTAATGGTATGTAGGATTGACAAGTACACAACTGAAATTGATTTGTGCGACTGTGAGTACAGGAACACTTTTAAGTACATATACATTAATTCTTCTTCAACTTTAGCCTCTGTTTTTTGTGTCTTTCTCTTCTTTGTTCTTCATCTTTGTTGCTTTGGAGGTATGTAAATTATTTTTGTGTTTCTATTTTCTAATAGCTGGTGATAGAGATGTATTGCATCACTAGAAACTAATATCTGAACAGCACTGCAACCCTATAGAAAGCAATAGAAACAATGCAAAAACAGAAAATATGATGGACACAACCGGCAAGGAAGTAAATCAAGTGCATGTGAAACCTATCTTCTTGACATGCATTTGAGGCATAACTTTGTTGCCACTAGATATCATTGTTGGTGCAATCATACCCCAAGTGGTCAAATTCGACCATATGGTTTAAATTAGGTTCACATTGTTGTTAATGATGGTGTGTCTCAAGTGTGCAAGTGCAAGATACTTGGCATTGATATTACAAGTGGATAAGAAGTTCAAGTGCACGAGCAATGAATGATACTATAAAGTGGTCTGGAAAAGGAAAATCCAATATGTGTTGGCACATAAAAATCCAAGTGGTCTGGATACTATAAAGTTGAACAGATGTTGGCAAATGAAAAGTCGAGGTTGATTGGATACATAGCACACAACAAGACCTAGAATTAAGATCTCTTAGCGTGCGAGTTGTGAGAGACTATAAGTTACGTGTATTTTGGGCATTGGATAGATCTCTTAGGCAAAAATTCAACCAAGAACCAGATGTTTGTGTCAAAGTTAATGGCTCAGTCGACAAGTGGTCACACGCATTTGACTAATATGTTGAATCAACCAGGTTGATTCCTTCTCACAAACAAAAGGGTTCTATTTTGGTGAATGATTATTCAGTCAACTAATGCATGATTAATTGACTAGAGATTCATTTCTAGTGGAGATTCATTTCTAGTGAACAAAAAGTCTTGTTTCAAGATTCAACTGATGTCCTAATTAATCATATAAGCATTGGAGTGCAAACTCATAGTATCAGTAGTTATCGTAGTGTCCTATTTGGATAGAGACTCTTGTGAGCATCAAGAAGCATGGTGGCTTAATTTCAGTAGCATTGGTCTTATTTTCCCTGGCACTAATACAATTTTGGTTAAAACTAGCGTGCCAATACCGTTCAAACCCATCCATAGCAGTTCAGTCTAGGACTAATGTCCATAAATATCTAGAGGCTAGAACCAGGAATAATACGATCATTAGACAATTAACTCTAATTAATTAGTATAGAGATTTCTCATCATTAATCATAGATATCATTATTTGAATATCCATTTAATGCTGGCTCGTCAAACACAGAATTTTAGCACAAGGCCCAGAATAACTTCATGCATGAAAATTTTGGCTTACATATTGCAGCTGGACTGTAAATCTTGATGTGAAATTTCGGTACTACTATTTTCAGTTACAGCTGTTCGATATTTTTGAGCAACTTGCAGAACTTGATTAACCTGAACAAATTATTTCATTTAAAGCACCTGATTAAAATCTAAGACTAATAATTCAAATACAAGAATAAGTGGAAATCCCATAAACAAAATATCTTTGAAAAATTAAGGCAATTTAGGTATTTTTTGCTCATGAATATCATATTTCATGCAAGTCCCTTTTATTGTTTTCTTCACATGCTAGAGATCACTTTTGCATGACCCCTCCAATACTAGGTGTTTATGTATACCCCAATGATACAATGAACCTAGATTTCTAATGGTGTGTGAGAAATATAGCTAGAATAAATCAGGGAATATCAGATAGACCAAATAAATAGTAGTCATTTTGACAAGAGTTATACAAAAGACTAATCAAAGCCAAATAAGTGTAGCTAGTAACCATCTGAGCATGCCCACAAAATAAGAGAGCAAGCTGCAGGAACATACATAATGTTGAAGAGAATCATCAAATAAAATGTGAGACAACAGATGTAGAGAGGAGCTGAGCATGCAGTTGGGTTTGGAATGTGAGCGGTCAAAACTGTTGCAGAAAAAATGGAAGAGAAGCCAACAGCATCCATCTGCCAAGTGGGTATTTCATCAAACGATGCCCAAAACCCAGGGTGGAAATACCAAAACAGCCCTTAGCAAACAAGATGGATTAAATGAGTCTGAAAGCATTGAGAGAAAAATGGGGCAGGATTGGGTACGATTTTCAAGACTGATCATGACCAAAATGAGGATACTGTCAGTTAGCCCAACACGATCTCAGCTACCACAAAATAAAACATCTCCAATATGTTCATATAAGTAGTTGCATTATCTTGTTACATATAGCTAAATATGATGACAATAATCTGAAATTGTGCTCTATAAGTTTGGGGCAGTGAAAACATAACTTGGAGAGATCCTACTGAAGTCAAGCATTAAGGCATAAATAGCATCCTTTCATTAGGGCCTATTTACATGGGAAGAAAATCAACAAATCGGTAGAAGAGAAAGTTGGTTCTAGTGGTTCTTTTCCTGCTTTCCTGGAGAGAGAATGGAGGGGGAAAATAGAGAAGATAATCGCACAGTTTTTCTCTCTTCTTTCTTTCTTACTCTCCAAATAGTCAAAATCAAGTGTTTGTGAAAGAATGCTTGCCTCTCTCCATTTGCTAACCAATAGCTTGAATGATTGACATGTGCCAACCAAACAACTTTAATTGATTTCTTCTCTCCCCTATTTCCTATTTATCTGAGTGTTAGGAGAGATTTTTTTCTCCTTACATTTTTTCCCTCATTTAAACATTATCCCTTTTTCCCTGCCATGCAAACAATAAATAGGGCCTTTGGTCTTATCTTCTCTAGGCATATTTAGATACTTCTTGAAAAAAAAAAAATCTTCAAAAACAGACCAAATACCTGAGGTGCTACCAATCTACGGGGAATAAATTCTTCATGCCGTTGTGCACAAAACTCCCAGGATAGAATCTGAAGGATAAACAAAAAATGTATAACTCAAAGTGAAAAGTGAATGTAGTATGAAATAGGCACTCTCTCAAGTTCATTTAATATCAAACCTTCAGTTCTGGTGTAAATATTATCTGTAGTTGTCCCTCATGAACAGTACGTAGATGTTCAAAAATATTTTCATGAACAGCTCTTTCATACTTCAATACCATAATTCCTGAAGATAGCCGGCATTCATGTGGCATGTCAAGAAATAGATTTTCGTCCACAACACCATGGTCGCATTTAATTTGAAAAAGGCGAGGAAGTACTTCAAAAGTGGCCTCTGTCACAGAACACGAAGAATACATTTGGAAATAACTTAGCAAGCCAGAGTATATGGACTTGGAAAAACCTATAAAAAAAACTTAGGCATCCTCAAAAATATGTACAGAAATATTACCAAATAGATAACATATTTGTAAAAAAAAAAAAAGTTAAAAGATTGATTTCATGCCTCTGCCTGATATACAATAAAGGTGAATGTGTGAATGCCCAATCAATCACGGGATCAATCTAGTTAGATGTGCAAAAAAAAAAAAATGCCACTACATTGTCGGCTTTTGAATCAAGACTTTACTAGGCCCTTGAGGAACTCATCACAAAGCAGCACAAAATATTCGAGAGAGTTGACTTGAACAGGAATGCATATGAATGTGTGCCCGTGATGCTCAAGTAGGATCAAGATTTTTAAGAAGACAAAAACCCAACGTGACTTCTAAAACACAGTATAAGAAAACCCTGTTTATCATTAACATAATTAACATGCCATCATGGTGGATAAATTGATCAAATCCTTATAAAGAAATGATGTCAAACAGAAGCTAAAATTGATAATTCCAAACAATAAAATTGTATAATAACTATCTCCAATGAGAGTAAAAACATGGTATTCACGCTTGACAGGTAATACGAAAATTTGATAGAAACATGGTAAGGAGAAAATTGTCCATTCGTTCAACCCAAATTCTCACTTTTTTTTCTTATGATTCCTAGGCATGAATATATACAATTTAATGTCCTCTTATGGAACATAAAAAAAACCACAGTTTCATAATTTTTTTGAGAAATAATCCAATATAAGTTTTTCCAAATTAAAATGAATATGAACTTCAATTACAAATTAACATATCATAGATAATAGCATTTAACAAAGAAAAATTATCCTAACTAATAACAATAGAGGACTACTAACCAAATCCTTTTCCTGATTTAGAACCACAAACATCACACTGCCATCCATCCTGCAGAAGCCAAATATGCACAAGCAACATTTATTTAGTTATCACAAATAAACTAGAGGTGTTAATTAGACTAGAATATTTCTTAAGGAGCATGACAAAGTATCTCAATCATCTCAATTGCAAAGAAAGAATTTCTTTTATCTAGAGATGAAGGTTCATCAGAATATGAAAAATTAAAAATACTAGCAATATAGAATTAATATGCTATGGTGTACATGTATCAAAAGCCTCCTACAAGGTTAAGAATAAGATGCATAAATAACTATGGAGGAAGATGTATCAAAAATAGTTCATTGAATTATAACCATAAAATTGAGTGTATACTACAAAGGAAGCTTTTAGACTCGCATATACTAATATTGAACCTTAGGTAGCATAGAGTGGAGGATAAAGGGTGAGTTTCCTAATGTATGAATTTATAGGTACAAAAATTGCAATCCTTATCCTCAGGCTTAGCTTGAAAGCCATTACAACAACTAGAAGACACTTATGTCTGCTTACAATCCCAACCTATATGCTAAATTATTGAAATTGCCAAAATCTTACTGCAATACTGATGTGGTTTCAACCATGCATGGGGATGTAGCAGTGAAATTGTAAGCTTCCTCATAAGCATCATGCATAGACTAATTGAAATGCAATTCAACACACAGGATGTTAATCATCAACCAATATATCAAACAACATGCATTGAGCTGAAGAAACATAAAACATAAAAAAAGGCTTACCGTAGCCAACTGCGGGAAAACACCAAATGTGTGGTTGCCCGTGCTATCACACAAGGATAAACACCACCTTTTTCTAGCCCGTGGTGCAAAGTACTCGGTCACAAATTTCCTCCAGTATAATATAGAGTTATCCTACAATAGGTGTCATTCTTAGGTCATTTCATAATATGCTAAAAAATGTGTAAGGGCAGACATAGTGAAATTAACGCAATGTGCATGTGAAAAAATGAACTTACAGCTGGTCGATGTCGTAGGTGATACAAATATTGCATAAGCCTGCGGCAACATATCCCAGTATTAAGAGGAAGAGGTTGTTTGACAGAATTAGTCGGAGGAAGATTAGGCTTCATAAGGTGATGCAGCTGCTGTTGCTGTAGGGTGATAGGAGGCCTTTGCATCTGAGAAAGTGAGTGCATCATCTGCAGCTGCTGATGCTGCATGAGTCTCTGCTCTTGCAAAATGGCCTGCAGCTGCTGGCTTTGCAGGCCTTGCGGTGACTGCATGGACTCATTTCTCTGCAACAATTGCTGGATTAACTGCTGCTGAAGGGCATCATCATGCACTCCATCAAGCCGTGCTCTCTTTTGGGCATTCATTGAAGCGCTGGGTGGCTCTCGCTTTATTAGCTGAGATGTCGCTGTCGACAGACCTTGCCTTTGCACCTGTTCTTGGAGAGAGCTCTGCTGCACTATAGAGCACCCATCCATCACAGAAGAACCTGATATATTCGAGGAGAAAGACATGGGAGAAGCAGGAAGCCGCATATATGACTCGTTATTGAAGCTTGTGCTTCTTTGCAACTGAGAAACACCGGAGAATGCCGAGTTGGCATCCGTAACGAGGGAGCTTGCACCTACACTAGGACCAGAGATGTTTCCCGTGCTTTTGATCATCTGGTTGATATCACCGGGTCCGAGACCAGAGTAGCGTGGTCCCGACATAGAACTCACAGTACCTAGCTCGTGAGCACAATCACTTGGGAAGAAAAGACCAGCACCGTAGGAAGATTGCAACTGAACTCCACCTTTAGCAGCAACTCACTAAGAACAAACTGGTGGCACGAATCCTGACGCTCATCCAGCGAAAACCTATCTCAAGCGGCCCTAAGAGAAGAGAAATCGATTAGTAATCGCCAGAGATGATGGAAAGACGCGTCTTTTGTCTGCCAATTGCATCCTAGACTATGAAGGAATTAACGAAGAATTAAAAATCAAACAGAAAAAAAAAATCACAGACGATGACAGAAAAGAACAAACCCTAATTTTTCTAAAGGCGATCGATCGAGATCAACAAACGAAACATGGAATGAAACAATATTTCAGAACAATCCAACCGCTAGATTCCCATTCGCCTCAGTGAAACGCGACAAGCATTATGGGAAACAACACTGCAAGAAAGAAAGTGGGAAAAAAAACTTCCAGGTGAAAAATCAACGAGAAGAAGAAGAAGATCTAAAGGGAGCGGCTCGATGTGCTGAGCTTACTGAAGACCCTTTGGATCGAAGGCTGAATCGGAAGACGAGAAAATTTCAGAAGACGCGATCGACAGGGAAGATACGAAGGAGTGTCTTCCAAGCTTCCTTTTGCTCCCTTTTCTCGCGGCGGTCCGGCGGCGCAGGGTGGCGGTGGGCCCTCGGCCTTCCTCTTTAACGGGATTCTATTCTACCGGCTTCTTTGTCGCTGACGTGGCTCCGTGCACATCGTCCATCTCGTAGATCTGCCGACCGCGCCAGATGCACGCGGACGCGACGCGTAGCTACAGCTGATTCATTGTTTCTAGATTTTACCCAAAACTCAACGTATTTATATATATTTCTCTATATATCTGTTGAGTTTTAAATATATTTCCCTCTATATCTTATTATATGTATTAATGACTAATAATTACTTATCATTTATCTTTTCCGTGTTACCGGCGAATAAAGCATCTTTTCCCACCTGAATCTATTACAATTAAATTTGTTAAATAAGGTATACATTAATTTTTAAAGATAATATTAAATGGTCAAAATTTAATCAGCCAATATATATATATATATATATATATTTTGGCGTCCAGGTAATCAAAACCGTACCAAAATCGCACTGATGCACTGCAGACAAGCAGTTTTGTGGGTGTGTATATATATATATATATAAAGATATTTATACCAAATCACGTACCTACTTTCCATTTTACCTTTGTCCTCAAATCAATTCGACTCGAAAAAAAATTAGTCAACTGATTTCTTTTTGTGTGTTTGAAAAATTCATCAGCTAGTTTCAGCTAAAATTGACCGATAGACATTGAAATGAAATGAAATTGGTTTCTATTATTCGTCTAGTTCTCCTAATTGTAAAAATATTATCAACGTCAATTTAACTAAATGTATTGAAAGCGGTGATTTTTTAAATATAAATATGTCAAAAAATTAATTCGTGTTCAAAAAATCACTGCTCTTAATATATTAGATCGAATTGATATTTGAGGGCATGACTATAATCATAGGAACTAGAAAAACTCATAGGATCTGATTTCAATTCATTCTGAGCTCTCTAGGTACATCAACCAATTTTGATCGAATGAACCTACATTGTTTTTATTTAGATTTGTTCGGTCATAGTTTTAAAAAAAATCATTACTCTAAATATATTGCGTCAACTTAATATTTGATTTTCTTTTTTTATAATCAAGAGAAATATATAAACACATATAAACTGTTTCATATCATTTCAAGGTCTCTAGGTCCATACACCGGTTTCGACAAAAACTAATAGATGGACCTAGAGACCTCAGAATGATATAAAATCAATTCCTATGTATTCATCTAGTTCTCCTGATTATTAAAGTGCTATCAAACATCAATTTAACCTAATATATTTAGAGCAATGATTTTTTGAACATAAATATATTTAAAAAACTAATTCATATTCAAAAAATTATTGCTCTCAATATATTTAGTCAAATTGATGTTTAATAAGATTTTTACAATCAGGAGAACTAGACGAATATATAGAAATTGATTTCATATCATTCCGAGGTTTGTAGGTCTATCAGTAGATTTTGGTCGAAACTGACTGATGAATTTTTCAAACAAAATGAAATCGGTTCGACTGGAAAAAAACTATCGACTGATTTATTTTTCCAGTCAAATTGATTTGAGGATGAGGGTAAAATAAAAAATAGGTATGCGATTTGATATTTTTAAAACTATGATATATGATTCAAGTATTTTAGAAACTTATCTATTAGGTTCAGTAAAAAGTTAAATTTTTATAACTACTCAAAATACATATATAGATTATACGCCTTCATCAATAGTTGACTTAACTTAACTCATCAATTGACTGTTGTGTACCTCTCTTATAAGGAGCGAGGTACTGTAATGTAGCAGATAAATCCATCATTTTGGTTACCACAATAGTGTACTCCATCGCCCCTCTTCCCTGGAGAGTAGTCATTACCTGAGCCTAAGAGGATGCTTTTTGACCAATAGCTACATAAACACATATTACATTTTGACCTTTTTAATTGAGAATTGTATTTGTGGCTATTGTTGTTTTGTCAGTCTACCTATCCCCCATAATTAATTCTTACTAACCGAGTCTTATAAGGATCATAGACTTTGTTTAAAGTATTTATACCTAAGAGCATATGTAGTGGTGGATATTTAGAGGGTATCCCCTTATCTCAAATATCCTCCAGTGTCGTAAGATGAGGGTTGGGGACATTCAGAAATCACAGGGCATAATTCTATGTCCTGTGATTTCTATCCTAGGTGGCTTTTTAAAATAAATAAATAAACAAGTAAAGCTACAGCAGCAAACGGTGGGCCCTCCCACTCACCTACTATAGTTGTAGCAGTCGTTTTATTTTTTATTTTTAATATTTTTAATAAAGGTAAACGTTGTAATTTCTAGAATATTGATCCAACATTGGATTTTTAAAACGTTGATCCAACGTTCAATTTTTAGAATATTGGGCAACGGTTATTTTTTTTCCTTCTATATGTATCTTATTTTTTTTCATTCATCTTTTAAAAAAATCATTGTTTACCCAAATTTTAAAGAGAAATTTCGCTCTTTATTTTGAGAATTTGTTGAATTCTTCGAATATTAACAAAAATTTAAACGTAGAAATTCTCTAATTCGTCCCAATTTACAACCTCCTCTATTTTCATTTCCCACACAACACCTACAATATTTCTAACATTTTTCATACACATCGCCGTATTATCATAATTTTCAAAGTTATCCAAATTTTGCGAGTAGCGACTCTCGAGCTTCATTTTATACATGTCCCCAGGAATATTGGCAGAATAACTAATATTTCATGCAAATTCTATCTCATGGAATTAATTCACTTCAATCACCGAGCATTTAATCAAATGAATCAAGAATAGTTAGTGTTGATACAAGTGATAGTGATGTATAGAGACATCTCATGCAATCTCTTATTCACAATTTCCTTCATTCTAATCTCAAACAGGGCTTGACAATATTATTTTCGATCAAACAACTGAGACGGGCAATGAATCGGATGGAGATCATAGCAAGTGAACAATGTGAACAGTGGCAAATGGTAAGCTCTTTACAGTAATCTACACAATCATGAGCGACGATTCAATAGTTAGTAATACCCAGAAAAGTGAGTCTTTTTGGAAACGTATGATGGCATACTACAATACCAATTAAGATAAAAGACCTAAAAAGAAAACTGCGGATAAAGCAAAATCACATTGACAGGGGCGGATCCAGAGGGGGACAGCATTCACCCCTTGCTGGGGTTTGTGGCGGATTTAGGGGGGAGTGGGGTTGTGCTTGAGCACCGTCTTGCTCTCGAAAAATTCTACCAGTATGCTGCAGTCCGAGGGGCAGCAATAAGGAAGACAAGCTCCAGCTCCCTTCTTTGAGCACCCTCTTCGTTTTTTGTCTGAATCCGCCACTGGCTGGGGTTCTACCAGTGCAGATAGAGGATATCACCCTTATTCCGAGTAAAAATCACTCCTCCATATTTGAATTCCTGAATTCGCCACTGCACATTGGGCTTCGGTGAAAAAGATCATGAATAAATATAATAAAATCTACAGTAATGGTACAGTGATCGACTAAGTGAATGGAGCGATAAGGATTTGATGGTGCGTGCTCATAAAGAATACAAAAGTATTTTTAAATATATTTTTCAATATGAACATAGTTAGATAATTGTGAAAGCTAGTCCGATGTACATTTCTCAATCTTCAGGGCTATGGGCTACAAAGAAAGTAAGGATATCAAAATCATCAGGTGCTCATACTGATTGTTTAAATCTAACACAACTGTTGATGTGGATGATAAAGAAATCCGATCTCGTCCAATAAGACAAAAAGTAACAAAGAGGAAAGGTAAAAAAAATAGACCTAATTGATAAATTGAATAAGCCTATGCAACGATAGTACATTTCGAAAAGTATAATAACAATAAAAAAAGTAGACCAACTCATTCAAGCACATCAACTATTTGTAATGGACGCACGAGACATGATAGCTGAACAACTTTAAAATGATTTAACGATATGTAAGCAATTGAAGAAAAGACCGAATATGTAGTAAATTTTTATTTATTTTATTAAATAATTATGGTTTTAATTTTATGATTTATCCTTCAATATTTTATAAACATGGTTTGTATTTTAATTTTAAATTTATGAAATATTTATATTCATGTATATTAAATTATTTTAAAAATATATATATGCCTCTTTATATTTAATTAATTTATTATTATTAAATTAATTATATTTAATAATTATCAAAATATAATTAAATAAAAAATAAAAAATATTTATAAAATATCAATAAAATATATTAAATTTAAAATGGATTAGTATAATTAACTTTATTTAAATATAAAATTATATGTAAATTAAAATGATAGTGAAACTATAAATATTTAATTGATAAAATCTTTGATAGTAAAATTTAAAATATTTAAGAATAAAATATTTGGTAAATAGTACCTATAAATCCAATATTTGGATGGAAAAATATTTAAATGTGAAATTTAAAATATTTAAAAAGTAAGATATTTTATTGATGATGCGTATTTAGATATTTGGTGATATGTTAAATGTCCAAAGGCCATTAATGAACTTTAACTAAATTTCTTAATAAATCTATCTATACGAATTCAAAATCTTGATAAATCATAGTCATACGAACAATTGGTATTATTGATGAGTGCGTATGAAGAGTCTAAATACTCAAATTATCTCAAGAATGCGAAAATTATGAAATCCAAGTTAAGGACATGATTACACTCAAGAGCTGTCAAAGAACTCTCAATGATCTGATTTAAAGTAATCCTAATATTTCTCAAGATCAGCAACCAATTTTGATGATGATTCTATGATTCTACAAGGTCCAAAATTTCAAAATCATAGCCTAATTCCGAGAGCGAAATCTTGTAATGATGTCTCATGAGCTTATGTCAAAAAAAGGCAACAGGTAAACTCGCAGCTATGGCCAGCCTTGTTCATCGCCTTGAAGGTTCGTAAACTTTCACAGACCAATGCTTCGTTATCTTCATCGAATCGAGAATGCAGTAATAGCCCGGGATGAATAGAGAACGCCATCATTGTGATGGCTAAGCGATCCAAAGGAAACAAACAAAAAAAAAAAGGGAAAACGTTTAACAGCAAGATAAGGAAGCAAATTTGTAAAACAAGATTAATCGAAGAAATCAGCGTGCTCAAGATTCCAGGATTTACCGGCCAATACCGATTGCAGCAAGCGTATTGGTCCCAAAATTTACTATTAATATACCAAAACACTTGAACAAATAAACAAAAAAGAATTTAGCATTCATCTCACATCATCGGAATCAAGCACGTTCGCCTCGAATCCGGCGAGCCAACTGTATATCTTTGGGCATGATGGTGACGCGCTTGGCGTGGATGGCGCAGAGATTGGTGTCCTCGAAGAGTCCCACCAGGTAGGCCTCAGCGGCCTCCTGAAGCGCCAGCACCGCGTGGCTCTGGAACCGAAGATCCGTCTTGAAGTCCTGCGCGATCTCCCGCACCAGCCGCTGAAACGGCAGCTTCCGGATCAGCAGCTCCGTGCTCTTCTGGTACTTGCGTATCTCGCGGAGCGCAACCGTACCGGGACGGTAGCGATGAGGCTTCTTCACGCCGCCGGTTGTCGGGGCCGACTTCCTCGCCGCCTAAAATGAGAGAGAACCGGTCAAGGAATGAATAAAAAAACGAAAAAAAGGGGAAAACCAGGGATCATAGCTAAGAACCCTAACCTTGGTGGCGAGCTGCTTACGGGGAGCCTTGCCGCCGGTTGATTTACGGGCGGTCTGCTTGGTACGAGCCATGGATCTCAGCTAGGGAAAAAGACGAAGGATTTGAATGGGAGAAAAACAGCGGGATGGGATGAAGGGTTGATCAGGAGGCGTATTTATTGAGAACGGGAGGCAGTTCGTTAGGGACGGCCAGCGATAAGTTAGGGAAGCCCACGATCCGCAGGCTTTACTCTGATTGGTTGAGGCTCTGAGGACCAGGATCTATTACGTCATGGGCTATGTGAATAGATCGTTTATTACGAACCACGTACCTAAGTTTATAAAATACCATTTCACGTAAAAAAAAATTAAAATAATTAAATCGTGCAATTATTTTTTATTTTACCTTTATCTGATTTTTTAAATTTTAAAATAATTAAATCATGTAGCTATTTTTTATTTTACCTTTATGAAATTGTTTTAAAATAGTTTAATTGATTTAATTCTTATCAAAATGTTAGATTTTTTATAAAATCAATCGATTGATTTTCAGGCTCCATCGTTTATTTTTTAAAAAAAAATCAAAATCAATTTTAAATTAAATTGATTGATAGACTCAATCATCTCGAATTGATATAAAATTAGTTCTTATATAATTGTCTATCTCTCTTAATTATATTCATGTTCTCAAATATCAATTTGACTTTTAGTACATCAGTCAGTTTTGTCTAAAATCGATCGATATACCGCATGATCTTAGATTGATATGAAAATAGTTCATATGTGTTTCTTTACCTCTAATTATATTCATGCATGAAACATTAATTTGACTCAATATATTGAGAGTAATTATTTGTTGAACATGAATATGTTTGAAAATTTTAATTCATGTTCAAAAAATCATTGCTCTCAAAATATATTAGGTCAAATTTATATTTGAGGGCATGGATATAATCAGGAGAGGTAGACGAACATATTAGAACTTATTTTATGTCAATCCAAGGTCATTTGTGTTGGGGCAATATCCCTTAGGTCAAGGTTGACCTGGTTAACCAAGCTTGAGTCTTGGTTTGATTTTCGATGTTTGACAATACATGGAGACTGATGATAGATGGAGATTGCAGGTGCAATTGTTCATCTGGGAAGATTGTTGGTACAATGCCACTCTGATCAGGGTTGGATCAGACTGGGTTGTAGGAGAGTCAAGTAGGTCAAGGTT
>JBBMJZ010000036.1:8601349-8613873 GCA_037833815.1 Zingiber zerumbet
TAACTCATTTTCATTCTCAATTATTTGACCAACTTATACATTCAAATCATTATCATTATTTTCTCTCAATTCTTTTTCTCATTCATTGCATGATTATTATCATTTTTTTTTTCAATTCTTCCTGAACATTGATTCCATGATCATTTAGTTCTTCTTGATCACTTGGTTGTTGCTCATTTTTCATGATCATTTGGTTCTTCTTGATTTTTTTCTTGTAATTTATCAATTGAATATTTAATTAAAGGACTAGCTTTAAAAAACTTATGACGAGCACATTTTTGAGTTTTAATAATCTGTTCCACTCTTTTTCTTTTATTTCTTTTCTGACTCCTAGATTGATATTTCTTTAGAAATATGTTTATACTATAAATTTCAAATGTAAAAATAAAACACATAAAACCAACAATAAAGCTAGCAATAAAACAAACACAAGCAGTGAAAATAATATTGAAAGAACAATAAAATCTAGTTTGTGCTTGAAGCAATCGATATAATATATTCTATGATGACTACAATTGGGACAATTTATTTAAACTCTTTCAAATCTGTAAGAAAAAACAAAAAATATTTGACTCTAATACAATATTAAAAATCTATATTGAATATTGACAATAAGAAAAAAAAATATAGATAAGTAGGTAACTTACAATGCAGGTTTATATATTTGATAAATGATGATATTGATGAAACTAAAATTTCAATTAGAGAATAGGTTTTTCTAATTTATTAGGAGAGATTCAAAGGAGAAGAAGGAAGAAAATTAACATTCAGGATTCAGACTTCACTCTTCAGAGTCTTCTAACTTCTGATTTCTATAAATGAATTAATGAAAAAAAAGTTGTATAAGGAATAAAGTCTTGGAAAGGAAAAAAGGTTCGTTTACATTCCTTTTTTTCTTTCTTTTCTTTTTTAGATTTTTTTCTTAAATTTTAATGATAAATATCTTTTTTGGGGCATTTATTAAAATAATCCAACAATATATATTTTTTGGACATTTATTAAAATAAGCCAATAAAATATATTTTTTAGTTTTTTATTAAAATAATCTAATTATATATAATATATATTATATATGCATACATCGCCCCCGGTGACATGCCTCAAGATCGACCCTACCCTCCTCTCCCTTCTAATCTCCGAGCCATAGTTGTGCTTATCATTTGGCCAGTCAAACCTGATAGTCCTATGGGTCACCACACATCAGTGGGCATCGGTGTGACCCCTTCGATGATCAAGTTAGCTCTAAGCTAAGGAAAGAGGCTCACAAGTGGGCACACGAACAAGAAGAAGAGCAAACTATTCGGATAGAAGAACAACATCTACGTTGGAGATGAAAATCCATCTTTGCACCTACTGCTGTCGAACCTTATATAGCTGATAGGAGAAAATATCCATGTGACCTAAAGCGTTGGCCACCTGATCTGTTATATGAGCCACGTAAACTGGCACACGCTCGGATGGTTGGGAGTTGATTAGCCAAGTAGGGAGAGGTCGGGCGCAAGAGTGGATACTAGCTAAGTCATACATCTAGCTTAAGGCCATTAGCCAAGTGTTGTCCTCAGCTTCAATTATCAGGCCAAAGGTGATTCTGGAGTGAAACTTATCACCCTGGTGGCCTTCCCATGATTGCCCCATGTTAGTGCAATTTGCACTAATGGTCTAACTCAGGTCTTGATGAATGATAAGTGAGTTAAGTTAAGTATTTTTTGTAATCTAATACATTATCGAGCGTGCAGAGATTGACGTATTAGAAGACCTAACATCAGGATGAAACCCAACTAGGTCTGAGGACCTGTTAGTTGGTGCGAAACTAAGATAGGTCAAATAATTGACTTGATATCTGACAGGAAGTCCAGCTGGGTCTGCGGGGGCTGATAGCTGGTAGAAGTTCAGTTGAATCTACGAACCTGACAATTGACATGAAGACATGGTGGGTTGAGAGGCTAGTCAACTGACTACAAGTTGGTAAGTGAATAAGGCTGTAAACAAGCCGAGCTGAGCCGAGCCGAGCTTTGGGGTGTTCAAACTTGTTTGATGAGGTAACCAAGCCAAGCCGAGCCGAGCTTAAAATGAACCAAGCTTTTGAAATGAGTGTTCAAACTTGACTTGGTTTATTTTTATGAGCTTGAGCTTGTTTGAAGCTTGACTTGAGCTTGGTTCATTTAGATGTTATCAAACTCTCAATTCAAGCTTAGCTTGAGCTTGGTTCGAGCTTGGCTTGAGCTTGGTTCTAGCTTGGTTCATTTAGATGTTACCAAACTTTCAATTCAAGCTTGTTTGATTGTTTGAAACTTTTAATTGCTTGATTAGTTATTGAGCTTGATCAATTAAATTTATTTATTTTATTTTATTGTTTATTTAGTATATTGAAAAGAGTTTTATTAATGAATATGATTTGTGAATATTGTTCATGAACGCTATTCACAAACTTTGTTCATGAACATTAACAAGCTGAACACATATGTGTTCAAGCTTGTTTATTTAGCTTAACGAGCTGTTCAAGTTTGTTTGTTTAATTAATCTTATGTATAATGAACGAACATAAACAAGCTCTTATCAAACCGAACACCAAGCTTGTTCACCAACGCTTGATTCATTTACAACCCTATAAGTGAAGGTAAGTCACTGGAGGAGAATGACTCGGTGAGGACATGTCCTGGTTGAGGGACAATAGGCGTCGGTCCAGTCTAGGTCCATTTTGGATCCCTAAACTGAGACTTTGACTAATTCCTGATCTTGAAAGGACAACTAATTAATACTCCTTATTATGATTGTACTAAAACTTATTTTGTAGGTTAGATATTGCCGTATTGGACTAACCTAACTTGTAGGGCAAAAGGAGCAAAAAAAGGTCTCGGGTGAGCAACACCCGAGGCACCTTCGCACTATTCAATGAAGGCAACTTCCATAATACCAAAGGCGCCTTCAAAGGGATAAAATCCAAACTTTGTCGCAGATAAGGAGCGAGCTGTTTAGGATAAAGTTTTGATTATTGAAGGTGCCTTCAAGGCTATGGAAGGCACCTTCCACACCTTTTATAAGGGCACTTCGAGCAAAGCTTCAACAACAACTTTCATATGAGTTTCTACATATCTGTTCAGCTTTCCGATTACTCTGACTTGCTACTGTTGCCCTGCTACGACTTTGCTACACCGGACAACCATTGAGAAGCCATCCAAACACCAAGCTCGAGCTAACCATATACAAGAGTGTTTGGTAATGATAATTTGATTTATGTACTTAATTTTTACAAACAGAAAGTGTAGCTCAATTATGTAAATCTACCACATGATTATTGACTCAGCTATGTCTTAGGAGCTGAGGGTGATTCTGGCAATATAATACAATGTCTGTGGCTCTTAGGAATTGTTGGAGGTCGAGGTCGAGGTTAAAGAGAACTAACTCGGCAAAGGAGTCTCCGTTAGGTGGAGTTTCTGTACATGAGCATCAGTCAGGTGGGGCCTTGAGGAGGATATCTGAACTATGCAGATAAATGGAAAGTAAAATACAAAATTAAAATCATATAAAATTTAGCAAATGGTTAAATACATCCTTTTAACCTGGCAAAGTTGTTCATACAATAATGTTTAATTTAAATTTAACAAATAGTTTATTTATTTTTGATATATCAATTAAATTACTTATCAATGATTTCTCTGTTAGAACCTTGTGAGCTATAGGGGGTGAATACTTCTGATTATGTCGATTGAATGGACAACGAAAACTTGAAGCAAACTCGATGCCAAGAATATAAGAACACATGCTAACACACTTGGTTTTTATTGGTTCACCACCTCTCAAGGTGATTATATTCAAGGCCTAGTCCTAACTATTACCATCACTATCCTTCTCCTTCTCGAATACTTTCTAGAAATGGAGAAACCTCTTACAACCTTTTTTTGCAACAACACAACAAGATACAAATACAAAAGCAAATGAAAGTAAAATAAATGTTACAAATGAAATCTTTGCTTTAGAAGCATGCTTGTTTCTTTGGATAGCCTTTTGATAGTGGAAAATGGAACAACACTTCATTTTCAACTTTTCAAAAATTAGTACCTTCAAAACACCCCAAAACCTTCTTTTATAGAGTTGTTGTTTGGCTAATTTCTACATAGTAGTTGACTCATCTTACTCATCAGTTGATTGCCCTGTTGAATCCAACCGTTTAAACATGTAGAACAACTCTTTCTTGACACATTTGACCACCATCAGTCGATTGCTAAATCTTGTAGTTGACTAATAACGAGCAATCAAATCTCATAGTTGAGTTATGAACTTTCTATTCGTTTGAACAATGACATTAGTCAACTAATAAACACCATCAGTAGACTGATCATAATCGGTCAACCAATCTAGTTTTCTAGTCTAGGTTTAAAATCCATTAGTCAATTATTACTATAACAAAATACTATCCACAATTATTATAGCAGTACTATAGCAATGTTAGTATTATAGTAACCTTATTTTTGAGGTTTTGCATATATTAGTCGATCGATACACTTTATCAATCAACTAATACTCCTATTTCACCTTTACCAAAGTCGAAATCTCATCTTGTTTGATATCTAGTTGACCTTAACCTACCAAAACTTTCTTTGCCCGATATTCGGACAACCTTAACCTGCCGAGACTTCTCATTGCTTTGCATCCAATCAACCTTGACATGTTAGAACTTCCTCATTGTCTAGCATCCGATCAATTTTGACCTGTCAAAACTTCATGCCTCATGTTAACTACTTGTTGGACTTTCGACCGCCAAGTGTTGGGTCATCCATGATCCACTTGGATCTTCTTCTTATGCCAACTCCTTATTCGACCTTCAAGTTCGGTCGACTGTGGCCCATTTGGATTTTTCATATATTGTTAAGTATTCGGTCAACTTTGATCTACTTGACTTTTCTAGCTATCAACCAATTTAACATATTGATTGATTGTCAAGTGTCTGGTCAACTTTGACCTAATTAATTTTTCGCTCAACCAACTTAATATATTGATTGACTGTCAAGTATCCGGTCAATCTTGACATACTTGATATCTCGACCAACTAACATATTAATCAAATATCGAAATCCTAACTCGAGTCAACTCAAGCTTATCAACCTTATCAATATTAACCCAGAGTCTATATATTGCATCAACATTTCCCCTTAATTAATTTAATATTTTTATAGTGTTTTCTTAGACCTTTTCTTTTTAAAATTCATTTTGCAAACAAAAACCCTAATAATATATTATTTATTTATTTGAAAATTTTATGAAAAATAATAAAATCTCTAGCTAATAGGTGCTTAGTTATTGAAGAACATAATTTAATAATAGAGTTAGGGAAAACAATGATATCATAACCGATTTTGTATTCCAATCAAGCTTGCTCAAAAAGTAGAAACATCGACTTGACTAAAGTTGAATTACGTCATACTTAAATCTATTGGATGATCATCTTGCCCAGACATGTCAATACATCATAAAAAGAGCTTATAACCCTAAATTCATATTAATTTCAATCGACCTAATTAGATTAGGTCATCCCCTCACTAATCAATCATGTAGGCATGTGTTGCTTTCACAGATCTTTTTCTTTTCCTTAAAGGGGCGAAGAAAGTTGCGCATAGAGCAATCTCACTTCTATTAACTATTCTATCTTATCTCGCTACTATTGATCAAAAGGCGATCTGTACAAAGAACCAAAATTAGGTCGAATATCGATAGCCAATGATGGATGTTGTTGTTCTGATTTGCTTCACTAATTAACCGAACAATACATATAGTTTTAATGAGTCGAAAGGAGCTTTGGTGATGCTCCTGTCTATCCTTCATCTTCACCCTCACTGACCTAATTATTTTGCCTTTGAAGATAATGATTCTAGGAATGCTTTTCATTGTCACCATCTATTAAACAAGTTTTGATTATTTGTGAAAATAGTTATTTATTTCCTCAAACATAATTAAATGAGTGTTAATTATTTGGTGGTGATGTGTGCAATATCCTCATAAATATTATAAGTTGAGAAAGAGAGTTTTTAGGTACATATAAAAGGTAGACGAAGAGTAAGATGAGTCTAGCTAACAAATTATTGTAAGATGATTATAATGATGATGATAATAATAACAATAATAATATATAGATGATTATTACTTACTCCTCATGAATATGGTGTAGTGATAAAGTACTCAGGACAAAAACAAAAAGGATAACTAGAATTTGAATCTCAGTGTGGCGACGATTGTAGAGGTTGACCTCTAAGTGTGTATAAGTTGTGCTATAGATTTACTCGGGTCGGGGAAGATAGTCTTCCTCTAGGATTAGTCGAGTGAAATTTGAACATAGGAATTTTCCGCAAAAATTTCTTTTAACATGTTATAAATATTTTAAACAATAGGGAGTTTTTTTTTATCTCTATATCTAGGATTGTAAATGTATGAAACATTCACGAGGAAAATTGATATTTAGCTTAGACAGAACTTATTTATGTTATTCCGCTATGTAGAAGGTCAATTATGTTAATAAGTTTGAACAATTGATTAAATAAATGAACAACATTGGACATATATATATGTTCAACTAATTAAAGATTGAGGATAGGAGTTGTGAGTGAAATGTTCATAAACAGTATTGTTCACAAATATAGCTGGTAAACCATGTGACCAACAATATTAAGTTCGCTAGTCAATCAAACAATGGTAGTATAAAGATGGAATCTGTCATCCTAACGATCTCACACGGTTGGCCCCAGGAAACATATATATTTTCATGTTCTAGCTTGTAGCTTTCAGATAAAAGCCACGGGCGATCCATAACCTAGTCAATATGAGTTAAAGACCAAGCGATAATTAAGCTAGAGATTGATCTATGCAAAACGTGGCTGGACTGCACGTTAATCAATCAAACAAGTTTATTGATGTGCTTGAAATTTAATGCCTCATTTCAGTTTGCTAGCAAAGCTTTCTGAGATTGCCAAAGAGACTTTCTTCTTCAAAGTAACATGCATTAAAGAGTTTGGTGAGAGTTACATCGGCGAGGCTTTTTCGACGCTTAAGTCAGATTCTAAAGAAAATAATATAGCCGAGAATATCCTCCCTCCCTGACATTGATATCATTACTTTATAAATAGGGAAGCGTGATGAACAACTACACACCTTTTCTTAAAGGATACATCTATCCTTAGGGTGTAGCATAGACGTTGGACGTATGACATCTTCGACGCAATGGTCAGGAATCGATTATCAAGAATTGATGACCTGTGATTTACCTCACCATGCGCCTAATGCCTGTACCTACATTTACTTCCCTCTATATTCGTGGGGTTGACACTAGGGGGCTGCTAAGGTAGCGGATCTACCTTTTTTAATCTATCTACCAAGTGTGCAGGACTAAAAGACTTGATGAGACCTGACACTAGACTGAAGTCCAGTTAGGTTAATAACTAACATAGGATGACTGAATAGGTTGATATTTAGTAGGAAGTTCAATTGGATTTGCGGGATTTGACAATTGGCTGAAGTCCAGATGGGGCATTTGGCAGGAAGACCTAGTGGGTCAAGAGATCGAGGTTAAGTAAGTCTGCAAAGGGAAAGTGAGGTAAGTAATTGGAGGAGAGATCCAGCGAGGACACATTCTTAATTGAGGGAACAATAGACGTCGGTCCAACCTAGGATTTCAACTAAATTCAAATCAGGACCAAATAGTCCCGAGACTATCAAAATATTTATTTTTTCATATTATGTTTGTTGTGCTAACTCTGTGGTGCAGGAAACTGAAAGTTGGAAAAAGGGCTTCCAAGCACCCGGAGGTCCGAGCGCCCCAAATAGTAGGCGCCTGGATTGGCCCAAGCCCAGCTACTCATGCAGATGAGTTGGCGCACTCCAATTGACCGGTACACATTAGCATTCAGGTGCTCGAGATTGGTCAAGATGCCTGGGAGTGGATAGAGCTTCATCGATGAGCAGTCATGTCAGTGATCCAGGCGCTCAGATGTGGTCTAGGTGCCCGAAGATGGATAATCTAGTGACGAAGCAGGATGGGGTAGACCTCAGTCTAGGCACCCGGGGGTGGTCAAGGCGCCCGGGGGTGGCCAAGGCACCCAGAAATGTTTATAAAAGGAGCTTGGAATAACATCTTCAGATAAACTTTTCTATGTTTATTCTTGTCCGTCTTAGTGCTCCATCTTCACGATTCTATTGTGCTACCACTCGACTAGGTCTAATTACTGCCGATAGATCAACACCAATACACGAGCACATTTATTTTGACATCTTTGTGTTGCTAACTACTTTATTATGCTTACTTTACATACTTGCAAAAGAAAGTGTAGGGTGTTACATTTTCCTCGTACTTTGTATCCAATTTTACGACTTGATAGTGGATTACTCATTGATAGACCCAAAGGGTCTGGGTCTCAGGGTAGGAGTTACCCAAGGCTCCGAACCAAGTAAAAATTGATTATGCTTTATTTTTTGCTTTTATACTTAGCTTTATTCCACTGTGCACTTAGTTTTAAAAAATGGAAAAAAATAAATTTTAAAATCATGTGATTCACCCCCTCCCCCTCCCTTCTCACGTGCCTACAATGCTATAAAATAGCTCCAAGATAATTCCCTAGTACTTATAAGTTTCTTACCTATACAAATGAACAAACCAAAAATTCCACCAATGAATCCACACACTAGAACACAAACTAAGTCTTTTGTAGGACTTCACATAAATTAGGACAACCAAACCGTACTTTAACTACTCTACCTAGAAGACAAAACTATGTTGTTGAAGGTCTAGGTAGGCCAGCTAGAGGGGGTGAATAACCCTAAAAAGAAAGTTAGAAAATTCTCTTGCTTTTTCAACTTAGCAAGGAAACAATATTAATTGAACAATAAAAAAGAAATGCATAAAATAAGTAAGAGGATAAAAAAAATACTTGGTTATAATTTAGGTGGTTGTTAATCTAAGGTAAATGAAAGTGCACTAAAAATTCTCTTTTATTGAAGACGGAGTAGCCTCTTACAAACTTTGGAAACTCACAAATGACTAAAGAAATAAGTACAGTGATTGTTATTCAATATTCATGAGATTCATATTGTCATCATCATTTTCTTCTTCTTATAAAGTAGAAGGTTTGTAATTCTGAAATTTTACTATAGAACTACCGTATCTATCTTTATAAATAATAGATTCCATTGTTTGTAATGTTTGTGGTTTAATACTGAATTCTAAATTAAGGGTCCAGTCTAGTCCGGCAAGTATATTAGACGAAAAGTCGATAGATTTGAGGAAATAAATTCCTTTTGCTGTAAGGTTTCAATAATATTGTTTATTTGAACTTTAAAGCTATTATTAAGCCCCCAGGGCGTAGCACAGATGGTGGGCACATGCATCTCTGGCGTAATGGTCAGGGGTTGATTCTCAGGAACTTACGACTTGGGGTTTACCCCACCATACGTCTAACGCCTATGTACTTGCATGTATCTTCCTCCATATCAGTAGGGTTGGTACTAAGGGGTCATTAATGTAGTAGATCTACATTTTTTTTAAAGCTGTTATTAATATTAGTCATTATTTTTTTAAAAAAATTATATCTATCTGTATATTGTGTCTTTGGAAATCTCCATAGACTCTTACTAGGGCCGAGATTTTAATGTGTTCTAAAAAAATCTAATACCGTCATGTTAAAGTTTGGGCAAAAATAAGTGATGCCTAGATTACTATTCATATCAACTTCTATAAGTTCAATAACTGCTTTATCATTATCTGAAAACGTAGGGTCATAGATAACTAAAAATACTTTAGCACCTATGCCTTTTCTAGTAAGTCCACTAAGACCAAACATAATTAGTCCTAAATTGATGTAATTATGTTTGCGTTGCAAGAGTGTTCTCGCTGACTCTTCGGTCAAAAGTATAAAAAATTCTTCGTCTCCATCTGGTAAATGAAGTGGTTGTGTTCTATGATGTTAGTAAAGTGCTGTGGAAAAGGATAACAATCTTTGATTGTATATCCTCCTTGGATTAAGAGTATTCAATTGTCCATTATAAAAGGTATCTAAGTTTTGTTCAATGTTAATAAGTTATTCTAATTGGTAGGTAGTAACATGGTTTTGTCTTCTAGGTAGAATAGTTAAAGTACAGTCTATTTGTCTTAATGTATGTGAAGGTCCTACAAAAGACTCAGTTTGTGTTATAGTGTGTAGATTCATTGGTGGAATTTTTAGTTTATTTGTTTGTATAGGTAAGAAACTTATAAGTGCTAAGTAATTATTTTGGGACTATTTTACATAGAGAAAGTTTATTAAGGTATTTATTTAAATGTCCTAAAGCTTCTTTGAAATACGTGGCTTGAGTATTTTTGTAAAGATGACTTTCAATTTTTACTAATTGATTTTCTAAGACCATAAGGTGGTAGTGTCAAGACGTAAGTAAAGCTAATATAGTATTATTCTGTTGTACTAATATTTGATCTCCTTGGCCTACTAATGCCAAATTATAATAACCGATTTCTTTTATTTTAGCAAATTATTATGAGAATTCAAGAGCGTTCTCATAATGAGTATGTTTACATTGGACTTTATTCATGTAAGTTTTTGGCCACTAGAATCTTAAGGCTCTAATACCAAATTTTTATATGCTTCATATTAAAATTATGTAAAAAGTGAACACTAATTACGAATAGTAAAAAATATATAGTAATTGTGAACAATAAAAAATAAATAGTAATTATGGATAGTAATCTCAAACAGTAATTATGAACAATAGTCTTCTTATACTTTATAGAAGTTTGAGTTTTATGCTTTGTATAAATTTGAGTAGAAAGTTGTAAAGTTGTTATTGTAAATCAGTGGTTGTTTTAGATGTTTTAAGGTTGGGTAATGAGCATAGATAGTTGGTTTAGGGTAATTAGGGATTGTTTTCATTTGGAGAAAGAGACTAGGTTAGGAGATAGAGTACCTTGTTTATCTTTAGCTTCCTTTGTTTTGTGTTCCAAGGAGCCTCACCTGTACAAGGATCTCACCGTTGAACCGTTGCCCCGGCTATTTCGTAAGACTTCAAATAATAAACCCATCTTACTTAGCTTGTATAGGACTTATTCAACCAATATTTTGACTATTTTTGACATAGTCACTGTTCATCCGTTAATTACTTAGAAAAAGACCAAGGAAGAGAAAAGATCAAGGAGTAAATGTGAGTCATAAGGTAGAGCCCTCCTAACCAATTCATGGAGTTTAGTTCATCGTATAAATAAATCATAAGACCTACTTTTAAGTTAAAACCATGCAACATATTTCCCTATTTATATCCGCGTATACTTATGTAGTCGATTACCAAAGGGCAAATGCTCTTTTGTGCAACAGTGTTTTCCCACCACGTCAATTGGTTTCTGACCAAGGGAGTTTCATTAGGAGCGAATATATCAATAAATAATAATAATAATAATACAACCAAAAATTGAATTTTAATATAAATAGATATTTTAAAAATTAATTTTAAAATACGTGTAAATTGTATTCTAAATTTACTATTAGATCAATAAATAAAATTTATTTATTTTTAAATGATAATTAACCAAAGGATGTATTTATTTTCCATTTTACCTCTCCATGATCAAATTTTTTTTTTCCAAAGCATCTAAGGCGTTGATTTTTGAAATCAACCAATGTGGTGTTGATTTTGTAAAAACAGAACCATATTCCTCTAACTTCTATGTCTTAAAATGATATTGGTTTTAGGATTTATGCAACATCAAAGTAGTTCTAGTTGGTACCTCAAAATTATTTTAATATAATTAAACAAGTTAGGTTATGTTCTATTATGTTTAACCTTGTGTCTAAGTGTGCAGGAATTTAGGAGCACAGAAAATCGAGCAAAAGACACAACTAGCGAGAAGGACGACACGGGAGAGAGTCGACAGACTCGGTGCGTCTGAGGGACGAGGTGTTGTGGAAGAGTACACCGACGGACGAGAAGGGAGCGTGCAGTGTTTCCGAGGGACAAGAAGTCAGAGCGGAAGCTTGCTCGAAGAGCAAAAGACGCAGTTGTCTGAGGGACAAAGAGCTGCGGAAGAGTATGCTGACGGACGAGAAGGAAGTAAGCGATGATTCCGAGGGACGAGAAGCCGGAGTAGAAATTTACTCGAGAAGGCGGAAGTTGGGTTCGAGTGAGCCCTATTCCTGATGGCCGAGATCACCTAAGCAATTGGAGCCGGAGCGGAAGACCCGGATAGAGGCGAGCAGAACCGGAGCAGAGGGTCCGGACTGAAAAAGTCAACCATGTTGACTTTGTGGGTCCGGGCGCTCGGAACCCTTCCTGGCGCCCGAAACCCAAATTTTATCATGATCAACGTGAACTTTGATCGACATGTCAAGGATAGAATTATATCCCACTCCAGGCGCCTGGAACCCTTCTAGGTACCCGACCAAGGCTATAAATACAGCCTTGGTCCTAGAAGCTAAAAAAGCAATAAGCAATTTGATAAACAATACTTGTGCGCTTCTCTTTGTTAGTTTAACTTCAATCTTTCTATGCGTTAATTGTTGTAA
>JBBMJZ010000036.1:8645236-8658725 GCA_037833815.1 Zingiber zerumbet
AATTATAATATTCTTATTAAAATTTATAATTTTATTCTAATAAATAAATTTAATATATTTGTTTATATGTTTCATAAATAGAGTGTAAAATCTATAAATTCGATATCAAAATTATTATTTTTTTATTTAAAAGTTTATTCATGAGCTTAACAAACATGTTCACGAGCTAACGAGCCAAATATTGTGAAGCTTGAGTTTGGTTTGTTTATCTTAATGAGCCTCATTAAACGAGCTCAAGTGAGCTTTTATCGAATCGAACTTCGAATAGCTCATGAGTGGCTTGATTCATTTACACCCCTAATGATATTTAATGTTCGGTCGACCTAACATTGAACCTTCCATGTTCGTCGAGATTCACACTTAATGCTCCATTAATGACAGATCTTTCGATCGACTGATCCTCTGGTTCGGCTAACCGATCAGCCATATTTCCTTCTTTGCTTTGGCTCGGTCTGATCTCTGCCACATCATGAAGGTTCGGTTGACCGATCCTTTGGTTCAGTCGACCGATCAAGCTTTGATTGGACTGTGCTCTGCTTTGGTTTGAACTAGTCTCTGGTCTGAGTTAGCCTTGTTTGGTCGACCAATCCACCGATTTGGTCGACTGATTAGGTCGTTCCCTACAAAACAGAGTTAGACAATTCCCTGCAAAACAAAGGTTAGCATAGTAATACAATGAGATGCATGAGTAGTAAAAGACAGTAACACTATCTTGATCTCAACTTAGAAATTTTTCTGATTTCTTCAGTTGGATCAGCGACCTAGGGTTTATTCATTCCCGGAACACATCCTCAATGTCACTCCTCCAGTTGCTTATCTCAACCTACCTGTCAAACTTTGGTCCTGTAGATCTGTTTAGACTTTGCTGCTTAGCGTCGGATAGGCCCACCAGGACTTTCCCTCGATCTTTGGTCCTCCAAACCTATCGAGCTTCCTTGCCAAGTGTTAGGTCCTTTCGACCCACTTGATCTTTTAGCCTGGCTTACACAATCTTCTAAGTCTTTCTTGCCTAGTCACGACGAGGACTTTCCTGGTTGAGTAAACAGCCTGCACACTCAGTCAAGTTGTTAGATCCTAACAAGACTTAACTTGAACCTTTGACAACATCAAAATTCATGTTTGATTCTGGTGCATCCTGCACCAACAATCTCCCCCTTTTTAATGTTTGATAATCAAGGTTCACAATTAAGTTAATAACAAATGCAAACATATAAGTAAACAAGCATTTTTGTTTTTTACTTTACTTCCCCTGAGTTTAACAACTCTCCCTGAATTCACTATCCCTCCCCCTTTGACACACACTAAAAATAGAGGAAACACAACTTAAGAGTTTTGAAATATGGTTTTGAAAATAGAGTTTTGATAAAAAAATCTAAGCTAGTATCTAAGAAAAGTAGACCTTTGAAAACTTATAAAGATACATTTTGAAAGTATTTTGAAGAAAATGTTTTTAAAAGAGAATGCTTGAACTCTAAATTTTTTAAATGTTTTTTGAAGATATATTTTTAAAAATATTTTATTTTGAAACATTTTTTTTAAAATATGTCTTTCAATATAGTCTTTGAGACCTGCTTTTCCCCCCTCCCCTGATACCCCCACCTCCCGGCCCCACACATTTTTTTGACCTTTTTACCCCCTTATTCAATGTCCACGTCTTTTATAAATTTTTATTTCTTTTTAATCCGTTTTTTTATCAATTTTTTTTAACAGTTTTTTTAATCAATTTTATTTTTTTAAATAATTTTGTTATTATATATTTATAATCTTTTATTTATTTTTTAGTCTTAGATTTTCATATTCCACCTACTCTTTCAGCTCCATCATATTACTTACCTTTATTCTATTTTTTTTATTCTATTTTTTTAATTATTTACCTTTATTCTATTTTTTATTCTATTTTTTAATTTTTTATTAAATATTTTCTCGATAAGAATGTCATGATTCTATGTCCCCAATTTTCTCTATCCCCGTATTCCACTCGTCGCCTCCAGCCCACTACCAACTGTCTATGGCCGTCGCCCTGACCAAAACTATATCTTAGGGGAAGATGAACCCAGGGGGATCGCCATCGACGCGATCGACATAGGAATTCAGCCGAATCTGAGCAGGGACTTAGATCGACGACGAAGGAAAGTCTACTCAGATCCTGCCAAATTTCGACGTTGATCGCGTTGATACGACCTAACTATTCACCTTCCCCCTAGGATATAATTTTAATTGGGACGGCGACCGGGGGCCGCCGGCGATGCCGCTGACGATGGACTGGGGCGAGAGTGGAAACAGAAGCAGGTGATATTGGAATAGAAGATTCGATCTCTTATAATCTTTTATTTTTTTTAATAGTAGATTTTAGGGGTTATTATTTATAAAAAATTTAAAAGTAAAATATGGATAAACAATAAAAAAATTGATGAAAAAATAATAAATAAAATTTATTAAAAAAAACTAAAGAAGTAAATAAAATTGAAAAAAATTGAAGAAGTAAATAAAATTAGGAAAAAAACTTAGTTATTTAAAGAAAGAGGGGTGAAAAGGTCATTTAATAGGGGAGAGAGAGGGGTGGGCTGTCAGAGGGGGTGGGAAAAGTAATTTACATATTTTTTAATTTTTTTTTAAAAGGATATTCAGTTTATATAATTTAAGACGTTCTAAGTTTTTACCTATTATATATATTATGGACAATGGACATTAGTCCATTAGTTCTTATATATGGAATTAAGAAAAAAAAAATCTCCTCGAGGTGATACGATGATTGAAATATAGCGTATCATTATATGAAATTTTGAGATAAAAATTTATCTTTTTTTATTGATCTAGGGACACATTGATCAGGATTGGGATAAATGAATCACTTTTTTTACCATATGGAATTAAAAAAGAAAAAACACAAGAGTAATCTCTGCTCTCTTTTTTTTTCTTTCATTTCCCCCTAGTTTTTCTTTAAATAACAATCTAATTACAAGGATTTAAAGTGGAACTTAAGAAAAAAAAAACTTTATTGGTGACAAATACACTTGCACCTTTATGTCGTTTAGAATACATTAATCTTTACTTCCACGTAAACTTAACATGTCATTCTCGCTATATAATCTAATCCAAAATCCTAAATAATTCCCCAAAATAACTGAGAAATGACGTATAAGATCAATATGATTAAGTGCCCTAAATTTTTCTATAATTTTAGAACCACACACCAACTCCAAATTGTACTCTTCTTTCTCTTTTTGTTCTTCCCCTCCTAAAATTAGCAAATGTCAAATGCCTACCAGAAAAAAAATACACTCCAAGCCATCAATTCGAATAATAGACACTTAATCACTTTCCTAAAAAAACAAGACTTTTTTATGTTTAATGTCCTTTCAAATGAAATTTTCAATTTTACAGATATGGGAAGGTTATCATTTCTAATATAGAGATGGGATATCCTACAGACGTGACGGGTGCACTATTTCATTGTGCCCTATCACTTGTTTATAATTTCTTTTTTACTGCAGTAGTATCTCGTCAGAATTAAAGAAATTTTTCATATACCCCTTTAATATAGTATGCATGTATTGTCTCTCTTCTTATCTGATACGTAGATGTACCTAATATATTACTATATAATTGTAGTAATTATGATTTTATAATTATTATAACTATAATTATTTTTATTTTGTAATAGCTACAGTTTCATAACTATTATAATAATAATTATTTTTTAATTATTTTTAAAGGTGGTGTAACTACTACAACATAATAACACCTATATTGTAGCAACTATAACATAGCAACTGCTACAATATTGTAACAACTACTACATAATAGCTGCTATAATGTGTAGCAATTATTGTGTAGTAGCTGCTACAACACAGTAACCGTTACACGTTGTAGCAATAATAATTTTATAGTAGTTTGCTATATGTTGTAGTGGCTACACCATCTTTAAAATCAGCACTACAGTGATTGTTACATTTATAGATAAGAGAAGAGAGAATTTTATTTTAATTTAAGATGAAAGAGAGAAAAATTATTACAATAAAATGAGAGAGATAAAAAAAATATATTTTGATCGCGTCAAATTGTCTATATCGAATGTCACCCACGGTCGCTCACATATATATAAATATTTATTTATTTTTTTATTAAAAGAGCACCCCACTCTACTAAGCCCTTGTAAAATACAAGCGGGATCCTCTGGTCCCGCTTGCCCTGGTCTGCCCCTAGACCAGGAGTAATGATTGAAGGGATTCAATAGTCCCCACCTATTTAGTAGGTGGAGACTATTGAATCCCTCTAATTAGTACAGAAAACCAGGGTCTGATCCACTAAAAGCGGACCCAGATTTGATCCATAAAAATGGATTAGAGGATCCCTCCTATGTAAAATAATCCACTAAAAATGGACCCAGGTTTGATCCATAAAAATGGATTAGAGGATCCCTCCTATGTAAAATAATATATCTATCTTAAATACATTGAGTGATATTATTATCATCTTATGACATGCATTAAATCTAATTTAATGGGCTAATTGTATAAATAGAATACGTTCATATTATAGTAATTATAATTTTATAATTATTATATTTATAGTATCTATAATTTCATAGTTAGTATAATGCGAATATTATTAGACTGGATGGGTTTGTGCTATAGCAATCTTGGAAGTATAATTATTATAATGTAAATATTAGAGGATCCGATTAAATTTATATTATAGACGTTATATTGTAATATAAATATTATTGAATCGGTCCAGCGATCGATTCCGGATTTAAATTAAAAAAAATCGATCGTCAAAAAATTAAAATCGATTGAATACGAGTATAACTGACTAATTTTAAACGGACAGGTGGAGTGGAATAAAAAAAAATCGATGATTTGAACGTAATTTTTCCTTTAAAAGGGCTAGTTTGGTAATTTAATTAAAACGGGCAGTTTTCCGTCGCCGTCTTCGCCTTCCACCAAACGGCGGCGCCGCTGTCATCCTGGGTGGGGGCCAGGACGTGCTATCCAGTAAAGAGCTACCACGTGTCCATAGCTCCTCCTATAAAGAGCGACCGAGGCGAGGAGACCATCCCCGCACACACAAAGCTTCCTTCCATTGATCTGAAAGCAAAGAGAGGTACAAACAATATCAATCAATTTCGATTGTTATTAGCATTTTCTCTTCATTTACGATCTAATTATTCTTCGCGATTAGATCGAATTATTCTCCTTCCGTGGAGTTTGATTTCTGCATCTAATAGTTCGCCTGCATGCAGAGGTACTTAGTCCACGTCCATCCATGGCCGCCGCAGCAATGTCATTCCCTCTCTTCCAAGGATGCAGATCCCAGACCTCAAGGCAGCTCACGAGACCCGAACCTCCGACCACCAAGTCCAAGCAGAGCTCGGCCGTCGTCCGCTGCGGAAAGGGGATGAACATCGTCTTCGTCGGCGCCGAGATGGCGCCCTGGAGCAAGACCGGAGGCCTCGGCGACGTCCTCGGAGGGCTCCCTCCGGCCATGGCCGTAACAACTTCTTCCTCCACTCGAAAGCCTAACGTTGTTCACGCTCTGAGTTCTCGATCTTTAATTGTTCAGGCAAACGGGCACAGAGTCATGACCATAGCCCCTCGCTACGATCAGTACTTCGACGGCTGGGACACAAGTGTTCTGGTCGATGTAAGTTCGTTACCGATCATGCCAAGAAAATTCTACTTTTGATCATCACGCTGTTAAATGCAGATACCAGTCGGCGACCAGATTGAAAGGGTTCGATTCTTCCATTGCTACAAAAGGGGAGTGGACAGAGTGTTCATCGACCACCCTCTGTTCCTCGCCAAGGTACTCGATCGTTCATCATCTTCCTTCTTCTTCCATGGTTCACGCTTCTGATGGTTCGCACATGCTGAAGGTTTGGGGCCAAACCGGAGGCAAGCTCTACGGTCCTTCGACCGGAACCGATTACGAAGACAACAAGCGGCGATTCAGTCTCTTCTGCAAGGTGAGGGTGATCGATCCTGAAAGTCTATAACTTGTTCTTCAGCAAATTCACGGATAAAGTTTTTTTTTTTTTTTTTTCAGGCAGCTTTGTTAGCTCCAAAGCTCCTCCATCTCAACAATAGCAGATACTACTCTGGACCATATGGTAAACAGTTTTGTTTATGTTTGAATTTCCCGCGCTTTTTCTTATCGATGTGGTGTCGCAAATAGGGGAGGATGTTATTTTCGTTGCAAACGATTGGCACACTGGTCCTCTTCCTTGCTACTTGAAGAGCATGTATCAGTCTCAAGGGATGTACATGAATGCCAAGGTAAGAGTTTCGGTTTGTTCAGTCTCAGTTTGGTTAATTGAGAGCAAACTTACTTCCAAATTTTCAGGTTGCTTTCTGCATTCACAACATTGTTTACCAAGGTCGGTTCGCCTTTTCGGATTTTGGAATGCTCAATCTACCCGAGAGATTCAAGTCTTCCTTCGACTTCATGGACGGGTATGCCTTGCTCTTGTAGTCAAACTGTTTTATCGAGTGTTCTTTTGATACGTCGAGATGTTTCAGGCATAGCGAGCCGGTGAAAGGGAGGAAAACCAATTGGATGAAGGCTGGAATCATAGAATCCGACAAGGCAGTCACTGTGAGTCCATACTATGCGCAAGAGCTCGTTTCGGGGGTAGAAAGAGGAGTCGAATTGGACAACATTCTTCGCGCCAAAGGTATCGTCGGAATCGTGAACGGAATGGACACGAATGAGTGGAATCCGGCGACCGACAAATACATCACCGCGAATTATGATGCCACCACTGTGAGACCATTCTTCCAAACTTGTATCATTTATCACCTCAAAGATCAAAGAACTCAACTTAACATCAATTCAGGCAATGGAAGCAAAGCCGGTGAACAAGGAGGCTCTACAAGCCGAAGTTGGATTGCCGGTCGATCGAAACATCCCTCTCATTGCCTTCTGTGGGAGATTAGAAGAGCAGAAAGGCTCAGACATTTTCGCGGCAGCTATTCCTGAATTCATCAATGAGAATGTCCAAGTGATAGTGCTTGTAAGATACATCCAACCTGAACCTTAGCGAAATCCATTTTTTGAAATTTATCAGTAAGTCTCCCTAATTCTTGTGACTCACAGGGAACCGGCAAGGGGAAGATGGAAAGAGAGCTAGCCGAACTCGAAGCCAAGTACCCGAACAAAGTGAGAGCACACATGAAGTTCAATGTTCCCTTGGCTCACTTAATCATGGCAGGAGCAGACCTTCTTGCTATCACCAGCAGATTTGAGCCCTGTGGCCTAATTCAGTTCCAAGGCATGAGATATGGAGTCGTATGTTCCTACTCTTATTCGTTTACTTCCTCGATTACGATAGACGAGATCGAATTAGTTGAACTTAAATTTTGTTTCAATATTGCAGCCGTCTGTGTGTGCCTCTACCGGTGGACTAGTCGACACAGTCAGAGATGGAGTCACCGGGTTCCATATGGGTTGTTTCAGTGCCAATGTAACCTTTAATCCAACATTTTCTTTCCCCTCATGAATTCACATCACTCAATTCAGCAATTTGCTCCCATCTTCAGTGTGACTATGTTGATAAGCGCGACATCCAAAGGGTTGTGGAAGCAGTGAAGAAGGCCCTTGCGGTCTACCGCACGGCTGAATTCAGGCAAATGATGCTGAATTGCATGAACCAAGAGCTTTCCTGGAAGGTGAGGAATGTAACTAACTAAAGAGGTTCTCAATGATGTTAGTCGATCTATACAATGATGATAGTCGCTTGGTTGATTGTATTAGGGACCAGCGAAGAGGTGGGAGGAGATGTTGCTCAGCTTGGGAGCAAGTGGAAGTGAGCCTGGAATTGATGGAGAGGAAATAGATCCTCTTGCAAAGGAAAATGTGGCTGCTCCTACAGAATTGGTGCAAGTCTAGTTTGTACTCTGATTTGTGGCTCTGGTAATGTGTGAGGAATAATACTATTTACTCAAAAGCTTGTGTGCAGCTGTTTGTAATCACAACTACAATTATGAATAAAAGCTACAAGTTTAAGTTGTATCTAGCTGATTTGATTGTGCTAATTTACATTTTTACCTAAATTATGGAACCCAACTGTAACCTTGAATTAATCACTCCTTTGTTAGTTTTGAGGTTAATGCCAAGGCGAATGCCAATGCCAATGCCAAAGTTGCCATTTTTCTTATCATCTATAACTTAGGTAAAAATCAAAGGGCGTCCTGTTTTATCGTAATAATCGAAGGGCGCCTCTGTTTTTTTATTTTCAATTGATATAGTTGTCTTCCAGTACACTGTTCAACATAATTATCTCCTACCACTCGGTCCCATCGGTTAGTTATATGAATAAGACCACTCCGTGTTATAGCAGTTAAGATTTCGTAGCTGCTAAGATAGTTATAGCAGCTATAGCTACTACAATGTGAATGCTGTTGAATAAGATAAGTCTGTGATGTAGCAATTATAAAATCGTAGCTTCTATAATATTTTAACAATTACAGTTTTATAACTACAACGTAAATATTATCGAACAGGATAAGTCTGTATTGTAACAATTATAAAATCGTAGTTACTATAACAATATAACAGTTGTGGATTTATAGATGCTATAATGTAAATATTATTGAAGTGTTAAAATTAGTCTGATACTTATATTTTAATGTATATGAGAGATAATAATATCAAATAATGTATTTGAGGGCAATCTTATCATTTGCGAGGTGTTCTTTTGATTAAAATAAAAAAGGAACGTCGTCATTATATAAAAAAAATTCTTTTTATTTTTGCTTTTTTTTAGTTGTATCTAGCTTTTCGAACTGACTAATCCTGAGGGTAACTGGTCTGATCCCTCGAAAGTTTTCTACCGACCACTAGGGTAAATCGGGAAGTGCTCATAGAGGCTCATCTAGACGACCATCATTCTTAGGTCCGCTTCTTATTAGAGGAAAAAAAAAATCTCCTGTAGTGTGTCGCAGTTAAGATTCAAATCTTATATCCCATAGTTATCCATTAGAGGGCTTAATCATTACACCATTACTTGAGGTTTCCCTATAGATTTTGACATTGATGCGAAATATCATTTCCCTATTCATTTGGTGGAATGATTTGATGATATGAAGAAGTTAATTTGATTAACAATGGTTAAAATAAGATTCTGCTAATGGTGACACCTAGGATTAGGATGTTGATCCTGCTCCGAGATCCTCGGGGTTGACTCGCCGGTGTGTTGGCAGGAAAGTTGGCCCCTGTTGCAAAGATTGCCGCAAGATACAAGTCAAAAGTTGATTTAGGAAGAAGAACCGTAGACTCTCCTTTTCTTTTTCCCCCTTACTTTCACCAAGCGTTATCTTTTTATACCTTTTTGGTGGACCCTTCGTCTTCCCCTATTTAATGATGTTGCATCTATTATAGAGAATCTTCATTTCTTCTTCTTCCATGTATTTAATAAAGCTATAATACTTACATAATTAATGAAACCACATCAAATAAGGGAGACTGCCGTTTTGCTGCTTGTGAGTGTTCCCCTTTTCTATGTACTTGTGGACTAAGAATAGGGATTTAATCTAGGTGATGTCAATTCACCGAGACATAAATAAATAGTGCTAGAATGACATTTTCCGAAGTCAAAGGGGGCCTAGGTTCCCCGATCAATGACTCAGCTATATTAGATGTTAAAACTAGGAGATCGGTCATACCAGCGCCCCAAGGATATACCTTGTCCACTTGGGCAAATGTGAGTGTCATATCTGTGCTTGATCGACTTGATTAACGCTCGATCGGGAGGGCCTATAGTCGATCAGTTAAAATAGGAGTTATATCTACTATGCGTTGACCTTGACTTTGACTATCCCATCATCCCTTATATTACTTCTTGACGCCACATGACACCCTCTCACAAGCTTCCCCCTCTAGTCCAGTCGAAGGAGGTGTGAGTCTGACTAACTGGAGACATTGACTTAGTCAAAAACCTAATTATCCCCGACATGTGGAGAAAGAGAGAAAATCTTCTATATTTATTGAAGCACATACCGAGGGATTGTGCATTTATGAGGCGTGGTGCTCATTAATGAAGCATGCCATGCTCGTAATCGATTTGCGACGTCAGAACCTCCTTGCCAATAGCTTTACAAGCGTTGTGTACTTGATTAAGATTACATCGGTGATATGACAGACTAAGGTTTGATTTACGAATGAGAATAATGATTTGGGGAAGGTTCCTTGATAGTTGTGCCCGATCATACAGGCCCAAGTTAATCCCACCCACCTTTGAACCCTCAATCTTACAGTTACTGTCAAAGAATTGAAGGTATATTAGGTTTTTGGGGGCATTATCTCCTCCCCTGCTATGCCAGTATTTGGCTGCGACTCCGCGATTCTTTCCTCTCCGTCTTCCTCATTCCTGTCTTTAATTCTCCGTGTAAGTCCTCCCCCTCCTCTCTTGATTTTCTAACTTATGTTGCTTAGACTTCATTCAGTGCTTGTGACTTTTTGAAATTCCTAATGGCCTTTGCTTTATGGTATGAGTCTACCCATTCGTCCCTGACTAGAGAGCTAAAAGGAGAACTTAGTCTAAGTTACAACATTTCCATTGATTATATAATCCGAATACCAAGAGGGAATCAAGTACAGTCAATGCCTCATCCTAGTTTCACCACTTTCTTCCATGGCCAGGTCGAAAGTGGACTCCACTTCCCGGTCCCCAAAATTTTCAAGGATGTTTGCACATACTTTGGCATCTCGCTGCTCCAATTAGCGCCAAATGCCATTAGGATCTTGTGCAGAGTTTCTATGTTCTTTCGACTGTATGACATTCCTCTAACCCTTACTTTTTTTTTATCCAAAAAGGGTAGAATTAGGAGCCTTCCACTTTATGTCCCGAGCGGAGTGCAAGTTCCTAGACTGCAATCCGTTGTCACATAAAGGTTGGAAAAACAAATTCTTTTATCTAAAACCTCCAACTCCCGTTACTTTCTCGATTGGCTGGCGAGGAGAGCTTCTGATCCACCATCGCTTGGTAAATATACAAAGAATCTAAAATATTTACAAGCTTTGGAGATACTGATCGATATATGCTTCAATTACACAACCATATCCAAAATGAAGGGTCTTCCCTATCGGATTCGCATAAGCCTCGATGCAGCCGACCTAGAGAAGTCGCTCGATAATCCTCCCACTCATTTTCTGTGAGAACTAACTTAAGTTTCTTGTTTTCTTGCAGAGGAGATCATGTTGGGTGCCTCAATAAGCAAGCTATTGAAGGCAGATCTAGCCACTTTTTTCGAACTCTAGCGACACCAAAAGTTTCCTTAGATGCTGCTGATGGGGCATTTATTGAAGTTGATCTGCCTCTAGAACCCCCGGGCATGGGTGTCAAGATAGGATCCTCCAGTAGAGCGGTAATGACTGCCGAAGGAGGCTCCCAAGTGCTGCCTCTTTCCACTGAGCATGTCGATGAAACAACTCATTTGACCTCCTAATCGGCTAGGAAAAAAATTTTAGAATAGGAGGATAAAAGTTAAATTTATGATTGGAGACAACAGTGTCTTTCAGATTTGCAACTTGATCACAGTTGACCTCCTGAGAATAAAACACTTAGAAAAATTTTATACTTCATATAACTTAATTAGCTTCTGCTCGGGAAGGTTGAACACTCGCATCGTAGGACGAATTTATTAGCTTCCGCTCGGGAACGTTGAACCCTCGCATTGGAAGATGACTTTTATTAGCTTCCATTCAGGAAGGTTGAACCCTTGCATCGGAGGACAACTTTATTAGCTTCCACTCAGGAAGGTTGAACCCTCGCATCAGAGGACAATTTTATTAACTTTAGCTCAAGAAAGTTGAACCCTTGCATTGGAGGATGACTTTATTAGCTTCTTCTCGGGAAGGTTGAACCCTCGCATAGAAGGATGACTTTATTATCTTCCACTCGGGAAGATCGAACCCTTACATTGGAGGATGACTTTTATTAGCTTCCACTCGGGAAAGTTGAACCCTCGCATCGGAGGAGGAATTTATTAGCTTCCGCTCGGGAAGGTTGAACCCTCGTATTGGAGGATGATATTAACTTCTGCTCGGGAAGGTTGAACCCTTGCATCGGATGATGACTTTTATTAGCTTCTTCTCAAGAAGGTTGAACCCTCGTATTGGAGGATGACTTTTATTAGTTTCCGCTCAAAAAGGTTGAACCCTCACATCGGAGGATAACTTTATTAGCTTCCACTCGGGAAGGTTGAGCCCTCACATCAGAGGATGAATTGATTAGCTTCTGTTTGATAAGGTTGAACACTCGCATTGGAGGATGACTTTTATTAGCTTCTGCTAGGGAAGGTTGAACCCATGCATCGGAGGATGACTTTATTAGCTTCCGTTCGGGAAGGTTGAACCCTCACATCAAAGGACAACTTTATTAACTTTCTCTCGAGAAGGATGAACCCTCACATCGGAGGATGACTTTATTAGCTTCTACTCAGGAAGGTTGAACCCTCGAATTGGAGGATGACTTTATTAGCTTCCTCTCGGGAAGGTTGAACCCTCGCATTGGATGACGACTTTTATTAGCTTCTTCTCGGGAGGGTTGAACCCTCACATTAGAGGATGACTTTATTAGCTTCAACTTGGGAAGGTTAAACCATCACATTGGAGGACAACTTTTATTAGCTTCTGCTTGGGAAGGTTGGACCCATGCATCGGAAGATGACTTTATTAGTTTCTACTCGAGAAGGTTGAACCCTTACATCAGAGGATGACTTTTATTAGCTTCAGAGGATGACTTTAGTAACTTCTGCTTGGGAAGGTTGAACCCTCGCATTGGATGACGACTTTTATTAGCTTCTACTCGAGAAGGTTGAACTCTAGCATTAGATGATGACTTTTATTAGTTTATGCTTGAGAAAGTTGAACCCTCGCATCAAAGGATGACTTTATTAGCTTCCACTCGGGAAGGTTAAACTCTCAAATCAGAGGATGACTTTATTAGCTTCCACTCGGGAAGGTTAAACTCTCGAATCAGAGGATGACTTTATTAGCTTCCGCATGGGAAGGTTGAACCCTCGCATCGAAGGATGACTTTTATTAGCTTCCGCATGGGAAGGTTGAACCCTCACATCGAAGGATGACTTTTATTAGCTTCCGCTCGGAGGTTGAACCCTTGCATCGGAGGATGACTTTATTAGCTTCCACTCGGGAAGGTTGAACCCTCGCATCGGAGGATGACTTTTATTAGCTTCCAATTGGGAAGGTTGAACTATCACATCAAAGGATGACTTTATTAGCTTTCTCTCAGGAAGGTTGAACTCTCGCATTAGAGGAAGACTTTTATTAGTTTCCACTTAGGAAGGTTGGACCCTTGCATCAGAGGATGACTTTATTAGCATCTGCTTAGGAAGGTTATGTTGGGACCATTAACCGTTTAGAAGGGGGTTGAATAGCCCACCACAAAAATCAAAACAAAACCTTTCTCGAACAAATAACTTGATTAAAGTAACACTTCCATAAGAATAAATAAAAGAACTAAAAA
>JBBMJZ010000036.1:8708222-8723052 GCA_037833815.1 Zingiber zerumbet
TTATCTATATTTTTTATAACTAGAATGTAAAATCTATAAATTCAATATCAAAACTATTATTTTTTTCATTTAAAAGTTGATTCGTGAGTTTACTGACGAACATGTTCACGAGCTAACAAGCCGAATATTGTGCAGCTTGAGCTTGATTAGTTTATCTTAATTACGAGCCTTATTAAACGAGCTCAAACGAGATTTTATCGATCGAGCTTCGAATAGCTCATGAGCGGTTTGGTTTATTTACACTCTTAAGCACAAATATTTCAAGACTCTAACCAAGAGTTTGAATAATACCTTTATAGAAACTATGGGCTATGTGATAATCAAGTATATCATCAGTTTTGAGCCGACTTAGTTGAATGATCAGTAAAAGATTATTTTTTATAAATTATTTGTAATAATTTATTATTTAATGCTGTATTCTTGTTTTTAAATTTATAAATTTATAATATTATTTTTTAATAAATTAGAAGATATAAAAGTGATCTATTAATAAATAATTAAGATTTTTTAAAGATATGTGAATTGTTGAGTGTGTGATGTTTATAAAAAAAATTGATAGAATTTTTTTTTTGCAATGGAAAAAAGAGTAAGATTTTTACATTTGACGTGAGACACTTTAAAAATAAAAAAAAATCTCTGAGGCATGTCCAACGAAAGTTTTTCTCAGCTTCTTCATCCTTTTATTGCTGCGTGCCGTCGAAATGAAACTAGCCGGGTTCGAAAAAATTGAACCCAGCTTCTTTGTCTCTTTCTTCATGTTGATGGGCCCACACAAAAAAGATGAAAACCGTCTTCTGAAGATGCTCTGTGCATTTGTTACGGATACATTCAATGCTCCGAACGCCCGTTGCCTGTTCCTCCTACGCATTTCTTCTCGACTCGTCTTCTTCCACTCCGTCTTTGATCCCCTGCCGCCCTTGGATCGCCCCCACTTCGCTCAGGTACGTCGGAGCGAGTTAAAAAATCTCGGCTTTTTTTGGGTGGAAATGGAAGTAAAGGTGGATTTTTTCCTAATTTCCTCCGGAGAACTTTGGTTTTGAGTTTTAGGGTTCTTCCTCATAGCTGGATGAGTTGCATCCATGGAAGCTCTGAAAGCGAGTTTAAGGCCGGAGGCCTCGCCGTCGGTACAGCATCAGCTTTCGAGCGAGGAGGCAGGGTGGGTCGTCGAAAGGGGAACCTTTTGGGCGAGGGTTCTCCGTTGACGACCCCCTCGACTTCGGCGAGTTCACTGAAAACGAGGCGGAGAGGCCGGAAGGGAAGCGGAAACGGAGAACGCCAAATCGGATTCTTCTCCTTCCCCGTCTTCGGGGCTCATCCTCGTGGTTCAGGCTACGCCTCCTGCGGCGGCGCTTTCGAATATATTTCTTCACGTGAGTCTTCTCGTTGCTAGTGTTGGAATAATGGAGAAAAGAAGGCAAAAATGCGATTTTGATGCTTAAAGATTGATCAGCGCCAAGACCCGGCACTGCAACGCCGGCAACATTCAAAATTCAATGTCTTCTAATAAGGTAGGCATATTTAAAAAAAATCAGAAATATGACCCACAAAATTCATTGAAAAGTCGTATTTCTCGAGCATAGGATAGTTCAGTTTATTTAGCAAACATTGTTTCCCATTTTCCACCTGCAATAAAAAACAACAGTCCTAGACAACTTCCATTAAATAAATGCATTAACTGTAGGAGGCAGAACTATATGGCATCTGAGAAGGGCTTATCTTAAAGGAAAAGCACTGAAGAACATTTTGTGAATCCTAAACAAGCACACATTAGATGAGTCGGTGGAAGCAATAATTGTATTCAACTGTCACATATGAATTGATGCAGATAAGGTTACCAAAGAAGAAGGAATCTAATATGTGACATGATTGTTCAAAACTGTAGTATCCAAATTAGGTAAGCACCTTTAATTTAATCTGAGCCTTGGATATAGCTTTTTCCCCGAGCAATGTCTTCAATACCTATATTCATGTGGTCGCCAATTATGACAAATAATCCACATGATGTGAAAAAAAAAATGATCAAGAACTTTCACATGGATCAAAGTTACCTTTGGAGATTCTGACTCAGTATAATATAGATTCTTTTTCAACACAAGCTTAAGTTTTCCACAATTAGCACTCTCACAGATAAGGTATTTTATATAATCTGACAACTTCTCTTTAGATAGCTCAGTCAAACCCCTAATAATGTCCATAGTATTCAAACCCGCAGTAGTTAAATAAATTCATATCCAACATAATTAGTTAAAGAATAATCAATAGAGTTAGAAATTAGATTTGATTGCTATCTCATTTTAAACTAAACTATAATAATTTAATATTGTTTTCTACTAGCGAGTAACATTTTTTTGTTAATATTGTATTATGTGTTTGAATTTGTGACCACAATTTTGTTGGATCTGGCCCAAAAAGTATTATGTAAATAGGGTTGGGGTTTGGCTTATACCGTGCGCTCACACATATAAATCGTCATAGTTAGGATCTTACCGTACACATTTATGTAGTCCGACTCTCCTCTTTCGTCCGTCAAGAACCTCGACGACAAGGAATCGCCTCATCGCTAATGGCATACGATGACGGTAGTTATCCCAATCCATACTCCCTATGCAGTTTCAGTTTCCTATAATATATCTTACTTTTTATTGTTCTCTAATTTGTCAAAATACCTCTCTCTACCAAGAGAAAGAGGAGAAAGAGGTCTATGGTCCAAGAAGCTGAAGACTAGTTATTTCTCGGTCACAAATAAAGTCTTTTGTATAATCTAACAACTTTTTTTTAGATAGCTCGGTCAGACCCCTAATAATGTCCGTAGTATTCAAACCCATAGTAGTTATCGCATTAGAGAGTGTGGTGTCAAAATAAACATGGATGTTGTTTTAAATCTGCAAAAAATCATACTCGTAGCATGTACACAAAAAAATAAATCCTAATTGCAAAAAATATACACTAAAACAAATTCCTATACTTGAAGAGAGATTCGGCAATAGTGTTGGCAAATTTGTAGGCATCATCGTAATTAGGCGAGGCGATATTCAGATGGATGCAGCCAAAGACATCGACACTGAGAGACCTATTCATATTGTAATTGAAATGCTCTTTCTGAGTCGTTTAAATATGCGAGCGTGGAATTAGGAGTAGAAAAGAAAAAGAAAAATTTAGATCATTCGCCTCACCTTAGGCGAGGAAGAGCTAGTCTTCAACTTCTCCCAATCCATACTCCCAGGCAGTTTTAGTTTCTTATAATCCTACTTTTTATTGGTGTCTAATTTGTCAAAATGCGTCTCTTCACCAAGAGAAAGAGGTTTCCGGTCCAAGAAGTTGAAAACTAGCTCTTCCTCTTTTAAGGTGAGGCGAATGATTCAATTTTTTTTCTTTTTCTTTTCTGCTCCTAATTCGTCGCTCGCATCTCTTAGGCGACTTAGGAAAAGGATTTTGATTAAAACATGAATATGGCTCTCAGTGTTGATGTCTTTGGCTGCATCCATCTGAATATCACCTCGCCTAACTACCATGATGCCTATAGATTCGCTAGTATTTTGCCAAATCTCTCTTTAGGTATAGGAATTCGTTTTAGTGAATATTTTTCGCATTTAGGATTTATTATTTTTTTTATGTGTTACGAGTATACTTTCTTGCATATTTGAAACAACATTCGTGTTTATTTTGACACCACACTCTCTGTACTGCGATAACTATTGCGGGTTTGAATACTATAGACATTATTAGGGGTTTGACTGAGTTATCTAAAGAGAAGTTGTCAGATTATACAAAAGACCTTATCTGTGAGAGTGCTAATTGTGGAAAACTTAAGCTTGTGTTGAAACAAAATTTATATTATGCTGAGTCAGAATCTCCAAAGGTAACTTTGATCCATGTGAAAGTTCTTGATCATTTTTTTTTAACATCATGTGGATTATTTGTCATCACTGGCGACCACATGAATACCAGTATTGAAGACATTGCTCGGGGAAAAAGCTATATCCAAGGCTCAGATTAAATTAAAGGTGCTTACCTAATTTGGATACTACAGTTTTGAATAATCATCTCACATATTAGATTCCTTCTTCTTTGGTAACCTTATCTGCATCAATTCATATGTGACGGTTGAATACAATTTTTGGTTCTACCGACTCATCTAATGTGTGCTTTTTTAGGATTCACAAAATGTTCTTCAGTGCTTTTCCACCCTTCTCAGATGCCATATAGTACTGCCTCCTACAGTTAATGCATTTATTTAATGGAAGTTGTCTAGGACAGTGTTGTTTTTTTATTGCAGGTGGAAAATGGGAAACAATGTCTGCTAAATAAACTGAACTATCCTATGCTCGAGAAATACGACTTTTCAATAAATTTTGTGGGTCATATTTCTGAGTCTTTTTCAAATATGCCTATCTTATTAGAACACATTAAATTTTGAAGTTATACGGTCATTTGATGTAAGTTCAAGAGTATCCGCTTTGATTATAATGGATATAATTCCTCATTGGAACTCTTTTAGAATGTTTTTCTTTCTTGTTTCATTTTACATTTCATTCCATGGTACTGCGACTTAAAGGAAATTTAACCGCAGGTAAACCCTTAATTGAGTATACAAATGAAACTGCAAGCACGACAACGATCATATCAAAAAGTATGTGAAGTAAGATATTTATAAATGGAAAGTATCGTTATCACATACAACACAATCATTATTGGTCACCAATATTGTTGTGGATGCCTAAGCAAAACATTTGCTGGTTAAACAAAAATATATTTATTTTATTTGAATATTATTAGTAATATAGCTTCAGATCCAATGGAAGAACTAAAATGCAGAGAGTATTTTACCCTCCGTAGTTGAGGTAAAAACTAAGTGGATTCTCTCTTGTTAGTCACTATATGTAATGAATCCGAATAAGTTGCTTGTGAATTTCTTATTCGCTCTCATGAGCAGGAGGATGATAAAATTATTGTTTTTGGTGATAATCTGTTTGCATTGACTGCATATGCAAACAAACTCCAAAGCCCATGATATGTGGTGCAATCACGTTCTTTCTAGGAACTTTGATGAAATTTACATATAGTGGCCCTTATTCTTTTATTTAATTATTATTATTATTATTTTAAATTGCTTTCAGCCATGACGAAAAAACTAGTATTCTTGAATATTTCAAGAGTGGTTTTATTTATAACACAATCTTCTCGTAAGGTTTGTGAATTATGACATTTATACTACATAGTTTAGTGGTCTTTAAATATTCTTTTACTAGATTATGAGGCTGAGAATCATATTATTGATAGTCTTAGAAAAAGAAAAAAGGTTGGTAAACTTATTTCTTTGAATTAGCGAAAGAGTAGAACGGTTCATTATTTCTTTAAAACTTATATTATTTTTGGATGTCAAGGATCATTGGTCATTAATCAAGATGTTTTTACCTTTATTTTTTTTTCAGGTTGGTTATAACTCAATTGATATTTTAGAAGCCAATGTGATAATACGGATTTTGTCCCATATTGATTCACCACATCAGGAAGCTCAACGTTTGGATCATATTTGTAGGGTTGAGGTAATTTTTGTAGGAAAAGAAACCAAAGGACTAATTTGCACATGATATGATTTATAAAATCGTATAAAATAGCCTTCATTGTATTTGTGTTTGTTTGTTTCATTTCTTTTGTCATTCCTTGGCATGGTTTGCATTGCAGGAGCTACCGCAAGAAAAAGACTTATTCTATTCCCTTGTTTCCATGGAAACTCAGGTGCAATATTAATGCTCCTGAACTAGTTCTAAAGTTGTGGATCATATGAAATTGAAGTAATTATTTCATCTGTTGGTTTTAGTAGTAATCGTTCCATCAATTGGTTATATTAATGCTCAACTCGAACCAAAGTTGTGGAGCATATAGTCTAATAATTGTTCTCTCTACTTGATACAGGAAGCGGCTGACTCTATTGTAAGGCATCATTTCTTTGTTGATCAAGGGTATACATTTGAGGTAAACCACATTCGTTTATCCTATTTTAACAAACATTAACAAGTATTTCAGTGAAATTGGTACATCCATTTAGAAAGGTTTTGAATTTTATTTTAATTATCAGTGTGCTTATGTTCTAAGGGTTGAGGGTTGTGATAGGAATTCTTATGTCTTCACCTAATAAATAAGCAAATTTATTTTTACAGGAAATCACTAGCTTGTCTTTTATAGATTTAAACTGTAACCTAAGCTACGATGAGTAAATTGAACTTCTGAACCAGGTTTTTTTTTAAACTAGTTCTTTGATATTCCTAGAATTTAAATTAGTGTTTTTTAGTATTGAGATTATATTCACCGACTTTGCTTTTTTAAATAGGTGTTGTATGCCGAGGATGACATGGTGGTTATGGAGTAGGAGGATAGTGATATCAATCGACGCATTAAAATTCCACGATACTGTTGTTCAGAATGAGAGAGGAAACTGTTTACTTATAAACAATTATACTTGTGCAAATGTTCATGATATTTGGATTTTGTTAATTTTTGCATAGTGGATTAAATCCTTTATTTTCATTCCTCCCATCCATAATTAGCCTTTTAATAAGTTGTTAGATCTTTGTTTATTCCAATTGTTTCATCTGGAAATAGTCCGAATATTCTTTTTTGAATAATTGGTGTCATGTCCTTTGATCAACCAGAAACCATTCTTCCAACTCGCTTTGTTTTCTATAAATTCTTATTTAAATATTTTCACTTTTTGTGATTCTGACATATCCATCCAAGTATTATTGGAGGAGAGGTAGTTGAGTTAGGAAACCAGGTCTTTGACATGTCGTTAAACTCTTTGACCAGGGCCAAGCAGATGGAAAAACTCTTGAGGGAGTCTATTAATTTTGACAACCTCTAGGCCCTCTCCTCCCACATCCTCGACGCTGGTGTTATTATCTGGTCGTTGGCTTGAAAAAAATTTACGTGGAGAAGTGAACTCTGAATGTTTCAAGGGTCGTTCCCTGAAACAGAATTCCATTGTTTTTTTTCTCCTTTTGTTTTCGAATTAATGAATGTTTAAATGACACTTACCAGTGGCTGCCTCTGTTGTCATGTTGATTGTAAGAAAATTTGTATTTTTGGTGATAGATGATGATACGGTGGTCTTGTCGATTGGCTTCTTAAATGCCAGCTCCCTCGCCTTCCTCTCATAGTCATCAATTTCCTTTCTTTTCGCTGCATTTTCTATTGGAATTACTAATCTCTCTACTCTGCAAAGAATGGCCGCATCTTTTCTTATTTCTATTGTATGCTCGCGTTGTTCGTGAGCAAGTTTCAAGCTTTAGCATTGATGATAGTCTTACGGGTAGTGTTTATAGTTTTAAGGTATAAAATTTAACTTTTTATTGAACTAAGTTTGTAAAATACTAGGGAAGTTTTAAAATAATTAAATTATGTACCTATTTCTGATTTTACTTTTATCAGTTGACTGGTGTTATGGAACAGTCAAATTGATTTAGTTTTGTATCGAAACATTGAATTTTTAATCAAATCAGTCTAATGAGTTTTGAAAACAGTCGGTCTAATTTATTTTTTTATTTTTAAAATCAAAATTGATTTTAGATTAAATCGGTTAATAGACCAAACGACTACGGATTGATATGAAACTAGTTCCTATGTGTTCGTCTATCTCTCTTGATTATATCCAAGCCCTCAAATGTCAATTTGACGTTTGGTACATTAGTCGATTTTGCCCAAAATCGGCTAATGAACCAAATGACCTCGGATTGACATAAAATACGTTTTTATATGTTCGTTTACCTCTCATGATTATATCCATGCCCTTAAACTTCAATTTAACCAAATATATTAAGAGCAATAATTTTTGAACACGAATATGTTTGAAAAATTTAATTCGTGTTCAAAAAATATTGTTCTCAATATATTGGGTCAAATTGAAGTTTGAGAGTATGGATATAATCAGGAGAGGTAGACGAACATATAAAAACTTATTTCATGTAAATCCGAGATCATTTGGTCCATCAGCTGATTTTGGTTAAAATTGGCTGATGGATCAAATGACCTCGGATTTATATGAAACAAGTTTTTATATCTTCGTATACCTTTCCTAATTATATTCATGCTCTCAAACATCAATTTAACTTAATATATTGAGAGCAATAAGTTTTTTAATATAAATTAAATTTTTTAAATATATTTGTGTTCAACAAATTATTGTTCTCAATATATTGAGTCAAATTAAAATTTGATGGCATGGATATAATCAAGAGCACTATCCTAATATATAGGATCTATATAATTTCATGTCAATTCAAGGTTATTTGATCTATCAACTGATTTTGAACACCAATTAATTTTTTTAAATATTTTTATTTCAAAATATTATTGCTTTCAATATATTTGGTTAAATTGATATTTGAGGCCATGGACAATCAGGAGAACTAGTTGAACACATAGAATATAATTTCATATCAATCTGAGTTTATTTGGGTCATCAACCGATTTTGCCCAAAATCGGCTGATGAACCAAATGACCTCAGATTAACATCAAACACACTCTTATATGTTCGTCTACCTCTCCTGATTATATACATGCCCTCAAATTTATTTTTTTGAACACGAATTAAAATTTTCAAACATATTCATATTTAAAAAATTATTACTCTTAATATATTGGATCAAATTGAAATTTGAGGGTATGGATATAATCATAAGAGTAAGACAAACGTATAAGAATGTGTTTCATGTCAATTAGAGGTCATTTTATCTATTAGCCAGATTTGGGCAAAATCTGCTGATGGACCAAAGGACCTCGAATTGACATGAAATTAGATTCTATGTGTTTGACTTATTCTCCTGAGTATATTCATGTCCTCAAATGCCAATTTAATTCAATATATTGAGAGCAATAGTTTTTTTGAAATAAAAAATATTTAAAAAAATTGAATTCATGTTCAAAATTGGCTGATGGATTAAACAACCATAGATTGACATAAAATTAGATCCTATATATTTGGTTAGTTCTCTTGATTATATTCATGCCCTAAAATTTCAATTTGACCCAATATATTGAGAACAATGAGCTTTTGAATATGAATTAAATTTTTCAAATATATTTGTGTTTAACAAATTATTTTCCTCAATATATTGGGTTAAATTGAAGTTTAAGGGCATGTATATAATCAGGAGAGGTAGACAAACATATAAAAACTTGTTTCATGTCAATCCGAGGTCGTTTGGTCCATGAGGCAGTTTGCCTAAAATCACCTGATGGACCAAACGACCTCGGATTGACATGAAACAAGTTTATATGTTCGTCTACCTCTTCTGATTATATCCATGCCCTCAAAATTAATTTGACCTAATATATTGAGAGCAATGATTTTTTAAATATGAATTAAAATTTTCAAATATATTCATGTTCAACAAATCATTATTGTCAATGTATTGAGTCAAATTAACGTTTGAGGGTATGAATATAATCAAGAAAGGCGGAGGAACACATATGAATTAGTTTCATGTCAATCTGAAATCATTTAGTACATCATCCAGTTTTAGGTAAAACTAGCTGATGTACCAAATGTCAAATTGATATTTGAGAATATGGATATAATTAAGAGAGATAGATGAACATATAGAAACTAGTTTCATATCAATCTGAGGTCATTTGGTCTATCAACCGATTTAATCTAAAATCAATTTTGATTTGAAAAAACAAAAAAATTAAAAAAAACAAATCAGTTCGAATAATTACAAAACTCATTTGACTGATTTGATTAAAAATTTAGCGTTTCGATACAGAACCAAATCGATTCAACTGCTCCATAACACCAGTCGACTGATAAGGGTAGAATTGAAAATAGGTACATGATTTGGTCATTTTGAAACTTCCCTACGTTAAATGGGTATTTTGCAAACTTATGTATGTGGTTCAGTAAAAAGCCGTATAAAATTTGGTTTGTTTTATAGTATAAAAAACCATCAGCCTTTTACTGAACCATGTACTTAAGTTTGCAAAATACCTATTTCTCATAGAAAGTTTCAAAATAATCAAATCACGTACCTATTTCTGATTTTACCCTTATCAATTGACTGGTGTTTTGAAGTAGTCGAATCGATTTAGTTCTATATCGAAACGTTCGATTTTTAATTAAATCAGTTAAACTGATTTGCTTGTTTTTTTAAATCAAAATCGATTTTAGATCAAATTGGTTGATAGACCAAACGATCTCAAATTTATATGAAACTATTTCCTATGTGTTCGTCTATCTCTCTTGATTATATCCATGCCCTCAAATATCAATTTGATATTTAGTATATCAACCGTTTTGTCCAAAATCGGCTGATGGATCAAATGACCTTGGATTGACATGAAACAAGTTCTTATATGTTCGTCCACCTCTCCTGATTATATTCATGCCCTCAAACATAAATTTGACCTAATATATTGAAAATAATAATTTTTTGAATATGAATTAAATTTTTTAAACATATCTGTGTTCAAAAAATCATTGTTCTCAATATATTTAGTCAAATTGAAGTTTGAGGGTATGAATATAATCAGGAGAGACAGATAAACACATAAGAACAAGTTTCATGTCAATCCAAGGTTTTTGGTATATCAGCCAATTTTGGGTAAAAACTGCTGATAGATCAAATGGCCACGGATTGACATGAAATTAGTTCCTATGTGTTCATCTACCTCTCCTGATTATATCAATTTCCTCAAACTTTAATTTGACTCAATATATTGAGAACAATGATTTTTTAAACATAAATTAAAATTTTTAAATATATTCATTTTTAAAAAACCATTGCTCTTAATAAATTAGGTCAAATTAATGTTTGAGTGCATGGATATAATCAGGAGAGATGGACGAACACATAGTAACTAGTTTCATGTATCCAAGGTCGCTTGATCCATCAACTGGTTTTGAACATGAATTATTTTTTAAAAATATTTTTGAGTTTAAAAAATTTTTGTTCTCATTATATTGGGCTAAATTAAAATTTGAGGGCATGAATATAATCAGGAGAGGTAGACGAATGTATTAGAACTAGTTTCATGTCAATCCGACGTCATTTAGTCTATCAATCAATTTTGGACAAAAACAGCTGATGGATCAAACGACCTCGGATTGACATGAAATTAATTCCTATATGTTCGTCCACCTCTCCTGATTATATCAATGACCTCAAACTTTAATTTAACCCAATATATTGAGAGAAATAATTTGTTAAACATGAAAATATTTGAAACTAGATACCTCAGATTGACACGAACTAGTTTCAAATATTTCCGTGTTAAACAAATTATTGCTCTTAATATATTGGGTTAAATTAAAGTTTGAGGGTATGGATATAATTAGGAGAGGTAGACGAACACACAGGAACTAGTTTCATGTCAATCTGAGGTCTTTTGATCCATCAACCATTTTTGTCCAAAATTGGCTGATGTACCAAATGACCTTGGATTGACATGAAACTAGTTCCTATGTGTTCGTCTACCTCTCTTGATTATATCCATGCCTCAAACTTCAATTTGACTTAATATATTGAGAATAATGATTTTTTTAACATGAATTAAAATTTTTAAATATATTAGTGTTGAAAAAATCTCAATATATTTGGTCAAATTGATGTTTGAGGGCATGAATATAATCAGGAGAGGTAGACGAACATATAAGAACTTATTTCATATATCCGAGGTCGCTTGATCCACCTAAAAATAGTTGATGGATCAAACGACCTTGAATTGACATGAAACTAGTTTCTATGTGTTCGTCTACCTCTCCTGATTATATCCAAGCTCACAAACTTCAATTTGATCCAATATATCGAGAACAATGATTTTTTTAGCACGAATTAAATTTTTTAAATATATTCGTATTCAAAAAATCATTGCTCTTAATATATTGGGTCAAATTGATATTTGAGGATGAATATAATCAGGAGAGGTAGACGAACATATAAGAACTTGTTTCATGTATCCGAGGTTGTTTGTTCCATTAGCAGGTTTTGAACATGAATTAAATTTTTTTAAATATTTTTGAGTTCAAAAAAATTATTTTTCTCAATATATTGAGTCACATTGAAGTTTAAAGGCATGAATATAATTAGGAGAGATAGACAGACACATAGGAACTTGTTTCATGTCAATCCGATGTCATTTGGTCTATTATATGGTTTTGGGCAAAAAATGGTTGATGGATCAAATGACCTTGGATTGATATGAAACTAGTTCCTATGCGTTCATCTAACTCTTCTGATTATATCTATATCCTTAAACTTTAATTTTACCCAATATATTAAGAGTAATAATTTGTTTAATATGAAAAATATTTGTAACTAGTTCGTGTCAATATGTGGTATCTAGTTTCAAATATTTTCATGTTCAACAAATTATTAATTTTAATATATTTGGTTAAATTAAAGTTTGAGGGTATGGATATAATCAGGAGAGGTAGACAAACACATAGGAACTAGTTTCATGTTAATATGAAGTCATTTGATCCATCAGCCGTTTTTGCCCCAAACCGGCTGATATACTAAATGACCTCGGATTAACATGAAATTAATTATTATGTGTTTGTCTACCTCTCCTGATTATATTCATATCCTCAAACTTCAATTTGACTCAATATATTGAGAACAATAATTTTTTAAACTCAAAAATATTTAAAACAATTTAATTCATATTCAAAATCGGCTGATGGATCAAACGACCTCAGATACATGAAATAAGTTCTTATATGTTCGTCTACCTCTCCTAATTATATCCATGCTCTAAAAAATTAATTTAACATAATGTATTGAAAGCAATGAGTTTTGAACACGAATTAAATTTTTCAAATATATTCATGTTTAAAAACTCATTATTCTCAATATATTAGGTCAAATTAAAATTTGAGGGCATGTATATTGTTGGTACCCCAAGGTTATTTTGATGTGATCAAGTAAGTTAAATTAGGTCATGTTGTGTTTAACCTTGTATTTAAGTGTGCAGGAACTTAAGAGCACAGGAAGTGGAGCAAAAGATGCAACTAGCAAAAAGGATGACACGAGAGAGAGCCGACGGGCTCGGTGCGTCTGAGGGATGAGGTGTTGCGGAAGAGTACACCGGCAGACGAAAAGGGAGCATGCAGTGTTTCCGAGGGACGAGAAGCCGGAGCGGAAGCTTACTCAAGGAGCAAAAGACGCAACTGTCCGACGGACGAAAAGTTGAGGAAGAGTACACTAGAGGACGAGAAGGAAGCACAGGACAATTCCGAGGGACGAGAAGTCAAAGCGGAAGTTTGCTCGAGAAGGCCGGAAGTTGAGTTTGGGTGAGCCCTATTCTTGATGGCTAAGATCACCCAAGCAAGCGAAGTCGGAGCGGAAGACCCGGACCGAGACAAGCATAACCGGAGCAGAGGGTCCGGACCGAAAAAGTCAACCATGTTGACTTTGTGGGTCCAAGCGCCCGGAACCCAAATTTTATCACGATCGACGTAGACTTTGACCGACGCGTTGGAGATATAATTCTATCCTACTCCAGGCGTCTGAAACCCTTCCAGACGCCCTGACCAAGGCTATAAATACAGCATTGGTCCCAGAAGCTAATAACAATAAGCAATTTGATAAACAACACTTTTGTGCTTCTCTTTGTTAGTTTAGCCTCATCTTTCTGTGTGTAATTGTTGTAAAGAGGTTTCTCCGCCTGAAGGAGAATTTAATGTGTTTCACTTCCTTGGATTAACAACCTCTTCGGTTGTAACTAAGTAAATCCTTTGAGCCTCTGTTTTCTTTTTGTTGTTTATTTAATTATTTTATGCAAGTGTTCTTTTAAGTCTGAGAAAGATTCGTTTGTTTTGTTTTTGTGCAGGGGTTATTCAACCCCCCTTCTAGCCGGCCACTAGCAATCCAACAAGTGGTATCAGAGCCAAGGCGCTTCAGGAGGACTAACCGCCGATCGAAGCACCGAATCAATGGCCAAACCGAGCATATACCCACCGAAGTTCAAGGGGGAGTTCGCTAGCTGGAAAAAGAGAATGCAAGTATTCTTTAAAACCGACTTTGAATTAATTTTAATAATGAAGTTCGGTTTTGTAGCACTCGAGGGTAAGGAAGAATACTAATGGATGAAGAAGGAGTAGACCGACTACATGACAAACGACAAAGCATAGTTCCATCTGTTGAGTGTCCTTCCACCACAAGAAATCAACCGGATCAGCACCTACAACTCAGTAAAGGAGCTTTGAGAGAAGTTCCTTAAGCTACACAAAGGGACATCCTGAAGCCAAGCTCGTGAGACGGAACTTACTTTGCAACCAGCTCACCAACCTACAATTTGAAGAAGGCGAAATGATGTGGACACATGAGCAGCTGGACAGAGATAGCAGGCAGTGCTGGATGATACCTCAGCTAAGTATCTTATACTGTGGACGAGTTGCATCTAGCATATGCAGAGGTTACATGGATAGATGGTATACGAGTGAGCACATGTACATGACCATAGTTCCCCTTCCATATCTGATACTTCGTCAGACATGACATAAGGGGTCCCAAGATCATTTTTGTATGGTTGTGCATTTTGATGATATATATTTACCTTTCATCAAAAAAAAAAAGAAGAAGGTGAAATGATTGCACACCTTCACTCGAGGATTAAGGAGCTCATCACCGGACTTTCGAGATTCGCTAAGGTACGCTCTTAATGCATTCCCTAGGAATATGAAATGGGCATCACTAGTAGATGTTTTCTATATCTCTAAGGACTTAGAATCTATTACCTTAGAAGAATGATTTTCAATGTTTGAAGTGCATGAATCAAGATGTGCAGGTACAAAGGAGTCGAAGCACAACATCACCCTCAAGGTAACGAGAG
>JBBMJZ010000036.1:8739516-8770235 GCA_037833815.1 Zingiber zerumbet
TCAAAATACAACTCGAGTCAAGTCAACTCGAGTCGGGTCAACCAGGTCAACCTTGACCTAAGGTTGCACCAACATATTCTTGGTCCGACCATCGTCTTTGCTTTGATCGACGATTAGTCCTCCTGAAGTGTCCTGGCTCTGATACCATTTGTTGGGATATTGGGCTGGCTAGAAGGGGGGTTGAATAACTCTGCACTAAATCAAAAGAAAACAACTCTTCTCGGACTTAAAAGAACACTTGTATAAAGATAAATAATAAACTGAAAAAGAAAGAGGCACAAAAATTTTTACTTGATTACAACCGGGGAGGTTGTTAATCCATGACAGATGAAAAGCGCACTAAAAATCTCCTCTGGATGGAGAAGCCTTTTACAGTATTCAAGCACAGAAAATGAGAAGCTAAGCTAAAAGAGAAGCAAACAAGTGTTGTGTATCAAAGTTGTTTATTGATTAAAAAGCTTTTGGACCAAGGCTGTAATTATAGCCTTGGTCGGGGCGCCTGGAAGGGTTCCAGGCCCCTGGAGGGGGATAAAGTTTTATCCCCTTCGCAACGGATCGCGGTCAAATGTGATCCGGTCAAAGTCACGTTCCGGGTGCTCGGAAGGGTTCCGGACACCTGGAATGGATCCGGGCGCCCGGACATCAAAGTTAACCCCGTTGACTTTTTTGGTCCGGGCCCTCTGCTTCGGTTCAGCTAGCCTCGGTCCGGGTCTTCCGCTCTGGCTCCGTTCGCTTGGGTGATTCCGGCCAACCGAAATAAGGTTCACCCGAACCTAATTTCGGCCTTCTCCTCAAGCAGGCTTCCTCCCGACTTCTCTCCCTCGAACGTCATGTACGTTCTTCTTATCCACCGGTGTACTCTTCCATGACATCTCGTCCCTCAGACGCACTGAGCCCGACAGCTCTCTCCCGTGTCGTCCTTCTCGCTAGTCGTGTCTTCCGCTTGACTTCTTATGCTCCTAAGCTCCTGCACACTTAGACACAAGGTTAAACACAACATTACCTAACTTAACTTGTTTGATCACATAAAAATAACCTATGGGTTCCAACACTTACTAGATTTCCTAAGTGGCTGACGGGACGCCCATAATCACTTAGTTGAATCTTTTGATGGAGGCCCTCAATGTCTCCTTGGGTCCTTACTTGAGTGAGAACAAATTTACAGTTGTCTTCTAATAGTGACAGCTGCTGACGAAGTGTTGGAGGAATGTCGCTCGGAAGTCCTTGAAGCTACAGATGGATCCAATCGGCAGTTGTTTAAACCATCTCTGTGCTAAACTAGACAGGGTAGTAAGAAATACTCGACATTTAACTCCATCTGTGTACTACTGGTGGAGTGTGGTGATGTTGTAAAACTTGAGTCGATGGTCCTTAGAATAAGTTGATCCTCCATATTCTCCGATGACAAAGGATAAAATTGAGCTGGCAACTGGTTATCTAGGATTTCTTGGAAGAACTACCTATTTATCCGTTCGGGAGAGTCGTCGATTCGTGATGCCTTGCCTTTGCACATATCCCGGGAAGGCACACTGTCTGAAGACGATCCTTGTGTCCCCTCTGCTTGACCCTGCTCTTCTGAGGGCATTCGGAACAATGCCCTATGGTACGGGATTGGTGCATTCAGCACCGGTGGAAATTTGGTCTGCAGACAGGTGCTTGTCGGAAGGCGCCCGTCGGTTGGTGGTTTTGCTTCTGGTCGGCAGGATCCTCTACTCGGGTTCCATGTTCGGTGTGTTGTCCTACAGCAGAGATGGTCGGGTCGTTCAACATTTGACACTCGGTCGCCACTTGTTGTTGCTCCACCATCTTTGCAGCTCAGACATTTATTAACATTTCCAACTCTTCTAGCGTTAAGGCCACAGTCATGAGTTGTCCAACGTCCTCCATTTTCACATTTTGAATGCAGGTAAGATTCCCACCGACGACGCTAAATATAATCCTGTCTGAAATCGGTGAAAGCAGTGAGCTAGGACTGTGGCTCTGCTATTAACTTGTGAAGACCCCGCGCTGTCCTGCAACACAAGGAGCGTTAGATCCGGGCCAGGGAAGGAGTCTCCGGCGTTGGCCCTCTGATGCTCAACTCAGTGATCGGTGTTTGAGGAGAAGAATAAGAGTAACAACTATAGCAATGAGCACATCTAATATGAAGCATCGTATACCTCCGCCTGTAGATGGGAACCCCTTTTTATACTGACACTGTTGCGTCTATGCACAAACTCAAAAGTACTGCTGATAAGTGACAGGTTATAAAGTAATTCTGGCACGTGTACTATAATAGGTGTGCAAACCTCTATGATTGGACATGATAAAAGTTTCAAAAGCACGATATGCCTGCATGATATCCTTTGTCTTTTCCAAGACAAACTTCCAAGAAAGGGTACGATATGACACGTGTTTGTGCTCCACTGTAGGTTGACCGATGCTTGCTCAGTCGGAGAATCACCAACTCGGCCTTACAGGATGTAGTCGACAACCCGTTCTCCACTCGATCCTCCTTTTGCGGAGAAGGCACACCTTGTCCATTGGCCCTTAGGCCTGATCGGCTAGTGTATGGCTCCAAACTCTGTTCGTAAGCTATGAAGGGCGACCGCTCTGGAGGTCCGGTCGGCCCTTCATGTCCAACCGATGATGTGAGGCACAATCAGCCCACATTGCCTGGTCAGTGATTCTGGTCCGGACCGTATGGTCATGTGTCTTTGACCGTTTGACTTTGACTGCCACGTTAGCTGGTCTTTGACTCGCTCTCGGAGGGTCCACCCTTATCATCGTGCCATCATTTTTTGGAAATGTTTCACTTATGTAATTCAGTGGTTGCCTATAGACCTTTATATGCATATCTAGTTATGTGTTGCTTCACTGCAGACATGTTATTTTAATATTCAATTGGTTCACCTAGACTTGTTCAACAAAGAGAAAACAAAATCTCGATTGAAAAGAATACAGTTGGCATAAAGAAATTGGCAATTTATTATGCATATCATAAAAAAAGAGAATATGCTTGGGTCATGTATGGTGAGATATTTAATTTCAAAATGTTTGAAAGATGACTGACTATTTCAACCAAGAAGAAGCTTCAGATTCATGAAAAATAATAATACTAAATCATGGCCTGGTACAAATTTATGGAGTAAGAAAAGTGATGTTTTCGAAGAATTCAACGATGATTAATTTTCCAAAGAAAAATCACCTATTTTTCTCATCAATTTGGATTTTTTTTCCCATTAGGCACCATCTGCTATGCTTATTATAAGTATTAAGAACTATAATTTGTCGACATTTTTGCTGTTCATGGTAGCTGTAGATTATTTTTGAACAGTTCTATTACTTACTATTGGCGCTATGATAATCACATATCTTAACTTTTGAATAGGTTGAACTTGCTTCTCTTCTTCATGACATGGGTAACAGTTTATCATTGTTTGTGGAATGTTGGATAATTTGAGTTTTGTAATTCAACTGAATTTTGTAATTGCTTCTCTTAATGCAGGAGATGTATGTTTCTTTTGCCCCTCGTACACAGATGTTAGTGGTCATCTATTTCATGATTTCATTGAGATTTTTCAATTAAGTTAATTATTTATTTCAAATGACTTCTGAACTTAGTTTGTATTTTGCTGTATACGCGAGGATGATTGCTTCATTGCAAAGTGCAAAAAAAATTTCTTCTCCATCCTTGCTTGCAATTTTGTTGCTTGAATTTTAAATGACATAGGGATTTGGTGGAGGACACAACCATCATAGAGAAGTTTCTAAAGGAAGAGGGACTTGATGAAAGCAAAAGGGAAAAAAAATCCTGAGTATTATGAAGAACATGGATGGTCTTTTTCTTCCCTCACTTTGACTTTTTTGCTTGTTGATTATGAACTCAAGTCATGTTGGTTTTTGCACAAGACAGGAGAAGTCTAATGACAACCCATCTCAATTGACTCTAGGAACACAAAAGATAAACCTTGCATTGACCTCACCTCGTCCCACAAAGGATAGCCGATAAAGATCAAAAAAAAAAAAAAAAACTTGGAAGAAAAAGCACCATCTTCACATGAATTGAATGTTTTTCTCCTTAAAATAAAAGAAAGGCAAAAGTTGATAAATTGCATAGACACTTTTCAACCAATAAGCTCTCTAAGAGATATTTTAAGTACTGGAGAGTACAAACAGCTGTCTATGATTTATCTTCTTCTTGGAATTTTAGGGGATGAAAACACGATAATTGCTTTGTAATCTTTGCCTGAAATCTCTAATAGGTAGATTGAAATGTAAGATCAAGGCTGTAAAAGGCAAAGTCACATTCATGATGTTGTGTCGTAAGGTTTAGGAAGCAGTTAGCGTCCCTTTTGGCTTTTATGGCTATTGTCGACCAAACCAACACAACTACAACTGACAACTTTCTATTTTTAACTGCAATTGTTTTACATGGTTTTATTTCCTTATTTACAGGGTTAAAAAATGAAGTTGCCTGCACATCTTTTTCTAATTCTTTCTGTGGAATTCTGCATTGTTCATGATGCTGACCGTCTCGATGCAATTGGTGCGATTGGTAATTTCCTTTACTTGAGTTCATGCATACCACGTCCCTTCGTGCCACCAATATGGAGTTCTATAGTCTAATGTTTTATTTGATGCAATAGTTGCAATGAGTAATATGTTCGGAGCCCTTTAACATATAATAACTATAAAGATATTCCACTGAGTATATTCAAGATTGATTTAAATTTATTAGACTTGCTTGATGATAACTCCGTCCATGTGATAGTTAGGCTAGCTCCACTGAATAATTCTAGGAAATCATTCAGGATGGTCTGGATCAACGATACTGATGTGCTCACTCACTCATGCCTAAAATATGATTATAATGAGTAAAAATATTCACAACAAATATTGTGAGATAGATATAATCTAACTTACAACCAATATATTTGGAAATCCCTTAAGCAAGGTGCTTTGGGCATTGAATTAGTAACTTATGGTGTTGTCCTCAATATAAGCTCCAAACCAATGGCTTCCAATTGAGAAACCATGAAACTGTACACTATATTGCACCAGTTAAATCTAGTTAAATTGTCAAAATCATCTATATAGTCAATTAGGGATAGCACAAGTATTCTAACTACACTACTACTACCATAAAACAAAATATTTGTAAAAAAAATATAGAATATACAATTGATAATACAGTTTGTCAGTTGATATTGACTTCCTTATGAATTTCTCAAGATGCCTAGTAGAACAATCAAACTCTTGGAAAAATTTCATGTACAGTGGGCTAGAAGTCTCATTTAAATTGAGTGAAATTGTCTCTCCATTGTCGGGTAAGCCTAGAATCAGTGCAACATCTATCTTTATGAATTTGAGTTTTTTCCCGTGGAAGATGAAATTGTGTTCCTTCTGATCCCAATTATCAAATATATTCTCATCTTACAAAGAACTAATAAGGAGGTGAGGACCCACAAAAGGGGTGTGCTTCGAATCAACTATTCTTTTTATACTGTCGGTTGAATCAAAAAAATAAATTTCTTAAAATGTCAAAGGTTACTTTTCCAATTCATTTTTTAGTTCATCCTCTGTTGACATAAACTCCCCTCGTGATGAGGAAAACCTATAAGGAATGAGAAAGTATAAGAGAAAGTGATTGAAAAACGAATAGCTTATAAAGAATTATATATTTGTAAGAACGAGGAAAATCTAAAAAAATATACAATAGCCAAGAAAGAAGTTAAGAGAGTAGCAAATGAAGTAAAGAATGAAACTTTTGAATGATTATCTCAAAATTTGGATACAAAAGATGGGAAAAGAGACATTTATAGATTAGCTAAAGTGAGAGAAAGGAAGACAAGAGATCTTATCCAACTAAAATGTATTAAAGATGAATGTAATAGGGTACTAGTAAACGAAGAAGAAATAAAAGAGCGGTGAAAAATATTTTCATTTAATGATGGTTTATGTGATCAACTTAACTTAGGTAATTTAAGTAGGTCAAATGAGCATAGAAATTTAAATTTTTATCATTGAGTTCAAACTTCAGAAGTGGAACAAGTTTTAAATGTGCATAATGGAAAAGTTGTTGAACCAGATGATATTCCGATAGAGGTATGAAAGTGCCTAGGGAAACAAGGTATTGAATGATTTACAAAATTATTTAATATGATATTGAATATAAAAAAAATGTCTGATCAATGGAGGATAAATACTCTAGTTTCCTTATATAAGAACAAGGAAGACATACAAAATTGTACATACTATAGGGGTATTAAACTAATGAGTCATACCATAAAACTTTAGGAAAAAATAATAGAAAAAAGATTAAGGAAGGTGACCACGTTGACTGAAAATTAATTTGGGTTCATACTTGGAAGGTCGACAATTGAAGATATACATCTTCTTAGACAATTAATTGAGAAATATCAGGAGCAAAAACAAGATCTACACATGTTATTCATTGACTTAGAAAAAGCTTATGATAGAGTTCCAAGAGAAATTATATGGAGAATTCTAGAGAAGAGAGGTGTTAGCGTAATATATATTGAACTAATTAAGAATATGTATGAGGATGTAACGACTAGAGTAAGAACTTCAGACGAAGTAACTGAAGCATTTTTAATAAAGATAGGGTTACATCAAGGATCATCTCTAAATCCCTATCTTTTTACACTAATTATAGACAAACTCATTGCACATATTCAAGACACAGTACCATGGTGCATGTTATTTACAGATAATATTATTTTGGTAGATGAAACATGTGAAGGAGTAAATGCTAAATTAGAATCTTGGTGAAAAATACTAGAAGGGAAAGCAGGATTGAGGGAATATATGAAATTTAAGTTTAACAATATTAGATATAGTGAGACAATTATTAAGATAGGAGACAACGAGTTATCTGGAATCGAGAGATTTAGATATTTAAGATTATTTTTGTAAAATGATAGAGAGATTGAGAGAGATGTCTTACATAGAATACAAGCAAGATGGTTGAAATGAAGGAGAGCATCAGATGTTTTATGTGACTGTAAAGTACCTCTAAAACTTAAAGGAAAATTCTACAAAATTGTAGTTAGACCTATTATGTTATATGGAGCTGAATGTTGGGCTATGACTCGAGTACATGAGCAGAATGTGAGAGTTACAAAGATGAGAATGTTAAGGTGGATGTGTGGACATATGAAACTGAACAGAATAAAAAATGAGAGTATTAAAGAGAAAGTTAGAGTTACATCTACTGAGAGAGAACTCTGAGAGACATGTTTAAGATAGTACGGGCATATACTTAGAAAACCAATAAATGCTCTAGTTAGGCGATATGAAACTATAACAAACAAGAATATCAAACAAGGAAGAGAAACACCAAAAAAGACTTGGTTAGTCACGATAAACCAAGATAAACTTTATTTAAATAAAGGTATAGTTGGAGATAAAACTCAATGACATAAAATGATTCATATAGTCAACCCCACCTAGTGAGATAAGACTTAATGGTTGCTGTTGTTGCCTCTGTTAACGTAATTGGATAGTTGGGTCAGGCAATACCTCCACTTAACGACAATGTTTTTGAAGCCATCCTGAACTGAGCAACCATAAATCAACAGTTACAGACAGAAAAAACTCTTTGATTTCGTAAAAAAAGGTGTGCTCGAATTCGGATATGCCCAAAATACTAACGATAACCCTAGGTGAAACCATTATAGAAATAAAAACTAAATAAGCAATGGAGTTACATACAAACCAATGATTGTGTGACAGAGACGTTAGAGACAAAACTCCAAACTCTTAGAAAAAAAAGTCGCCTCCAAGAAAGAAGATGATGGTGATCCTAAGTCGGAGGAGAGTGTAATTTAAAGTTATCGGATATGTCTTGGAGAGTGTGATTCCAACGTAACTCTGATATGATCCTATATCAAGTCCAACGTAGGCTTGATGTGATATCATATCAAGCCGAACATGAGAATATTTTTATAATTTAAATTATTCTTCTATCTTATTGTTTTATTGTTATATTTTATTTTTATTTTTATTATTTTAAAATATTTTTAATATTCTTTAAAATTAATTATTTACTTTCTTCTATATATTATTTTTTTATATTATAATTAATTATTTTTTTACTTTATTACTTTATTTTTTGTTATCATATTTTATTTTTTTAATCTTTATTTTCATATTATTTTCTTTATCTCTTTATAAATATATAATTTTTATTTTAATTTCTTCAATTTTTTTATTTTTTTCTCATACATATTTTAATTATATTCTTTTCTCTTATTTTATTTTTATATTTTATATTTTATATTTTTATTAAAAATTAATTTGTTATAACCTATACTCTATTTATTTTTATTTTTATTTTTATTTTTCTTTCTTTATTATTATTATTATTATTATATTTTTAAAATATATTTTTACTTTTAATTAATTAATTTATTTTAAATTTCATTATTTGTGACCGGAATTTTGTTGGACCTACCCAAAATGTATTATATAAATTAGGGTTAGGTTAGGGTTTGGTTTATCCCGCGCGCACACAGATATATAGTCCTCCGCCGCCCGCCACGAACCTCGACGAGGAGGAATCGCCTCATCGCTAATGGGACGACGACGGTGGTTATCCCAATTCATACTCCTAAGGAGAAAAAGTTCTCTCGTCCAAGAAGCCGAAGACTAGTTCTTCCTCTAAGGTGAGGCGAATGATCCGAACTTTTTTTTTTCTTTCCACTCCTAATTGCTCATTAGCAGGCGACTCAGGAAGAGGACAGGCCTGTCAATGTCTGTTATGATTGCCGGACCTATCTGAATACCTTCTCACCTGACTACGATAAAGGCTACACATTCATCGGCTCTGTCGCTGAATCTCTCAGCAGGTATAGAAATGTGTCTTAGTGCCTATTTTTCGCATTTAGTTTTTTTTTTTTTGTAGTGATACGAGTATATTTTCCTACAGATCTGAAACAATGTCCTAATATATTGTAACACCACACTCACTCTATACTGTGGTGGTCATTGTGGGTTTGCATAGTGACGGTATTATTGGGGGCCTGATCGAGCTGTCTAAAATGCAGTTGACAGATGATTTTAAAGACTTTATCTGTAAATAGACTGGTAATTGTTTAAAAATTAAGCTTGTGTTGAAAAAGAATCAATATTTTCTTGAGTCAAAATTGCCAGAGGTAACTTTGATCCATGTGAAAGTTCTTAGTCATCTTTTTTTTCACATCGTGTGGATTATTTGTCATCATTGGTGACAACATGGAAATTCATGAATACAGTTATTGAAGACATTGCCCTAGAAAGAAGTTATATCCAAGGCTCTAATTAAGCTAGAGGTGCTTACATAATTTGGATATTTGAGTTTTGAACAATCATGTCACATATGACATTCCTTATTCTTTGTTAACCTTATCTGCATCAATTCATATGTGATGGTTGAATACAATTGTTTGCAAATAATCAAATATGATAAAATATTAATCATAATAATTATATAACAGAGCCAATCCTTGACCTTGCAATAACAGAATCAAGAAGTGGACAATTGGTCATTGCCAAATGCCACTAAAGCGTATTCTAACTATGTTATCTCATATTTTGTGAGGTACTGAGTAAAGGAGATAAGGGATGAGAAATGGAGAGGAAGGATAATGAAAAGTAGATGCTCTATGGTTTTTTAATTTTTAGACAAGGAAGAAGGTATAGAAAAATTGGGAGGAAATCTTTTTCACTATTCTTATTTCTGTTTCCACTCTTCCTTCCATTTCCCCTCCTATTCTTGAGTAAACAGTCCTGTAATGCTAATATACTCTTTTGTAATCTAGTTTCCATCGTTGCTTCTACCGACTCATCTAATGTGTAGTTGTTTAGGATTCACAAAATGTTCTTCAGTGCTTTAAGGATGGGGATGGGGATGGGAATGACATTCATTCCTTCAAGATTGATCCTTCTCGGGTGCCATATAGTTCTGCCCCCTACAGTTAATGCATTTAATGGAAGTTGTCAAAGAAAGTGTTGTTTTTTATTGCAGGTGGAAAATGTGAAACGATGTTTGCTAAATGAACTGAACTATCCTATGATCTAGGAATACGACTTTTGAATGAATATAATGAGTCATATTTCTGATTGTTTTTCAAATATACCTATATTATTAGAACACATTGAATTTTCAAGTTATACTGTCATTTTATGTCAGTTCAAGAGTATCTGCTCCGATTATAATGGATATAATTCCTCTTTGGAACTCTTTTAGAATGTTTTTCTTTCTTGTTTCATTTTACATTTTATTCCATTTTACTGCAATTGAAAGGAAATTTAACCGTAGGTAAACCCTAAATTGAGTATACAAATGGAACCACAAACATGACAACCATATCAAAAAGAATGTGAAAGTAAGATATTTATAAATGGTAAGTATCGTTATCACATACAACACAAACATTATTGGTCACCGATATTGGTGCGAAGCCTGATGAAAAATTTGTGGTTGCATTAGCTTGAGTTGTATCTATTATGATAGCATGTATAGAGTGTTGTGGATGTCTAACCAAAACATTTGCTAGTGTAATGAAGATATTTTATTCAGATCCAATGGAAGAACTAAAATGCATATAGTTGACTATAAATTGTTGAGAAAACACAACTTGATGTTGACACTCATGAGAATTGGTATCTTCCCAAGTTCCACACTTGGTACTATGTTTCATCTACCTTTTTGAGATTTCAATGCTTGTTGACTTTCTGCTAATAGGTGTTATTTTGCTTGATTTCTTATGGAATTTGATTGAGGGAGTTACTATGAAAGGAAGTTTAGACTAAAATAATTAAGGAAAGAACTCGTGCTAACAATATTGTTTCAGCCTTTGTGTAATTTGCTGCTATGTATATATGGAAATATATATTGTTTTTTGCTTAGTGAAAATTTGTGTCATCTTATTATGTTTTCTTCTAATTTATATCCCATCGTTCATGGTGAAAGAATTATGGCTAAATTCAAATTTCTTTGCATTTCCTTAGACAAGTGGTTTTGCTGTATACTCATTACAGTTCTTCATTGAATAATTAAAGTTCTTTCTCTTGTTGTAACTACAGGTCGAGCCAGGGATGGTCTTATTGTGTTACCGTTTTGTGCTGGAAATCTTTTGTCGGTGTGTCCCGTAGCTTGTAAGATAAGAAAAAACTACTTTTGTTGGTTTCAAATGTTGCATTTATGGATCAATGGGTTTTACAATTTAGACTTTGGTCTACTATAGAACACAAGAATATAAACATCATCACATTTAATACTTAGGAAAATTTTCGTGACTTGACTGGTGTTGTAGTAACCACTTGTGACATGATAACTACTTTTAGTAGAGAGAAGATATATAAGGATTATAAATAAATTATTGGACAAATATTTAATAAGAAATGAGCATTGTTATGATGAAATATATTTTTTTATTAATACAAAACATATCTATTCTTTGAATAAGTTAGTTTCAGTACATGCATGCATACTCTAATATATTATATAATTAATAGATTATAGTTAACGGTATTATTTGTCAAAAAATTTAGTTAACATAATTAATATCTCAATTTGGATATTCCTAGTTACTGAATTCTTGTGTAAATTCAATGAAGAGATAAGATTCACGTAATCACCTCCAATTAGTTAGGGTAAGGACAACTTGACATTGATAAATATGTTATTTCATTAAAGAATCATCAATGCCAAGCTGTCCTTACTCGAACTATTTGGGGACAAATACATGAATCTTATGTCTTCATTGAATTTACACAAGAATTCAGTCACTAAGAATATCTAAATCGAACTATTAATTATGTTAACTAAATTTTTTTGGCCTCTAACACTTTCAATTGTAATCTATTAATTATATAATCTATGAGTGAATGCAAGCATGTACTGAAATTAACTTATTCAAATAATAGATATGGTGTGTATTAGTAAAAAATTATATCTCATCTACTGGTAACAATCTTCATTCCTTGTTTAGTATTTCTCTAATGATATGTTCATAATTTTCAGATACCTTCCCTCTACCAAAATCAGCTACCATGTCATAAGTGGTGACTACAATACCAACTAAGTCACGAAAATTTTCCTATGTATCAGATGTGATGAGGCTTATATTCTTGTTTCTTATAGTAGACCAAAGTTTAAATTCTGAAACCCATTGATCTACAAATATAGTGTTTGAACCAAACATAAATAGTTTTTTTTATCTTGCAAGCTACGGACACACCAACGAAAGATTTTCCAGCACGAAAAATTATTATTTTTTGGTGATAATCTGTTTGCCTGACTGCGTATGCAAACAAACTCCTAAAGACCATGATTTGTGGTGCAACCAGGTTCTTGCTAGGAACTTTGATGAAATTTCCATATAGTGACCCTTGTTCCTTTATTTAATTATCTTTATTTTTTTTTAAATTGCTTTCAGCTGTGACAAAAAGGCTAGTATTCTTGAAGATTTCAAAAGCGGTTTTGTTTATAACACAATCTTCCTGTCTAAGGTTTGTGAATTATGACATTTATACTGCATAGTTTAGTGGCTTTTAAATATTCTTTTACTAGATTATGAGGTTGAGAATCATATTATTGATAGTCTTAGAAAACGAAAAAAGGTTGGCCCTAAACTTATTTCTTTAAAGCAGTGAAAGGGTAGAGCAACTCATTATTTCTTTAAAACTTATATTATTTTTGGATGTTAATCATCATTGGTCATTAACCAAGATGTTTTGTCTTTGGTTTTTTTTTTACAGGTTGGTTATAACTCAATTGATATTTTAGAAGCCAATGCGATAATACAGATTTCGTCCCATACTGGTTCACACATCAGGAAGCTCAACGTTTAGATCTTATTCTTAGGGCTTAGGTAATTTTTGTAGGAAAAGAAACTAAAGGACTAGTCACACATGATATGATTTATAAAATCTTATAAAATAACCTTCAGTGTATTTGTTTTTGTTTGTTTCATTTCTTTTTATCATTCCTCGGCATGGTATGCATTGCAGGAGCTACCCCAAGAAAAGACTATCCTTTCTCCTATTCCCTTGTTTCCACGGAAACTCAGGTACAATATTAACACTCCCGAACTAGTTCTAAAGTTGTGGATCATATGGAATTGAAGTAATTATTTCATCTGTTAGTTTTAGTAGTAATTGTTCCATCTATGGGTTATATTAACACTCCACTCGAACTAAAGTTGTGGAGCATATAGTCTAATAATTGCCGTGTCTACTTGATACAGGAAGCTCTACTGAAAGGCAACAATTTTTTGTTGATCAAGGGTATAGATTCGAGGTAAACCACATTTGTTTATCCTATTTTAACAAAGGTTAACTAGTATTTTCAGTGAAATTGGTATTTCCATCCAGACGGGTTTTGAATTCTATTTTAATTATCAGTGTGCTTATGTTCTAAGGGTTGAGTGTCGTCATCGGAATTCTTATGTCCACATCTAATAAATAAGCAAATTTATTTTTACAGGAAATCACTAGCTGGTCAATTATGATTTATGGATCCAAACAGCAACCTCAGCTATTATAGTCTTTATGAACAAATTGAACTTCTGAACCAGGGTTTTTCTACTAGTTCTTTGATATTTCTAGAATTTAGGCTATAGTTTTTTTGTATTGTGATTACGTTCACGGACTTTTCTTTTTTAAATAGGTGCTCTTGCATTAAAATAGTGATATTAATCGACAAACACTTGACATTAAGGCCCCGTTTGGTAGGGGTGATAGGATTAAGATTATGTTTTGAAAAAGTAAATAATATGTTGTTTGGTATGATGGGTTAGGGGTAGGATTAGGGTGGATTGTGAGTGGGATTCACAATCCCTAGGCATGCGGAGTGATTATTAATCCTACCCCCAATCCCATCTTAATCAACCCAATTTAATCCTATCACCCCTACCAAAGGCTGCCTAAAATTCTAGGAAAGTGCTCTCCAGAATGAGAGAGGAGACTGTTCACTTACAAACAATTCTACAACTTGTGCAAAAGTTCATGATATTTGGATTTCGTTAATTTTTTCATAGTGGATTAAATCCTTTATTTCCATTTCTCCCATCGATAATTAGCTTTTTAATAAGTTGTTAGATCTTTATTTATTCCAATTGCTTCACCTGATAAACAGTCAGAATATTCTTTGTTGAACTGTCAATGTCATTTGATCAACCAGAAAACCAGTCTTCCAGCTCGCTTTGTTTTCTATAAATATTTGCATCTTATATTACATCTAAATTTAGAACGTTTTAGATCAAAGAATTCCGTTGCCTACCTTCGAATTTTAAAAAGTAAAAATAAAATAAAGAGAGCTGCTGTATGCAGCACAGCAGCTCCTCTTTTTAATTAATTTTTTAATTTAAATTACAATCTCCATACTTGTACTTCCAATGGGGGAGATTTGCGGTTTGGGGATGTCTTCTCCATGAACTTGTGCTGTTTCTCAGCGTTTCTTTTGCGCAACCCTAATTTCTATTAGATTAAACATGCACCATTTCAAGGCGATTGTCAAAAGTTCATCAGATCGGGTAATATGACCATCCTTTTGGATAGTTTGCAGTGACCATGGTTTTCCATTCTCTGTTTAGCTTAGAAAAAATGTGTATGTTGAATGCGAGAAGCTTTAACAAACTCTTTAGCAAATCATTTTTAGTTTAACGAAGATTCTTGCCTACAACAAGAATAAAGAGAAAAAAAAGATGGTGGTTATTTTGTTATTCCTCGAGTTTGGGTCACTAGATAAGCCCATTTATAACTCATTTTGTTAATCATATGCAGTGCTTCATTGAGCAATTTGGAAGCATGAGTCCAATGATGATATCTTTTAATAGAAATTGAAAAAATTAATCTAGTAGTTATTCGTGATTTATCTCCTTCGTGTTAGCCTAGGGACGGGTTGGTGGGGGCGCTGGGGAGAACAATATAAACTGAAAAAAATGAAATTAACTAAAATGTTAATAATATTTAGTCACAAGTTCAGTATAATTTGAACCTAATCAACCATTTCAGTACAATTTATGTGCCGATTTGGCTCGACTCATACATTAAAACATTAATAATGAACTAAATTTTTTCTCATTCTATATGATTGTATTCCTAGTTCCTTTTGGTTTGGTTGAAGCTTGACCAGAGTACAATGGGAGTCAAGATTTTTTTTTTTGTTGTTTTCAAATTTAAGTTAATATTTAAAAATTCAATTGAATCACTATCAAATATATTTCATATAAAATTATAAATTTGACTAATTTATCTAAAAATAAATCTAATCAATAAAAAAAATTATGAATTTCTCTATTAATTTGCTAATAAATTAATTACGGCTCTAGTTGTGAAGGGAAAATTTGCTACAATATAGCAATTTCCTAATTGGTTTTTTTCCAATTGAATGATACCATAAAAATTTCTAAAATCACTTTATAAAAAAAATAAATAAAAAAATGTAAAATTAATTCATCCCGAAAAAGTAACATTTACAAAACTTCTTGGACAGATTAAGAGAGCACTAAGCTCCTAATCAATACGGGATCTCAAGAAATGATATTTTATACACAACCTTAATATGAGCATATAAATCTATGATCTCTAAGTCACAAGGTAATAATATTTAATTGTTCCTTCAATCTTGAACCATTTTAACAATTCCTTTCGTTCTAAGTGATCAATAGATTCTTTTGTTAGACAACAACTAGAAAAGTTCACAAAAGTAAGTGTACAAATTAACACCCATGAGAATGTTGCTCGGCCTTCGGGGCCTAACATAATCAAAACCTAATTTTGATTTTATCTGAACTGGTGATTGGATTGGCTGCAATTTACATATTCTCAAGATAAACAAGTCCCTCTCAACCAACATTGAACAAGAGAGCAAGGGATGAAACATTTTGACAAACTTATAGTTGATTACCAGCAATGACAACGCTAAATAATCTACCTTAAACTAGCAACAAGCAGAGACAGGACACTACACTACTGGGCTATAGCCCAGGCCTCGTGGCTCAATACTCATGTATTTCTATACACGCTAAGCTATACATTTAAGTATTGATTTTTTTTAATAAAATGAATAAATAAACGAATTGAATCATCAATTGTGGCACAAAGACGAAGTGAAGGTGTTAATTTTAAATCGGATTGGGGTCGAACAAAATCCATCAGGATGACACAAAGATAAAAAAAATATGTTGGTCTAAACCATAGTGCTCCTATTGTCTCACACACAAGCCTTCACGCGTCGACTTCTTCTTATCTTCTCCTTGTTTTTTTTCTTCCCAACCGTAGCTTAGTTCTCTTCTCCTTCTCCAACAACTCTCGTTTCTTCCTCATCTTCTCAAAAGCAACAGTCCTTCCTTTCATTTTTTGTTTTCCAACCGACCAACAATAATCCTGGTCCTTCTATAAATTTTTAAATAATGTAATGTGTGTATATATATATATATATATATAATTTATTATATTAAATTTAATCTCACCCAAATACTAATTCCTAGATCTGTCCCGGTTGACAAGGACTTACCTCCCTTCCATACACTTGCTAGAACTTTTACTAAAAGTTATCTAAACCTAAACAAGTTTTGATTCAAAACTATTTTCAAACAAAATCTGAATATCACTTGTGACTAATTTTACAGAGTCCTACTTTTTTAAAGGAAAAAAAAAAGTACTATCTAACTATCTTCATGAGATAATCAATTTCTCACAAAAAATAGAGTTGGCCAATCCTACATTTTTTTAAGGAAAAAAAATACTGTCCAACTATCTTCATGAGATTAATCAATTTCTCACCAAAAATAGTGTTGGCCTTTTGCAACCCTTTCCCTACATAGAAACAACTCAGACCATCTATATTTGTCTTGTTGATTTTAACAATTACACTCTTGCGAATAAAAAAGTTTGTTTGTTTATCACACAGCTAAGCAAATAAGCAATGTTCCAAAAATGCAATTCATGGAATCAAAATGCATCAAAAGATGCATATTTTTTTAAAAGTTTATGTAAATTTCATCCACACCACTAAAAGAAAGAATACTTGCACATTATCATAATAGAGAGAACACTCTTTATGCTCGATAATAGAAGGAAATCGTGTTGATGCCTAAAGACCTTCAAAACCTGAAATAATTTTTTTTATTATTTTTTTTCAATTCATGTTTATCAAATAAATTAGATCATGCTATATAAGCTTCAAAAATAGGGGATTACCACGCACAACTAAGGAATCCTGAACTTCTGGACCGTTTGCCTTGAACACTTCATGATTTACCCTGACAACCGGTGGAAAATTTCGATAGAGTCGAACTGGTCATCCCAGGTTTAACGTTAACTGACCTGGTTAATTAAAAGATAAAGGATTACCTTATATGCATTGAAAACAATAATTTAGCTGGGCAAATGAAGCCGCACTTAGGGAATAATTTATAATTTAAGCAAAGCAAGGAAATTTTGTAAAAGAACCAAAGGAAATAAGAACAATAATACTTGCATATGCAATAAAAATAGGAGCCCATTGCTCCCATGACAATAATATGATGGTTAGACTCTCCAAAGGATAACTGAAAGATTTAAGGTTCAAATCTCAGATACGACATATTACAAGAGATTTTCTCTCCAATAAGAAATGAACCTAAGAATGACATTGGCGCTTCCTAATTTATCTTTATGGCTGATAAAAAACTTTTATAGGACAGACCAATCACCTTCAGGATTAATCAATCCAAAAAAACTAGATGCCTAGATTACGAAAAAACAAGAGGAGCCCATTGGCTAATAAATATAAGTGCATACGACTGTCAAAAAGCAACATATTCAACATTGTTTCAAACTATCTAACCTACATGGTCAAAACAACCCCATACCATGGTAAACTACCAGGCCTTAACGAAATAAGATGAAAATAAATAATCATAATGATGTTCTGTTTCCAATAAAAGAACAGAAAATAGGAAATAGATGCAGAAATCATAACAAATAAGAACAAAAAGACTTCCAGCAAAATCAGGGGCTAGGAAATATATATGCGCTTTGACTGTCAACAAGCAGCATTATTACATCAACAATAACATACAAAAATGAGAAGAAAAAAAGGTCCATTAAAATGTTTCACTAGGGATAGTTAACTTAGTCATAAAGAAATACGATGGCAATGGAAACATATCTCATCAACTAATGTTGTTTTTCCAAAAAAAAATATATATAACAAATAGGAAGCATTAGAAGGTACAGATAGAAAGTAAAAGGGAAAAGAAAAACAAAATATACTCATTTAGTTTCCTCTAAGAGAAAGGAAAAGATGAGAAAGTGTCTATGATGGCAATATCGTGTAAGATTTAGTCAAGGGACACACTCGTGTTTTCAAGTACTTCATTTTTCATTAGAACACCGCCCATTGCTAATCCTCGACGCTTTTAATATAACCTCAGCTATGACTTACCACCACATTCGAGCACAAACAAAAATATAAGCTGGAAAAGCTAAAACAAATCCATGGCATCATGTGGGCATTCTTTCCACATCTTCTTGTGTTAGGAGAGTTTTCTTGGCACCACTGCCTACCTTATCATAAGGTTGGGCCATCCTTCGAAGGAACTTTAACCATGCAAAAAAACAAAATAGACAGTATAAACATCTTTTGCAAAATGTAAAAGCATCAGAAAACAACACCTCGAGAAGTACCATTTATTCATGAATTATGTACAGTTAACTGAAAAAGTTGCAACAACAAAGTTAGATCTTTGGAGCTAAAAGAAGCCAAGTACTATAAATAGGAAGAAATTTTACTTTCGGATCAAATTAGAATTACTGTTATCAGTAATTCGGGTAACAAAGATGGCTCGATTCTTCAAGACTAAATCTTGAAGAATGGAATTGTAAACTTACCTCTTGTGCCTATGTGCAAAGCCGTCCGTGTCAGTGCTAAGGTTAAGATGTGCATGGTGTAAATATGACAGTATCCAACCTGGCAATTAATTTAGAGTATTTATCATGACGGCTATATCTGCAGAAGCATCCAAGACGTCAATGACCAGATAGAAATACAAAACTGGGCATCTGAGGGATAACAAATTAGAGAGCAGAATTATTACAAGCAAGAGAGATATGAACTACTTTAGTGTAATTTCAATTGCAGTTGAAAAGTAAAGGGCTTGAGGCCTTGAGCTTTTTTTTCCCTTAAAGATAATGCAACAAGAGAAATATAGCATAATCACATGGAGAATTGTGGATTATCAATAAATATATAAAGGGCTTTGAATTACCAACTTGAGCATTTTGAGCCATGTGGTTATGGCCAATGAGGTTATCAAACAAGTTCTCTCATTGGATCCGCTCATGACATACCCTGAGAAAGATTTTAAAACTTCCCAAACATTCTTTGATTCAGACCTATAGTACTCTAGTACACACTATTTCCAAAAATGGCTTTCTGAGTTCCAAATGTGACTTCTAGGCTAGTCATTATTGTCTACGATGACTGATATATACCTTGCTAACATATTAAAAATTGGGAGGATGATCCACCAACAGATTTTCAATAGAGCATTTATCCAGCAGACAACAAACTATTGGAAGATGCAAAAGTGTACGGATGAAATATGCAACAGAGTTACATGTTTATTTAATTTCCCATGTTATGCAGATAAAATATGGAGTTAGCATCAGCATGACTTCAACTCTTCTTATTTGGTTAGTCCCAAATGTTTTTATCTTTCATCTCAATGTTCACTTTTCTCACCTATATTGCATTATTCTACTTTCTTTTGTTGATAAAACCACTCTGAGGATTCAAGAAATGAAAATAAATGATTTAATTAAATTGTCAACAAAATAAGTTACCTTTTATCAGTAAATATCATAATCCCATAATCTGCTTTAGAATGAATTATATGGCCAACACACTATGCAGATTGCCTCTGTCTCAAAATAAATAACAACATGCCTCTTTTTCAAACTAAACATACCACACGATCATGACTTGTACAATAGCTAATTGTATAAGACCTGAATAAAAGGACCAAATTGGACATACCAAAGCATCAAAAGTAAGAAAATCATCCTCTTTTATCTGGAATGTCTCGCGCAAATACTCTAACCTAGCAAGCAAAATTCTGGTGAAAACAAAAGGAAGGTATCTGAATTCCCCAATAACAATAAAAAAAATGGTAATTGAAAAAAAAAAAAAAAACAGGACCACAAGTGTTGCAGTATGTGACAAGAATAAGTATTGAACAACATAAGGTCATTTTCAGCAGTCTTTACACAAAAATCATCTATGCCAATTTAGTAAAAGAAAAATATGACTACGATCTACGACAATGAAAATGCATTTTCATTTTGTCAACTAAAAGAATTGATGCATAAGACATGCTTAATATTTTAAAAGAAACAGATGGTTATCTCTGAAGACGTTGGTTTAGTATGTACTTTTCAGAGATAGCTGCAGTGATTGTTGTAGTCTTCTGTTTACACAAAAATTCACAGCACTAGATTTAATATGTCTATTGAAGGGAGGAAGAGAGGAAAGAAAGGAAGAGTGTTGGGGGAGGAAAGGGGTGAAGAAAGAGAGTGGAGAAGAACGATTCCTTTCGTTTTATCTACTTGAAAGGAGATGAAAAAAAAGATAAAATGAGATAAAATGACAAATGTAACACTTTGATTGTTATTTCCAAGATATGCAAGATTAAACTACTATTTCCAACAGTTTTCCACTCTTTTTCCCCTCTTCCAACAATTTTGGAAGGAATCAAGGGTGAGGAAAAAAGAGCCAAGTTGCTCCCTTCTTTTCAATTTTAATTCTACCACCCAAGTAGACAAAGGAAAAGATTCCTTACCCTCCTCCCTTGCTTCTATTTGATCTCCCATCTTCTCAAGTAGAGACAGCTTTAAGGTAACAAACAAACCATGCAAGGATAATGAGAATAGGAATGGCCTCAGTAAATCACACAAAGTGTCAAATTAGAAATATTACCAATGCAAACTATCACTCTCTAATTCAGAAGCATCCAGGGTGATGATTGAGCAAAGGTGTTTCAGAATTTACTCATTCAAATCAATCAAACTAGAGAAGCTAGATGGACAGGGTCCATATCTAGTGATGACATGACAATTAACCTTAGCTTAAGATTACCAGCTAGGCGTATATTGGAAAGGAAACCCAAACATGATACCAAGTCTTCCATAGTGTCGATCAAAATCTATACCTTCAGCAACTTTACCTGTGCAATAGCATATGAATTAACTCTTAATATTGCGTTCTCAGTACAGATACCAAAAAGAATGCATATACTGAAATGTGCATCTGAAATAAGACAAAAAAAAACAATAATATCTAATTAGATAGTTACTAGCAATACAGGAGCCAACCTAGTATGTCTGGACTTCTGTAACCATAATATTCTTTATCTACTTGTTCAGTCTTCATACCGCTAAGTTAGTGGATTACCAAACTACATAATACGTCATGTAACAAATAATTAATATACTTATCTTACTATATTTATATTTTACTATTTAGTAGGAACTTTTGTATAGCGTTTCAAAATTTGCAATATCTAGTTTGCTGTTCTTTGATGTTTTAAATGTAACATAGCTTTGTTAGTTTATTATCATTATTTCGATTTCAATAAACAATTTTACCATTTTCTTTATACCCTTCGCCTTATTAAGTGTAAGTTATGGTTTCTTAATAGAATATGGCATTGGTAACTTATCAGTTATGTTTATAAAGTGCATATAAATGGACTGTGTATCCTCTCATATACACACCTCCCCGTTGTCTTTATTTACCACACATCTCATCAGTAAACATTGGAGTAGAGTTTTTTTTCCCTTTTTTTCGCTTTCTTCACAGCAGAAAATTTATTTCTTCATAGTACTTCCTTCTGAAGCTCCACTGAAGCAGAAATATCAGCAGCTACACACGATTGTGCTACTAGTACTACATATGACTACATGTCAATGGAGAGAACTCTTCAATTGCAACACCTTTTCCCCCTTTCCCTCTCCCATTTCTTTCTCATTTCCTCTTTCCATTTTTTGCAGAAACAAACTAAATCCATTTCTTCAACCAATGCTCTGTAGAATATTGTTGCCAATTGAAACTTAGCTTTAGTTGCCCTATGTTGGCCTTTCATTGATTTTCAAAGATAATAGTCAATCAAATAGACAAATTTCATGGGAAAAATCAAATCAACATCTCACTGATCTATAATCGAAATCAGTCAATTCTCAATACTATGTTGCATATGAAATATTTAGCAAGAACTATCTTCAACAGAAAGCCTTATCAATAAAAAAAGATTAATTTTGTATAATCAGTTTGGATTTGGAAACACATCATTTTTGCTTTTGCTTTTGATTTTTGAGTAAAGAGGACGAAGAAATAGAGGCTGTTACTAATATTATCTCATTCCCTCTTAATCCTAACATCAAAGGTGAGGGACTGGCCTAGATACATGTAGAATCCCCAAAGAAAACTCAATTTAATCCAAAATGTCAAAGTGTAGAAGTATACATAAAATAAAAAATAAAAATCTTAGTTTAAGTTAATTATGCAATAAGATGATCAAAACAATATTATAGTATTTAAAAATGCAATGAATTCATAGCAAGGACAAAAGAAATAATAACTCAAGGTTACAAACAACATCAATGAAATCAAGTTAATGCACTAAAAAAAATAAGGCTTTTTTTTTATAGATTTTTAAGACGGAATTAAAATCTATTTTAAATTTTAGTAAATCGAAGATGACTTTATTATGAAATTATTAATCCGTTTCATTTAAATATAATTTAATATATTAAAAAATAAAAGGAATTTAAAATGAATTAGAAACGAATTTACAAATAAATTTTTATAAACAAAAATAAATACAAATTGGATATGGATTTTTGAAACGAAAATAAAATCTATTTTATAAATCAGAGATTGATTTAAGATAAATATAATATGTTTTTCTTTAATAAAATATAATATTCAAAAAAGTTAAGATAAAATTTTTAAAAAATTCAAGATAAAATAATATATAAATTTTTATAAATAAAAATAAATATGGATTATAAACCGACAGTATGATTTATCTCAAAGAATTTATTTAAAATTTAATAAAGATAAATCTGCTATGAAATTACAAATTTATTTTGTTTTTAAAAATATAATGTCTAAACAGAAATTTGAGATGAAATATGAAATAGATTTAAAATAAAATTTTATATTATTTTTTAGAAATAAAAATAAATATAAGGTATAAATAAAATTTAAAAAATGTTTAAAATATAATGAAAATTTTGAGATAAAAAATAATTTCAAAATTAATAAAATTTGTGATGAAATTGACTTGGATTTATAAATTTATCACAATATTGATAATTATTATAAGGTGTTTTCCCCCTAAAATTTTTTAGTTCTAGCTTTTTTTTCCCCTCAATATTTGTCTGCTTAAGCCCTCTTTGTAACCTAATCCGTCCCTTTCTTTCTCTCGTCATAGCAATTTCATCATTCTTGGGGATTTCCTCACTCAAGTGCCTCTTGCTGGCACGAGGTTGCATGCCTCTTGCAGTTGCGCGTGGCCGCCTACAGTTGCGCGTGGCCACTTACGGTTGCCTCACGCTCAAGGCGGCTACCTCACATGGATTTTGGTTGTAGCTGAAATTGGAGATTACCTAGAACGCACCATGGATTTGATTCTACACTATAGATCAACGCCAAGGTCTGTGGCGTCCTTGTGGACCATCGTTGCATCAACATTAAGTGATGATAGAAATGCTTCTCTTTTATTTTCAATGCATCACATGATTCAGTTATAACTTATGGCTACTGTTTAGTTCAGTTTCATATTGCTTGGATCAATCATTGGGTACGTTTCTTAATCATGAAACTACTTTTCATTAGATAAAAGGCGCCCGTGTTGGATTATTAAATTGGTTTAATGGTTCCTCTCCTATTTATAAATTAAAATATCGTGCTGAATAGATCAAAACGAGCGAAACATTTCCTCTCTCTTGCCAATCGGTACGACCCGACACTAGCCCAACAACAACCGCAGAGGCATTGCGTAACCCTCGCGGTCACCGCAAAAGGCTCTTATGACCCTAGCGATTGTGCTGGAGGGGTCACGTGACATGCTTACAAATAATTAATTATCACAATGTAGCCCCACTACATTAATATAGGATAGGGAATAATCTGGATCATCTCTCATAAGGAATTTAGCTGATACATGATAAGTCTTAGGAACAAATTATTCAGAACTGAGAGTTGGATTTTTAAATGCTAAAGTTAAGAGGAAAGAATGAACATGAATGTAATTGACAGAAATGGAAATTCGCTAAACTATGAACATGAAAGAAATATTAGCAACATGAAATAATGCAACTAACAGACTAAATTACAACTGCGAAATAATTCATAAAGAACAATGCAACTAATAGATATTACGTAAACTATAATACGAGTTCAAAACAACTTGTGAAATTAGAAAGCAAGCAATTGACCTAGTCTACACTATTGAATTGAATGAACAAGGGCAACATATCAATTGACAACTACAGACTAACCAATCAAAGACTAACCAAAATTCAAATCAAATGTATGCGAAAAGTGAACAAAGTATGCATTCATCAAGTTCATCACATGAATGGAAATTACAATCAAAATGAATGCATATGTGAATCTAAGGGTGCTTACAACTCGAGTTAGGGCATCCCCTAACTCATTCAGATCCAGATCTATTGAAAAGAGGAAAAATCAAATGTTACCTTATTCTATTGGAGCTTGAAGAGTTGCAATGGTGGCTAATAAGAATCAAATGAAGGATCTGTAGGATCAGGTGTGAGATAGAAGGGGGTTAAATATCACACTTTGTACGCTTTAAAAGACCATTCAAAATCAAAAGTCGTGCAGGGGAAAAGTACAGACAAGTAAGAGACATGATGGTTTTACATGGTTCGTAGCCTCATGACTATTACTCGATGGGCAATCAGTAATTCACTATTAACCTTCTTCTCAAAAGAGAATCAGCCCCAGCAATGATGAACAGATGCTTGATCGACCGCGGTATAGTGTGAGACGGATGATGTTGGGAAGTTGAGTTGCCGTAGTGGATCATGGAGCGAGAGTAGGTGGTCAGTTGAGAAGGGAATCCCCCTGACTCGTTCGGTGGTGAAGCAAGAAGATGGGTAGCCGACGATGGATAGTCTAAGAAGAAGAAGAAATAATTAGAACTTCGGTGGTGGTACGCAGATGAAGTAGGGAGCCGGTAGTGAATAAAGATGGATGGGCAGATGAGGAAGGGAGATCCCTTAACCTTGCGGTAGTCGGCCTCAGTGGAGAAGATGACGTAGGTGGCGGATGAGGTGAAGCTCTATTATGTTTTCACACCCCTACTTTGTTCTTGACGATCTCTCATTTTATCATTGTAGCTTCCCCATTTGAATCCAGCCCAATGATCTCATATCTGCATCAACGGTCTAGAATTCTCTAGATCTTGATTAATAATTTGATCAATTCAAATCTATACGATGATGATATACTTTCCCTCGAGCTTGATGGGCTGGATCTTTGATGGATGGTCCATATTACTCCAAATTGGTCCTCCTCTTTTAGCGTTAGCCTTAAATTCAATTTGGATTGATTTGATTCGAGTCGATGGTCTAAATTCATGTCCTACCAAGTCACATTCAAATCTTTAAACAGAATACCATAAAATATGAGATAATTTGCATTAAAGCCTAAGAATAAATATGATATAAATGCGAATTTAACACACGAAAAAATTAAAAGACATGAATATAGAAGCATAAATATTTTGACAAAATGATAGTTATCAAATTCCCAAACTTATTCTTGCATGTTTGCAAGCAAACAAAACTCAAAAACAAAACAAAACTCATCTCCCAAATATTTTCGTATCAATACGGTAAAGATAATCAAAGATAATTAACTAAGACCATCTAAAGATCAAACATTCACGAATTAAATCCCTACAAATATCAATAAGCATGGTAATTTCAATACACTTAAATAACTTAAAAAAATGCAACCTCACAAGTCACAAGATAGATGTTTCCACTCTAGCTCTCACAATCATATATGAAAATGAAAAATTTCTCAATGCGACTTATAACACTTCACTAACATATGCTTGCTTATTTTCTAATTCTCCACCACAGTAAAAATATAGCATGCATGAATCAAAAAGATTTATTATGAATTGAATTGAGGTCAAAAAGGTATTGAATGAAACAAACAAATTGGCAAGAGAAAAGAGATCAATGCAAAAATGAGAGTATGAAAAGAATAAACCTGATGAGATAATTTGCTCTAACATTGGACTTGTTTCCCCACAAATGAAACATGCTTTACTTCTCTTCCTTACTGTTTTACTACCCCATTCCCTTGAAATCCCATCAATTCCGGGAATTTCAGATTGCATTGAAATATCAAATTCAGCTCAGCCTTCTTCCAAAATTCAGTTTCAGAAGATGCATTCAATTGCAATGACAGAGATTCAAATTAAGTTTCTATGCAACACCAGCAATGAGCAATGTAGAATTTTAATTTCCCAGTTCAGCTTTTACAATTTCAGGGATTCCAAAGTCTCTGAATTTCAAATTTTGAACACTTCCTTCAATTGTATTTCCTGGTTTCTAGACAACACTTTTCCCTTGATTAGCTGGAAAAATGCACTCATCTTTGGATAGTTGGAAATGCAACCAAAATCTAGTGTCACAGCTACAAAAAAAGTTGCAAAATCAGAAATTTAGATCTATTTCTGCAACTCACAGTTTAAGTTTCAAAAATTAACTCCCAGAAAATTTCAGGCTGAATTAGGTTAGGAGAGAATATCATTTGGCACTGAATTAACATGAACTTAATTCTAGTTATTGATGGTTATAAACATTGTAGAGATTGATACGGTTTTTGCAAATTTTGCAAAATTCCAGCAACTCAATAGTTTGTTTTCTAACATTCACAACACCTTTCTCTGAACTCATCTTTTCTGATTTTTGCTCTTGCACAAGGATACTCACTTTGAAAGATGCAATCTCATTTGCTTTAGCCTAAACAGAATTCCTATGCACAGCAGAACCAACACAGTATTAGCTTCTGAAAAGAACTTGAATCAGAGAAGCTGGAGTTCCATTTTTTTTTTTTCAACCCAGTTGCATAAAGGGAAAGTATTCCATTGCCGTAGCAGTGTGGAGACACTGTTTACACAGGAAAAGAATCTTGCATCAACTCAGCAACTAGCAGCATGATTATCTTATTCCTTATCAAATGATCACATGATTTCAGATAAGGACTATTTGGAAGCTTCTCTACATTCTGAATGTGAATCTATAGCCCAGAAATCAATTCCAGGGGTCTGATTTCAGAATTCAGATTCCTGGGGTTGATTTGTTTTGAATCACAGAGGTCTTGGAAAGAAAAGAACACCAATTTTTATTGCTGCTCAGCCATCAGAGATGAAATTCTGATTCAATCTCAAAGAACTTCTAAAATACAAAATTGGATTTCGGAGTTTCAGAATTAAGATTTCAGATTATTTTCAGCTCAGGACATAAAGAGTTGAGTTTGGAAGAAGGTACCATTTAGCACCGGAATGACAAGAGGGTTAATTATAACTGCTGTTGTTCAGAAACAGCATCTGAAGTTGGCACCAACAGGTCTCTGTCAAGTTCCGTTTTTAGCAGATTCCACACTAGCTTCACTTGTGTCATCCGTTTCACAGAAGTACTCTACATTTCAATGTGAATTTCAAATGGTTCAACACTCAAACTGATGTAAAAGACGATAAACTCCTCACTTCTTCTCGACTGTTTCAAATATCAGCTGCCTGGATTTTTTTTCTTTTCCTTCAGAAACCCATTTCAGATTAATTCTCCTGTCCAACTTCAGAATCCAACTTCTTGATGAACATCTTGATCAATCTGCCACTATATCCCTCCCTCGTAGTTGCTTGAAGCTTGTAATCAAATCGTTAGATGAAGAAACAACCACCCCCTGCATCTCCTTTCCATTTCAGAATCAGCTTCCAAGCTTAGTTTCAAAACTCTCAGTTCTGAATTTTCAGCAACTTCAGTTTCAGAATCAGCATTCAGCAAATTACAAGTTGACAATTGGCAGGAGTGGAGAGATTGTAACACCAACTGACAATGGAACGATAGAAACTTCACTTGAGGTTGTCACTGAGTAGGAACTGCAGTCCGACTTGGCACAAAATACTTTCTTCAGATTTATTTACTTTTGTTTTCTGTATGCAATCCTCTACACTCCAATCCGGGAAATGAAGCTGATAATTCACTTGTTTATCAAGTACACTTCATAGGTAGAAAGGTTTTGATTTCTTCATAACTTTTAGGCACTCGAATTGACATTCTAAAGCTTTCTCAGCAGCAACCGCAGGAGAAAGAAACAGGTTTCGGAAATTCAGCTTACCAAGTTCAGAATTACAGCCTTGTGCACTTAGCTTCAGCAATCCACACTTTGCTGCGGTGAAAGAAACCAAAATCTGATGAAGTTGAAGTTGAAGAGCAAATATAGTTCCAAAGAATTCGCCATTTCTTGAGCTGATATTCCAGATTTTCAAAGACTAAAAATTACATCAGCTGCAGCTATTGCATTCCAATTCCAGCAAACTAATTCAATGAAACACAGCTCTTCAGCATTCAATCCTTGAAACTTTAGATTTTGAATCATTGAAGACTTGGAAGGAGAAGAGCACCACTTGTCACTGAGGAAAACAAGAGCTCTACCTGGATTTTTCACTGATCAAAGAACAGCAAGAAAAACTTGGCACAAAATTGATACTGTGAATAACTGTTTTGTTCTTTTATTTCTTTCAAACATCATTGTTTTAACCCATTGGAAGATGCATTCCTGTTGCATTGGTAGAAGAACGACTCTATTTAAATGTAGCAACAGGAACCGTCAACTGAGAATTCATTTTTTTTTAAATTTCTGCAGTTCAGAAATTCAGATTCAAACCCCATTTCTGAGTTTCAAAATGCCTCTTCCATACATTTTCCTTTCTCTTAATTATAGCTAGTATTGATCTATTAATAAGCAAAAGGCATGAGCTCAAATTGCATGGATAGAGAATCAAACAAAATTTATGCCCAAAGAACAGATTCCTGAAATTAACATCTCAACCTCTTTCTGAAATCTGAAATTCAGCAGTTTTTTTTTTCATCAGCATTTATTAGATTTCTGTCCATTCTCAACAGAAATGTTTCAAATCCTTGCATTACTTCAACAAGAGCAAGAAAAATCATAGTGCATCAAAAATTCAGCTCCAAGATCATAGTGAACCAACCTCATGAACCATTGCAAAAACTTCAAGATTTCTGAACAAATTCAACTCTCTCCCCCACACTTAAAATTTTGACGGTCTCGGGCAATCCAACTCATCATGTAATCAACCAAAACTCTCAATGGAAGAGTAGCAAAGCAAACATGATGTAAGATAAAAATGTTGAGTGAGTTATTCAACTATAACTTGAAAAGAGAAAAGCAAACAAAGAGTAGGAAAAGAATTATCCTTCATCATATTCATGCACACATATGATTGGGAGGTGGAGAAAACACTCCTTCTCGGTAACTACTGGAGGTGGAGAAACCTCGTACAAGACTCACACAACAAGATACACTCAAACAAGAAGAAAATACACAAGTGTATAAATAACAACCTTCTCTTGTTGATCTTGTTGATGTAGATCGCCTCTGGACCCTTTGGAAATTACAACAGCACTTCTCTTCCAAGCTCGAAGTCCAGCGGTGAGTGTCGGAGAGAATCGCAGTAAGATCAGGAAGAAGAGTTTGCAGAGAAGAAGCTCGCCAATGACTATATACTTCGCGCTTCTAGGGCTCCCAATCGATTGAGCATGCTCCCAATCGATTGCCACGTCAGATCCGCGCCATCCCAGCCGTCCATCGCTCGCTACCTGCACAACGGTCATATCTCAATCGATCGGCTGATCGATTGGGGAGGCTAAATCGATCGACTGATCGATTAAGCCTTCTCCTGTGCTCTCGCGTCTGCGCGAGAAAACTTGCCCCAATCTATTGACCAATCGATTAGGGAGCTCAATTTATCGACCGATCGATTGAGGAGCATTTTGTGCTCACGATTTCACTTCCCAATCAATCGGTCAATCGATTGGGCCAGCCTTCTTCGCAGCACACCTTCAATTTATCGACTGATCGATTGAACCACAGTTTAATCGATCGGTTGATCGATTGACTTCCCTTTGTCTTGCTTAACTCAAGTCTAGAGTCCCAAATTCCAACATCCGGTCAACCGTGACATGTTGGAACTCCTCATGCCTAGCATCCGGTCAACCTTGACCTACCGGGACTTTTTCGCCAAGTGTCTGGTCAACCCTTCGACCCACTTGGGCTTTTCTCCTCATGCCAAGTGTCGGGTCAACCTTGACCCACTTGGATTTACCGTCTCGTGCCAAGTGTCCGATCAACCTTGACCCACTTGGACTTCCACCAGATGTCCGGTCAACCTTGACCCATCTGGATTTCGTTGTGCCAAGTATCCGATCAATCCTTTGACCTACTTGGACTTTTCTCCTCGTGCCAAGTGTCCGGTCAACCTTCACCCACTTGGACTTACCGTCTCGTGTCAAGTGTCAGGTCCTCCATGACCCACTTGGACTTCCACCAGATGTCCGATACACCTTGACCTATATGGATTTACTTATGTCAAGTATTCAGTCAATCCTTT
>JBBMJZ010000036.1:8770335-8782856 GCA_037833815.1 Zingiber zerumbet
GGCGTCTGAGACATTAGGACTTTATGCTGGATGTTGGATCCCTAATCCATCTAGTCTTCCGCCTAGTGTTCGTGACCCCCAAGACTTTCACCTAACGTCCTTGACCCTAGGATTTCACCTAACATCCTCAATCCACCAAGATTTTGCTCAGTCCCCTAGACCAGGACTTCATGCCTAACTGCATCTAGAACTTTCTACCTGTCTAACCTCAACTAGGACTTTCCTTTGCCTAAAATCACTTAGGAGTTTTCTGCACACTTAGTTTAACTTATTATACAATAAGAAACCTTAGCTTTGAATCATTTACTGTAATCAGAACTTAGGTTTGATCATCTGGTGCTTCCTGCACCAACAACGGCTTGGTCATGTCTCCTTCTGTGTTTGGAGGCACGACCATTCTTGATGGGCATGGCCAACTGTCTTCCATCTGCTACTTCATTGCTCCCACATGGTCATGTCTGGTGGACACTGTTAGTACCCGGGGTAGTTTTGATGTGGTCAACTAAAGTTCAATTAGGTCATATTATATTTGATCTTTATGTCTAAGTATACAGGAGATTAGGAACATAAGAAGTCGAGTGGAAGGCATAGCTAGCGAGAAAAATGACATGGGAAATGAGTCGATGAGCTCGGTGCATCCAAAGGATGAGATGCTGCGGAAGAATAAATCGGTAGATGAGAAGGACATATGCAGCGTTCAAGGGATGAGAAGCTAGGAAGGAAGCCTACTTGAGGAAAATGTTAGAGTTGGGTTTGGGTAAACTCAACTCCGGTAAGCTAGAGAATCACCTACATGAAGAACTACGTAAAGAGATCAGCTTTGAGATGAGTTGCCCTATGGAAGGCACCTTCCATGGCTGGAAGATGCCTTCGATGAATAGTGCGAAGGCGCCTTCCAGCCTTTGAAGGCGCATTCACTAGACATTAGTCGAGGATAAAGATTTATCCTCGACAGACAAACTCTATCGAATGGAAGACGCCTTGGACCTCTTTGGAGACACCTTCAAGCTGCAGATAACTTTTTTCAGGGGCTATAAAATGACCCTTGGGCCTAGAAAATAATTATCAACTCTTGTATTCATTTTCTACAACTTTCTGAGTGTTCAACAAGTGTAAGAGTATTCTCCACCTTCAACGAAGGAGACTTTTTAGTGCTTTTATTTATCTTGGATTAACAGCCACCTAAGTTGTAACCAAGTAATTCTTTTGCCTATTCTTTTTAGTTGTTAATTTAATTTAGTATAATTTTGCTACTAAATAGAGTTGAAAGATCGAGAAAGGTCTATTTTATTTGTGTAGGCAATTCACCCTTCTCTTATTGGCTCCGCTGCACCAACAGACACGACCAGGTTCTATAGGTTGCTCCCCTTTGCGCCCGACACCACTTTTCTTGTGTTTTCCACTTCCCGGGTACCTCCATGCCCACAAAGAAGTTTGTGGTCAACTCGTGGAAGCTAGCAATCCTTAAAAAGTGAAAGACAAACACAAATCAAACTCTAAAATCAGAAAAAAATAGACAAGACAAGTAAAATAAACTAAAAAGAACCCTTAGGTTATCTCCCAAGAATTATTCATTTAAGGTCATAAGCTCAACCTCAAGTCGCTCAATGAGGAGCTATAGCCTTGGAGGGTTGACTATTCCTTCTAAGGGATGATGTTTCACATCCCTCTTTGATCCAAGTTCTCGCTGGACAGATATATTTCTCATTTTGTGCTAGAGGTCTCCTCTCATTACTCACTGAACTAGATGTAACATCCGAAGGCCTCCCATGAGAGTGAAACAAAACTTCTTATTGGAACTCATCCAACCAGTTGCAACAACTTTAAGAAAAGAGACATTGTTAGAAGGCTTAGACAAATCAAATTCTAGCTTTTCCTCATATTTTTCCAATAACAATTTATCATTTTTAACATCAATCAAAGCTCTCACAGTAGCGAGAAAAAACCTTCCAAGAATTATGGGAATCTTGGTGTATTCTTCCATATCTAGAACAACAAAATCAGTAGGGATGGTGCAACCCCTAACTTCCATTGGCACATCTTCTACGATACCCATTGGGTATCAACATGAATGATGAGCAAGTTGCAATGTCATAATGGCCAGCTTCAAATCTCTAAGTCCTAGTTTCTTACAAATTAAGAGAGGAATAATACTTACACTAGCACTCAAGTCATAGAAAGCCTTACCAATAAACATCATTCCTATCTTCCAAGGAATAGAAAAACTTCCCGGGTCTTGGATCTTGGGAGGCAAAGTATCTAGTAATAAAGCACTATACTTCCATCATTCTTATATTTATTGGACATAATCTCTTTCATAAACTTGGCAACTTTCAGCATTAATTGTAATGCATCCATTGGAGGGATCTTGATGTAGAGTGCCTTGATTTTTTTAGAAATTTACCAAGCTTTTCATCTTTCTTAGCGTTGGCTAGTCTTTGAGGGAAGGGAATTAGTTGTATTGTTCGTAAAGTGGGAGGAAGCTCTTCAACATCAATTGTATTCTCCTCCTCCTTGTGAATGCCACTGTGGTGAGAGGAGGAAGGAGAAGACTCTCCATGAATATCCTTTCCCTTATTGGAAGTAGTCACTTGGATTTTCCTAAGATCTGTCCGCTTCGTAGCTCAACTCTATTGCAATGCTCCACTAGAATGACAATCGGTTTTCCTAGCAATACTCTTGGTGCTCTGGAAGAAGAGGAAGCTATCTGAGTCACTTAACTATCCAGTATTTTGATGTGTTTCTCAGAATTCTCTACCCTTTGATTCAATTACTTAATGTTATTTTTCATTTCCAATTGATTAGCTAAAATCTCTTCAAACAATTTTTCCAACTAGGATGGTTTATAGCTTTGTTGTTGTTGTTGATAGCTTTGTTGTTGTCTCTGTTGATAGTTTTGTCATTGACCTTGATCTTGATTGTTCTTGTAAGAGAAGTTCGGATGATTTTTCCAACCCAGTGTACATATTGGAATACAGATTATTTTGCCTTACGTTGAAGTTTTCAATCGCATCAACTTGTCTATTTGAGCCAATTGTATAGTGACAACTCCTAATGAGCAAGCTTCTTTTGAATGCTCCATACCTCCACACACCTCACAAGATGACACAATAGCATTTACTGAGGTGGAGTTTAGTAAATCGAACTTCTTCATGAGAGCGTCCATCTTTATAGAAATAGGACTAAGGGCATCAACATCATGCCTTCCCAGAATTTTTACTGGGTTGCCACTTCTTTCATACGCCGATTGATGATGATTGAGAATCACACTCTTAATGATTTCCTCCGCTTTATCTAGCCCTTTATTCATTAAAGCTCCACTTGCTATGGAGTTAAGAGATACCTTGGTCTAATAATTAATTCAATTATAAAAGGTATGGATCACCAATCATTTCTCTAAGCCATAATATGGGCATTGTTTGAGCATTCCTTTACATATGTCCCAAACTTCATATAAAGATTCACTTTCATTTTGCCTGAAGCTTGCTATTAGATTTCTCATATGAGCTTTTTTACTTGGGGAAAAACTTCTCCATGAAGACTTGCTCTCACTGCTCCTAAGAAGAAATATTGTTTGCCAATAGGGAATTAAGCCAAGCTTTGGCTTTATCTCTTAAGGAAAATCTAAATAGAAGTAATCTGATGGTTTCTGAGGGTACTTTGTTCATTTTTATAGTGCCACACATTTCATAAAATGCTTCCAAATGATGGTTGGGGTCCTCTATGGGTCCACCCTGAACTAGTGCTGTTGAACCATAGAGATAAATGTCGGGTTGATCTCAAAATTATTAACCTCAATTATCGGCTTGGTGATGCTAGACCTAAGACCTTTGGCATATGGTGCGACATAATCTTTCAAGGATTTATCCACCATGGCTCTCTAAGCTTTCTCTTCTTATACTTGTCTTTGCAGGTTTCTTCTTCTATGGAATATCCTATCTATCAATCTCAACATCAATAGACAACAAATTCCCTATAGTTATTAGCATAAAAGAGCACAAGTGAAATTAGTTTTTGTTATGAAAAATAAAATGCTAAAATTAGAGTGCAAAAATAAAAGAATGAAAGCTCAAGATATATACGAAAAGCGAGTGTAAAAAATATTCACAAAAGAAAAGAAAATGTGTCTAAATTAACTCAAATGCTAATCACCTAATGTTACTCTAAACTAGTCCTGACAACAGCGTCAAAAACTTGATGTGTATCCACAAGTGTACGAAAATGTCGTCAAGTAATAAAAAGATAATGATCCACAAGGATTGGTGAGCAACCACTAGAGACTTTGCAAAGCGAATTATCTAGATTATCGAATTATTGAAGGTCTATGAACTAGAAAGAGAGTAAGAGCTAGAGAAAGCTAGAGAGAAGAGAGTGTATTTGAGGAAAGGCTAACATGGGAAGGTAGTTCTAGGATTTTAGTTTAATTATGATGCTCATTGATGTAATATAAATAGTTAATCTTCTATCCTCTATGTTCATGCTTCGTAGGAAATCTAACTAAATACCGATATTACCCAATGATGGTCACATCGGAGTGTTCTCCTCATTTACATTCAGTAATACTAAGTGGAAAAGGTAACACAGAAGGTCTGATTAAAGGAATACCCTTTGTCACCAAGGGACCCCCGGTCATGCAGTCTAAATTACACAAATCACTTCCTAGTATGGAATTGGAAAAAACTCATTAAGCACTAATTAGAGTCTCCCTTATATGGATTTGGTCTCCATTTCAAAGAAATACTCGAGATGTCCGGTTAAACAGATACCCTCTGTCACCAAGGGTTCCCCAGTCATACAATCTCTAGTATTCCCACTACGTGGTGACCCATCCATACATCTATTCAACCAAACAATATATACAATTAATAAAAGTTCACACACATTTAATCGAACAAGAATAAAGCATAATCATATCATAGAAACAAGAAATAGGCATATTCGTAGAGTTTACATCAAATACATATCACAATTACTCCCTTCGCCCTAGAACTAAGAGAATCTACTCCATACACAAAGGAAGAAGACTCAAAGACATGAAAGGAAGCATTCTATAATTCAAATAGACAAGAAGAGAGAAGAAAACTTAGCCACTAGGAGAATGATGACTTCAAGAACTATTCCTTTTCCTTGGAGATGAATGGATGATGGAAATGACTTCGGATCATCAAGAAGTAGCCGAAAGATAGAGTGTGACGGCCCAAAATGTCTCTCCCAAGGGACGAAAACTTCCTCCCCAAGAAAAGGGAAGAAGTACCCCTTTTATAAGCAAGGGGTCGTACCCCTGGCCTTAACACGCACAGTTGTGTAGACAGCGAACGAAGAGGCACGACGATGCCTGGTAGGCACAACCAGACCATGTACCTATTTGACCTAGATAAGTATGACCGTGCCTTTTGGCATGACCCTACCTTGTACACTACTGAGATGGAGGGCACGACTATGCCTCCTGGCAAGACCATGTCGTGTGAGACACCGAGGGATAGGCACGACTGTGCCTCAAGGCACAACTTGACTATGCTAACTTTCGGAAAGAGCTACACCTTGCGTCCTTTGCCCATTTTTACTCCTTATCATTCCTTGTCAATGAAAACAAAGAAAGAGCAGATCTGTGAATAAAACAAGTAGTCATGCTAATAAAATGATGAAATGAAGTGCAAGAATGTAAATTATAAACAAGAAATACAAATGAATGTGATGCATCATCCTTCAGTAAATAAGTAGCACACCTCACTTTGTCAGCATCACCAAGGGTCATAAATTTAAATATCACCTCTATAGATCGAATCCATCCCTTAGCAACTAGTGGGCTAGTCGTTCTTGTAAAATTGTTCGGATCCATTTTCCTAAAATGCTCATACACCGCCTAGAACCTCACTCTACGAGCAATCTCAACGTGTTGTTCCAACAATTGAGGCATCCCCTGCAGGATTGATGCATGCTAGAGGGGGGAATAAATAGCACTCATGGCTATTTTATTCATTTTCAAACAATCGGAGATAAACGTAGTGGGATAAAGAAGATAAAATAAAGCAAGCACTAACACTTTTGGTTACTTGGTTCGGAGCCTTTGACGACTCCTACTCCAAGGCCCGCGATCGTTGATCACTTTCATTAAACAATCACTATAAGCTCGAAAAATCTTTACAGAGATAGAAATTACAAGTATCGAAAATAACAATAAGGTTTACCAACAATAAAGGATTAGCAGTTGTTCATCGATTGTCGGAGCAACGTTTGGACATCATCAAATCATCTTAGAGTTGCATGCAAGAGTTGAAGTAGTTCTGAATTGTTGTCTCGTTGTCTCTGAAGCTGCTAGACCTGATCCAAATCCTCTGATCTCGGGATCAATCTTTGACTCGAGCCTGATCGGTCGACCGATCTAGGTGTTCGTTCTACCGAACCTTTTGAACTTGCCTAGCTTCCCATCCAGATTCTACTGCTTCAGATAGAGCCTTTGTTCGGTCAACCGATCCCGCCGTTCGGTTGACCGATCCCGCCGTTCGGTTGACTGATCCCGTTATTCGATCGATCAATCCCGCTTTCCTCGTTGACTTATCTGGTTCGATCAACTCGACCTGATTGAGTTAGCGCCTATCCATCGTTCGATCGACTGAACTCGAGGTTCAGTTGACTGATCCCGAGGTTCAGTTGACAGATCCTTTGGTTGAATCATAACAGCAAGCTGATATGATCTTTGGGGTTTGGTCGACTGATCTGTACGTTCGGTCGACTGAACAAGTCAAAATCCAAACCTATAAATTTGTTAGTTTCCTACAAAATAGAGTTAGGATAAAATTAAATTATAAAGATTAACTTTTGACAGTCTCCGGATTGATTTGTTAGTTTCCTACAAAACAGAGTTAGGATAAAATCAAATTATAAAGATTAACTTTTGACAGTCTCCGGATTGTCCAGTTCTAACTTTCGAATTTCACAAAAATCCTAGGTCGAATTGACATATACTGTTTCCTCTTCGGGGAACGCGTCCTTATCTACTCCTCTCAAGAGAATTTACCTTTTCCCAGACCAGTCCTCCAAACCATTTGGACTTTTGCTCAGCATCCAAGACTTTAGGACTCCATGCTAAACGTCCGCTCCATGACCCGTCTAGACTTCCAGCTGGTTCGCGACCCCTAGAATTTTCACTTAGAATCTTCGACTCTAGGATTTCACCTAAAGTCCTCGACCAACCCAGACTTCATTGCCTAACCGTAGCTAAAACTTTTCATAACTTAAGGTAACCACCACCTAAGACCTAGGGTTACCTCCCTTAGGATTTTCCCACCTGCCTAGAATCCACTAGGACTTTTTTCTAAGAACACTTAGGACTTTTCTATAAACTCAATTACACTTGTTAGATCATGAGATAACATAACTTTGAACCCCTTTGTCATAATCAAAATACAGGTTTGATCAATTGGTACTCCCTGCACCAACAATCTCTCACTTTTTTATTATGGTAACCTAGTTCAAAGTTAAGTAAAGAATAATAAAAATTAATGTAATATTAAAGAATTTGAGCATGAGCATAAGTAAAACAATTTTGACATTTAAAAAAAAACTCCCCCTTTTTCTCCCCTTAATAAAAAACAATTTTGACATTTAAAAAAAATCTCTCCCTTATGCCCCCATTAATAAAAAAAATTATATGTTTAACTTAACTTTAACCTTTTTCTCTCCCTTTGACATATATCATAAAAGAGTACTAAGTTAGAGAGAAAATTAATTTGTAAAGATAGTTAAAAAAAAATTCTAACTTTTAATCGCTTTTAAAATTTTAACTTTAAGCTCCCCTTCAATTCATCACTTTAAATAAATTTAGCTTAAAAAGGAGTTACTTAGCTTTGAAAAGAATTTAAAGTACTCAGTTAAGTACTTAGCTTCAAAAAGATTTTGATAAAAAAACTCAGTTAAGTACTTAGTTACAGATTTCTAAAAAAAACTTAGGTAAGTACTTATCTAAAAAAAATTCAAAACAAACTTGGCTAGAAGAGCTATTTAAACTTGCTTTTTCAAAAATATTTAAGCTTTCCTTTCAAAAATGATTTAAACTTTCTTTTCAAAAATAGTTAACCCAAAAACTTAACTTCCTTTTTTCAAAAATACTTTGACCTCTTTTTTTTTAAAGAAAAAAAATTTAACTTTGAAAAATACTTCAACTTAAAAGGATATTTAATTTTGAGAGCAATTAAGCAAACTTTAACTTTGAGAAAATATTTAACCAAAAAATATTTAATATAACTTAACTCTTTTTACTCCCCCTTGATTAATGCCTTAAAAAATTTTGAAGAAAATTATTTAAGTTTAAGGGTCATAGAGTCTAAGCACAAAAAATAGGATAAAAGTAATTATTTATTTTTTTAATTTTTAATCTCACCCTTTCTAAGTTATCAAACAAGTTTAGCTTATGAATTTGTGTGAAATAGAGTTACTCTTAATTTTGGAATTGATTTTAAATTTGAGAATTAAAAAATATTTATGATATTGAAGAATATTTTAAGTTTTAATTTTAAAAATAATTTAAGTTAAATTTATCTTTTTAAAATATTAAATTTAAAATTTAAAATGTTTAAGTTTGAATTTAAATTTAGATTTCAAAAATATCAAATTTTGAATTTAAAAAGGTTAAGTTTCTTTGAATTTAAATTTAGATTTTTAAAATATTAAATATTAAATTTTAAAATATTAAGTTTGAATTTAAATTTGGATTTTAAAAATATTGCAATTTGAAAAATTTTGAGTTTTAAAACTTTTAATTAAGATTAAAAATAGTTAAGATTTACAAATTAATTAACATTTAAAAAATAATTAAGATTTTGAATTTTGAAAATTAATTATTATTACAAAATTAATATTTGAAAAATAATTAATATTTTAAATTTTGAAAATTAATTATGATTAATAATTAAGGTTTTGAATTTTGAAAATTAATTATCATTAATTTTTAAAAATTTAATTTGATTTGGTTTACTTAAGTTTGGCTACATTGGATTAAGTTTAGGTTAATTTGAATTACATTTTTGTTGATTAAGTTATGTTAAAGATTTATTTAACTAATTTTAAACTTAAATCCATCTCACCTTTATTCTAGATTGTCAATCATGGAACTTTATCTGTTTTGTGAGATGATTAATTTTATCTTCAATTTATATTCCAAATCTAAGGATTAATGTACGCATGAGTTAGACTTAAGGTTTAACAGTTAGTCAATTAAATATTTATTTAAATAATTGACTTTCAAGCTATGGCGAAGCACTAAGCCTTCTTGAATATTAGGACAATAATCACTTCTAGACAAAGCCTTTTAAAGAAATTAAATATTTAATTTTCTTTTTGAAAATCCTAAGTCTAACTAGTCAAGTGTTGATCAAGCCTAACTCCTTATCTATCCTAATCTAAGCATGCAAAAAAAGTAAATCAAACATCAATCAGGTTTATTAATAAAGATGAACTTTCTATTGACTCCCCTGGATCATAGCCTCGATAAGGTCTATTAAGGTGGTGGATTTGATCCCTAGGGATCCAATATTGATCAACTCTAACTTGATTAGTCAAGTTAGACTTGGGGACCCATGCTTGGACTAGGTTTCTATTTGATCGATTTACAAGAGACAAGTGAGATCTAAATTTATGTTTAGCCTTATACCTAAGTCCGGATCAATTGTATACAACTCTTTGTTTTCTAAGAATTAAATCAAGATTCTTGGAACCCAAGGTGAACTATTCCAATATATACTTCAGTTCCTTGACTTGACTTTTTAGGATGAAATTTTCTTCCTCAAGTTGTTGGACTTGAGTTAAAGTTCCAGTCTGAACAGATTCAATCAAGGAGCTTGGGTTAGTCACTTAAGGGCTATTACCTCCTTTTGAAGTGACTTGACTCAGATATTGGATTTGGTCAACTTCCTTAATAGATATGAAATTAGTTTTTGTAAATCATTGGCTTGAGTACCAGCAATCAGAGAACTTACAATGTTATTTGACCCTTCAGAAATAGATACGAATCTGTGGCTTCTTTCAGACTCTGTTTATGATTCAAACTCTGTTACAACAACGTATGCATGTATTGGTAGAGCAAGGAAGCTTATTTTCTTATGTTCTTTGTTAGAATCTTTCGAGGATTTGGACCACGTTGCTTTCAAGGTCTTCCTTCTTCTTTGCTTCTAGTTTGGACACTCCGACTTGTGATTTCATCTTAAGGCTTGGTTGCAGCCGTAGCAGGTAACTCTAGACTTGACCTTCATGTTCGATTGAGTCACCTTCTTCTTCTTAAGTGTTTTCGAACTAGTTTGACTAGTTCGGTGGTGATTTCGTCTACTTCTGAGTCTGATTCATCTTCGGGCTCGGGTTCGGTTTGACACTTGATTTTTGGTTCCACGTTCTACTTGTTCTTGCAATCAAAGCAATACCTTTCTCGGCCGAGCATGCATTAGTTGGTTCCTGTAACTCAAAATCAGAAAATAATTCATCTAATATAATTAAGGAAAGGTCCTTAAATGCCTCGTAAGCATCTACCATTGATGCCGACAAGGTGTTCCTAGGAAAGACATTTAGCGCATACCTGATGACATCGCGATTTTCTACCTTTTGACCAATTGTGTGGAGACTGTTGAGAAGGTCATGGATGCGTGCGTGTAGTTTGCTCGCCGTCTCACCCTCCTGCATTTTTATATTATTCAATTTATTTAGAATCGAATCTCTTTTGCTTACCTTAGTATCAGAGGTCCCTTCATGCAGTTCGATTAGCTTCTCCCATAAGTCTTTAGCGCTTGAAAATGCACCGACTTGGTTCAACTCTTCTTTAGTTAGTCCGCATTATAAAGTACATGTTGCTTTTGCATCCGCCTCGATCTTCTTTCTTGTTGGTGCATCCCACTTATCAGAGAGGATGAGTGCTCCATCTTCTGTGGGAAATGTAAATCTGGTTTGAATTATGATCCACATTTTCACTTGGGTCTTGAGATGATACACCATCCGGCTTTTCCAGTACCTGAAGTCTTCACCGGAGAAAAGAGGTGGATAAGCGGTCATGTAGCCTTCTTGGTGGGCCATTTAGAAAAGGATCTTGCAAAAAAAAATGACACTTGTTCCAAGACTTAGTCTTGGATTAGTAGTGCAGTAGGAAAATAAAGCAATAAATCGGCTCGAATAGTGCTGCACCAATTTCAGGGAAAAAATTTAACAAATTGATAAATTTGTCAGGAGAGGTTATTAGACCGATCCTGACTTATAGCAAAATTTAAAAACAGAAAAAATGCATAAGAATTTATTTTAAAAAAAGGATGAAAAAGCGATGAAAAAAATACTCGAATGGTAGTTGTACCGATTCAGAGCGGCCCCGCTCTGATACCAATTGTAGAATCAATGCATGCTAGGGGGGGAGGTGAATATCACTCGTAGCTATTTCTTTCATTTTAAAACAATCGGAGATAAACACAGCGAAATAAAGAAGATAAAATAAAGCAAGCGCTAACACTTTTGGTTACTTGGTTCGGAGCCTTTGACGACTCATACTCCAAGGTCCGCGATCGTTGATCGCTTTTATTGGGCAATCACTATAAGCTTGAGAAATCTTTACAGAAATAGCAATTACAAGTATCGAAAATAACAAGGTTTACTGACGATAAAGGATTAGAGTTGTTCGTCGATTGTTGGAGCAGTGTTTGGATATCTTCAAATTGTCTTGGAGCAGCGTGCAAGAGCTGAAGTAGTTCTAAATTCATTGTCTCATTGTCTATGAAGATGTTGGTCGAACCCCTTTGAATAGCCGAGCTAGACTTGATCCAGATCTACTGATCTCGGGATCAGTCTTTGACTCGACCTTGATCGGTCGACCGATCCAAGTGTTCGACCAATCCACCCGATCTGATTGAGTCAACGCCTATCCACCGTTCGGTCGACTGAACCTAAGGTTCGGTCGACTGATCCCTTGGTCGAACCTTAGCCGTAACCTGATCTAATCTCCAAGGTTCGGTCAACCAATCTGGACGTTTGGTAGACCGAGCAAGTCAAAATCTAAACCTACAAATTTGTTAGTTTCTTGCAAAACAGAGTTAGAATAAAAGAAAATTATAAAGATTAACTTTTGACAGCCTTCGGACTGTCTGATTCTAATTTTTGGATTTCACAGAAATCCTAGGTTGAACCGACGCTTATTGTTCCCTCTTCGAGGAGCTGGTCCTCACTTACTCTTCTAAGGAGAATTTACCTTTTATCGGACCAGTCCTCCAAACTCTCTGAACTTTTGCTCAGCGTTCGAGACTTTAGGACTTCATGCTGAACATCCGCTCCATGACTTGTCCAGACTTCCATCTAGTCCACGACCTCTAGGATTTTCACCTAGAGTCCTTGACTCTAGGATTTCACCCAAATCCTCAACCAGCCAAAACTTCGTTATCTAACCGCAGCTAGGACTTTCTATAACCTAGGGTTACCACCCCTTAGGACTAGGGTTACCTCCCTCTAGGGTTTTCCACCTGCCTAGAATCTACTAGGACTTTTACCTAAGAACACTTAGG
>JBBMJZ010000036.1:8786161-8801343 GCA_037833815.1 Zingiber zerumbet
GAGTCTTTGACATAGCGCCCCTCCTTCATATTGTTCCCTCGCCTGACTTGAGCGTCGGAGGACCGTCGCCGGGAAACTCCTCCCGGCTCGGTTTTTGTTTCAGGTTCATCGGAGAGCACTAGTGGAGCCAGGAGAGAGTGCCACATCCCCAGCGTCCGTTGACTCCCGACTCGGACATGATCAATTATTATTATTATTATTATTATTATTATTATTATTATTATTATTTGCGCTACATTTACTATGACACCAAACCCTAAACCTAATTCTTTATCTCCCTACTGACGAGATGTTTCTGGCCTCTTGTTGCATGGCAAATGCCATAAAAGAACTTCAATTAATCCTAGATATTGAGACGACAATAAGAACCATCTATGTTTATTTTTTCACAAAAGTTTTAAATATCTTGAGACAATAGTCTTTGTTTATGATCTTCATTGTTTATAACATCAATAACATTGCTTATTGCAGTTAGTATAGAGGCACTGTCATTTCTTATGCCCTCCTAATTTTTGTTTTTATTGTAGGATTTGAACTTTAAAGATAAAAGAAATGGCAGTTACAAACCAAGTGGCAGAGTTAAATAAAAGGGAAAAGGTGTACTTAGTCACATAGAAATACAAATTTGTTCGAATTTTAATGTTTTTGATTAATTTTTTAATCATTATCTCTTATTTATTATTTTTTACCGACTATATCGAAGATTTATCAATAAAAACATTAAAATCAAGTTATATGGCACAAATTAATATATCCAAATTATAGTATTTATGTTCAGTTAATTAATAAGCTTCTTGTTTTATCCACACGGATGCTTAGTTGATTAGAGGATAATATATTTATTATAATAGGATAGAGATTAATTTTCGATTGACACATACCTTCGAGGAAAAACTCCTACCTCTAATTATTTGACAGTTAACTATAAGTTGACTTCTTGATTTATTTCTTTTTTTCATATATTCTGGAACAAAATATAAAGGACATCTGGATCAACAAACTCGTTTATTTTTTATTATAATAAGCTTCTTGTTTTATGTTAAATGAATTGTTCATTTGTTCCAACGGCTTATTACATATAATATTATTTGTTTGTTCTAAGATCATAGCACAAACAACTACATGGATTAAAGGATGAGATATTTTGAGAATTTGAGTGGATGTCACCGTGCCAACACTGGACTTGTTCGACTTGCTTCAAACACGTAGATGTTAAGATCTGGTTTCTTGCAAATTATATACTTCATCTCAGGTGCCATCATATGTATTGTGGTATAGGCCTCTTTAGCTCATTAAATTTAGGACGGTTCTTCCTGTTTACTTTTATCTGGAATGTTATTGGCTCTCTATTAATTACATCTCAAATTGTTATTGGCTCATTATTTGCGACATCATATTGCTTTTGTCATATATGTTGTTGTAAGTGTTTGTATTTTATAGGGAATATAAATGACAAAGTGTAATTTCATTTTTTTTTGTTTAGTTGATAAAATTCACTACTTCAGCTTGATATCAAACTATATATTTTTATTTAATAATTTATTTCATTCGATTTAACATATGGAACAACCAACTTTGTCATATTACTAACTTATTAGATGCAGGAGAAGAGTGAATTATTTTTGAGTTTTTAATATAACTTTTGGCCATACTTTTCAACAGTTTGACCTTTAAGTGGTTAAATCTATTTATTCTCTTGATTGATTTTGGATTTATTTGCATCTGAAAAATCCATCATAATTAAACTACACCTGTTTATTTGAATGAAGCACGAGTCCTCTGCATTCTTAGAAAAAGTATAGCTTTATTTCTGATGCATACACGATAAAGGCCAATAACTTTTGAAATTTACAAGGAGTTTTAACCATTGTTTGTAGCATGCTGTTTGAATTCTCTTACCAACAAAGAATACCATCTATTGGATCAACATTCAAGGAGCAAATCGCTTTTTGAACAACGTGTGTCTCTTTGACGGGTCCTTCGGTTTCGATTTCGAACCATGTCCTTGTTTGTTCTTCCCAGTGCTGAAAAATCCAATAATGAAGCAAATCATTAGTATGTTAAATAATTCAGAATTGAATAAATGTTGCAAAAGGGAAAAGGCATGTGGAAGACTTGCGTGTATTCCATATAGACCATTCCATTTGCTCCGGAGAAAGCACTCATTGAGCCGGCAGAGCGCTTGCTCTTGATAAGCGTGATATCATCCGAATCCTCCTGCAACTGCTCCAAACCCACCATGTCATCTCCAGCATTCAGCACCTGTTTAAAAAGAAAAACTCCATTATTATAATCTCAATACACAAACCACTCACCAAAATTCCAGAAAGATCAAAGTAGTAAAAAAAAAAAACCTTGCTTAGTAGTTCAATTTGCTCATCAAGGCTATGATAGCTGAGCTCAGCGCCTGAATCAGGAGGTGGCAAGCTAGTGATTACCTATAACAGTTTTGCTTATTTATTAGGTGTGAACATAAAACTTCCTATGGCAACCCACGAAAGTCAGAATATAAGCACATTGATAATTAAAATATAATTCAAAACCAGTCTAGATGGAAAAACGAATTTTGTTGAAAATATTGCAAAGTATGCAAAGAATTAAATAGTAAAAAGGACCTTGTTTATGGGCATTACTATATTGTCCTAGTAAGAAAATTTCATCATTCATTAGGATTCACACAAGCTCTCAAACTGTATTCCAATTCTAAACCGAATGTACAATTGTTCAAATACACATCTTGCACTTAAAACTTAATGGAATTAGGTCGACCAAAATTAGTTATAGCACACACATCCATAAATCTAAAGACAAAAAAAAAAAGCGGGCATCTCATCAGCTATGAGCAGATTTAAATGCACAACCCTTACAAGTGCATATGAGAGCATGCCTATCCACTTACATATAGAAACAAGTGAGGCGGAGAGAGCATACATGTAGATAGGGCCCAGTTGTGATGGGCTAACTACATTTTGATAGAGGGGGGAGGGGGCCACAGAATACTGCACAGAGACAGAGAGCATGCATTTTGAGTAGATAGGGAGCATGCATGTAGATAGCCTCATAGATAAGGCCTCCAGTTCCCTGGCCATAATTGAGAGTCCACATCCAGCATTGACATGGGCGCCTGCATCTAGTAGAGTTCTAGCTACTGCACTGTGATTCAGACAACTACTTGGCTGCCCCATCAGCAAGCATGAGTAGCTGTCTAAGGCAGCAGTACCAGATAGGGTATGTAATATGGACAGACAAGCAGACATCAGAGGGTATTGGAGGCATGCATCTTGCATACCCATGATGCACACTGGGGATACGACTACCCACTAGCACCTCGTGAGTCACAAGCAGCGACCCTTTTTGCGTTTTTGATGAGCCTCATACCTGATATACTATCGAGTATGTCCTCAGTACATGCTTAGCATGGACATGGATTGATCAGGTGGCAAGGGAGGATGTGACTGGCAGAGCTAGCGATAAATGACAGGGATATCGTATGGATGATGGAGGTAGGAGATGCATAGAGGAGAGAACCACGGGTGATAGAGGAGCTGAGGTGTACAGGATGCACTAGTGCCTTGCATGGAGGTAACATCTACATCCTGACATGCAAGGGGAGAGAGGGAAGCAGGGCTCCAGACATGCATGCGGGACTGCTGAGGAGGCGTTGAGTTGCTATTCATTTGATACACCGGGGCCTGACCACAATTGCGGAGGCATATCAGATGACTGCAATGGAGGCAGTAGGAGATGAACCCGAACTGAGAAGTACGATGTAGCATGGTTCACAAACTGGGTCCACAGGAGGTGGAGCTAAGGAGAGAGTGAATGTAGGGGGGCACATGTAGTCAGGGGATCATGGAGAGGAACACCCCCTCAGGGTAGCATTTGTTGAGCAGCCCCGATGGACTTGAGGGAGACAGCAGAAGATGTCTAAAGCAGACTGAGAATGTTGTCCCATAGACTACAGAGCAGAGGAGTGGGGCTCGTGTAGGACAAAGGATGGCCAGAGTCAGATGCTGAGCTGGATGAGGCACAGGAGCGCCCTTAACAGACAACTGTATAACAAAGACGACAGGGGAGGACTGATGACTGATGCCTGATCACATACTCCTTGATGGATGGCAGGCACGAGGCTACAGCGCACCTGATAGTCATTGATTAGAAAGATAGATGGTACCCACAATTGCACATGTACATATTACCTTAGTTCCCTACTCAAATCTGATACTGCATCAGTATGAAATATAACCACTGTATGCTTTTGATGTTTTCTCGATGATATATATTTACCTTTTTATAAATAAAAAAAAAACATCGGAAATGCTCATACCTCTATATTGCCTAATAAAAAAATTTCTTCTGTATGGCATATCAAATAAAACACTTTAAGTTGAAGCACTACAAATTCATAACATCCCATATAAGAAGATATTTATAATTTGACCAACACTTCAAAATAAAACTAAAAATAATCCTATGGAAGAAAATGTGCCGATGTATTGAGAGCTCAGAAATTTGAAAGGAGAAAAAAAAATTGTGATTGATACACATGAGCCAATTGCATTAGATGACAGGAAATAATTGAAGCATGGCGAACAAAAACTTAGGGCAGGTATTTGTTAACCTTTGTTAAAATAGGATAAATGAATGTGGTTTACCTTGAAGCTATACCCTTGATCAACTAAGAATTGCTGTCTTTTAGTAGAGTAATACATTTCCTGTATCAAGTAGAGAGAACAATTATTAGACTATATGCTCCACAACTTTGGTGCGAGTTGAGCGTCAATATAACCAATAGATGGAACAATTACTACTATAACCAACAGATGAAATAATGACTACAACTCCATATGCTCCACAACTTTAGAACTAGTTCAGCATAATGTCTATTTAAAAAAAAAAACAGAATTTTGCACCTGAGTATCTGTGGAAACAAGGGAATAGAAGAAAGCATTGTATTCTTCTTTTCCACCTGCCATTCTGTCTTGCAGTTTCCCCTGCAATGCCAGACCATGCCGAGGAATGACAAAAAACAAGTGAAAAAAACAAACACAAAAACAATGAAATGCACAAGGCTATTTTATCTACATATTCAGAAACAAACACGACATGTTTCTGCCAAAATAAATCACACAAACTGATTCTATGTCCAATCCAAAAGTGACACCAGAAAATCAAGTAGGCCATAATAGCTATATGTAGTAAAAACATAGAAGTTAACAAGAGTAACAAGGCAGTGCTTATCAAATAATCTATTTATCCGATGAATTGAAAGATAAGTAGAGAATTAAATAGACACGGTTTTCATTGTTTTCATATGATAGTGCACTAATGTTGTAGCAATCTATAATAGGAAAAGATGTTGGCTTGCAGGACAAAGGGAACTATCATCTGGATTCTACAAAGGAAAAGATGTACTCAAATCCAAATTTTTTTTAGATCAGCAGGTTTCATATAGTGATAACCTGGATTCAAACCAATCAACTATACAAGAAAGTCAACTAATTTATGTTGCACAATCAATTAATCTGGTCTGTCTTCCTCAAAAATAATCTGCTTTTTACTGCCAATTCCATTGGGACCCTACGGCAGATCGATTGGTCAAGGACTAACCAAACCTTTTAAATTTTAAGTTTACCAGCTTGACCCAACCCAAAGGGAAAGTGCATAATACAAGTCAGCCAGCACAATTGAAATTCCAAGTAATTATAATACAAGTTTTTGCAAGATAAATTTCTGCGTAAAATCATCAACTAGAGGGATTCTTCCGTCAGAAGAAAATACAACAATTTGAAGTTTCTAATGCAAGCTCAAGGTACCCCAGGCATTCCGAAGGCTCAATATGACGCAACTAAAAAAACGAAGTTATTGGATTTTATGAATCATATCATGCACAAACTAGTCCTTTAGCTTCTTTTCCTACATATGTTATGTTATAAATTACCTTAGCCCTAAGAATACGACCCAAACGTTGTGCTTCTTGACGTCGTGAACCAGCATGGGACGAAATCTGTATTATCACATTGGCTTCTGGAATATCAATTGAGTTATCACCAACCTGCAAAAAAAAAAACAAAGATACAATCATCTTGATTAATGACCAATGATGCTTGACATCCAAAAATGAAAAAAGTTTTAAAGAAATAATGAGCTACTCTACTCTTTCACTGCTTCAATGAATTAAGTCCAAGACCATCCTTTTTTATTTTTCAAAGACCATGAATAGTATAATCTTCAACCTCATATCTAGTAAAAAAATATTTAGAAGCTACTAAAATATGTAGTATAAAAATAATAATTCACAAACCTTGGACAAGAAGATTGTATTAACATCAGGATTACTCTTGAAAGCTTCAAGAATCTTACTTCTCTCATGATGACTGAAACCAATATTTAAAAAAAAAATAATTAAATAAAAAACAAAGGTCACTATATGGAAATTTTCATCAAACCACCCCGAAAGAACCTAGTTGCACCATAGATCATGGGCTTTCTGAGCTTCATTGCATATGTAGTCAGTGCAAATAGATTATCCGCAAAAACAATAATTTTATCTCCACGTTGCTGCTCATGAAAGCGAATAAGAAATTCACAAGCTCTGAACTTATTCGGATTCATCACATACAGTGCCTTGCAAGATAGAATCTAGTTAGTCTGAAAACTAATCAAGACTATGAATTGACATAAAATTAGAATTGAAACATATAAATAGCAAAGAAAAACTGATTAAATCTCAAAGTAAATTAGTATAGGATTTGGTGACAATGAAAGAAGTCCAAATCTTCTTTAGGTAAACTAAACTATCAAGGATGCAAAAAAATTACAATATATGACAATTATAAATATATACTAAGAAAGAAAATTTCTAATTCTCTGAGCAATATTAGAGTAGATTACATGTACAACATTCTAAGTCATTTGGCTCTATCAAGGGAAAACTTGAATTTATGAATATGGACTTGATAATGGTATATTTAATTAAATAACTCTTTAAGATGTCTATCTTCACATAAAAAGAAAATCATTCTATTAATCTTTAGATTCTCCACATAAATTAATTCTTGCATTGAGACATGGTCATAGTTTCAAACAATTACTTGAACTAAGTAGTGCTAGTACTTGATTGTATTATATTATGGGCAAGGTTAAAAATCTCGAGCCCTATCAGAATTTCAAACATTGACTGAAATAATATTAATGTTGATATCATATTGGTGTTTCAACGTATAGCGCCAGTGTAAAATTGGAAAGGAGAGAAGAAAGAAAAAGGAGATAAAAAAGTAGAAAAAAAGAACCTAACTATATATATATATCAAAATTTAACCTTCATGTCTCATGTCTAATTTAGGATGATACAATTCTGACATAATATTGTACATAAACAAGTTAAAAATAATAATAAATAGTATTTCAATACATCTTAAAACATTTGTAGCATGTCTAGTGGTGTCAAATGTCAATATGATATGATACTCATCAACATGATATGCCAAATGATGTGCCGAGAAGTATCAAGTTCCAGAAATTTGATGGAACCATACAATCCAACTATACAGCCAGACACCGAACAAAATTTGAAACCATGATTGTGGAGGGAAAAGATAATATTTAGATCAAGCTCAACCATAAACAAATATAATAGCTTCCAAACAACATCTGTGTAGTGAGATAGGACGATAGTTGGCCCATGGATTGAAATGTCATTCCATTTGCTGGACACAAGCAAAACTACCATTTGGTTCAAAACCAAAATAAGGTAGGCATGAACAAGAACTACCTCAACATGGTACTATTTGTCATGGGTGCTTCCCATTGATTGCCTAAGATTCATCTTTGATAGATATCATTGTAGCACCACCTTGTGGCGGCTAAAAAAAATCAAGGGTGGGCAAAAGCAGGAAGCCACACTTCATAATCTAACATGCTAATTAATAACTTGAATCCACTATTTACTAAACCAACTTGTTAAGGTTACACCAATTTCCATCCTTCCTATCATCAACCTCGTGATATAATGACAATCGACTCCCGACTTGATCGACCTCCTTCTCTAGGTAGTAGTGGCCAAATATGAATCTAACTTTATGCAAGCTACATCATTGTATCCAAGATAATCCAATATAAAAATTTTAGCATCTCCAAACAAATGAAATACCTGTTTTTTCTTTGAATTCTCTTTCTTCAAATATTCTGCAAAAAACTCCTTGGTCATAGGACACCAGACTTCAGCACACTGGACATTAGCAATATATCCTTCTTTTACCAAATCCAACCAGTTTGCCTCATACAGTTTTGGTCCAATAAGAAAATTCAAGTCTGTGATTCGTTCATCTTCTCTCACAAGTGTTGCTAAAGTGACAAGAAAACAACATTCAGCAAAAAGAAACATGAAATATCAGGCAGCTTATGCGGTACAGGTAATCATAAAAGTAATTCAATAGAAGAAAAAATGACCAGTAAGTCCAAGTTTGCAATGAGATTTGGTGATGCTAATTACTTTGCGAAACATATGTGCTGGAACAACATGGACCTATAAGGAGAAAAAGGAGAATAGAAAGTGAATCTGTAATATAAAGAAAACTCTGTTGAATCGAAGGAAAGTTTTTGCATGGATAATAAACTATTAGTTAATACTAGATATATTATGACAAGAAAAATTTAATTCTTGGATACAGAATGGTAGGTGGCACTCTCTGTTCACTCTTGATTTTGATGGCAGTGATTTCCTACTGCTCCTTTATCATTTTAGATAGTTATTCAATGAATATCAATTGTAGATCCCTTATATGTTCAGTCTGAAATAGCTTTAATCGTGCAATCATCATGAAATTTTATGACCCATCAAACAAAGGAATATAAAAGCACCCATCATTAAGTCACCGAGATGATTATATTCCATGGTCTTAATCTCCATGGTGATTCTGTCACAAACTTACATCTGGACTATTGTAACAAAATCCTGATCAATGAGGGAAATTTCATTTTATTTCATTCAAGTTTCTAAAATAGCATGTTATTATAGAATAATCAACGTCAAGCTGTCCCTACCCCAATTATTTGGGGACAACTACATCAATCTTATATCTCCATTGAATTTGAGAAAGATTTTGTCACTAGCAATATCCAAATTGAACTTTTAATTATGTTAACTATAATTTTTTTTTGGCCTCCCTTTGGCCTTTACTCGAAGGCCCTCAACTGCAATCCATTAATTATAGAATTTATTGAAATACACATGCATGTACTGAAACTAATTTATCCAAAACATAGATATGTTATGGATTAGTAAAAAAAATTACCTCATCCATAAGTAGTAATCCCCATTCTCTATTTCGTATTTCTTCAATGATTTTTTCAGAATCCTCAGATCTCTTCCCACCAAAAGCTATCATGTTGTAGGTGGTCACAACTACACCAGCACACCCACGAAATTTTTCTTTATTATCAGATGTGAAACGGCTTATGTTCTCTTCTTTTATGGTCGACCAGAGACTAAACTGAAAAGCCCATTGATCCACAGATACAGCATTTGTAGCCAAGCAAAGACAACTCTTTTTTATAGAACAAGCAGCAGAAACCCCCACCAGAGATTTCCCAGCACCACAAGGTAACACAATGATGCCAGACCTAGCTCTACCTGGAATTACAACAAAAAAGTAAAGCAAAATCTCTCATAGTTAACTTGTAATTTAAGAGCATCCATAAAATGTACTGCAGCATTCACAATTCAGGGAAGATTCAGCAACAATAGCTCTAATCACACATTGCCATAGAAATTCAACTCTTTTACTGAAAATAGTATAACATTGTTTTCTAACAATAACAATCAGCTACTTTCTCATTTTGAAATTTATATTGTAATAGAGTTAGAGAAAAGACTTTAATCGTTCAGTGAAAAAGAGTTTGGATCCATTGAATTTGACAAAATGGTAATGAGGATAGAGCAAAACTACATGTCAAAGGAAATGCAAAGAAATTTGAAATTAGTCGTAACTCTTTTTTGCTATGAATGTTGGAAAAAAAATTTAGAAGAAAAAAATAAGATAACACAGTTTCACCACATAAAAAAAAAATGTATTTGCATAAATTTCCAGATATACATAACAACAAATTGTACAAAGGCAGAAACAATTATGTTAGCTCAAGTTTTTTTCCTAAATTCTTTTAGTCTGGACTCTCTTTCATAATAATTCTCTCCAATCAAAATCCACAAGAAATCATACAAAATAACAACTAATAACAAGAAGGAAACAAGCATAGAAATCAAACAAGTAAATGAAACATAATATCAAGTATGGAACTTAGGTAGTTACCAATTCCTGTGTGTTCTTCAGCGGCAACATCAAGTTGTATTTTCTCAACAATTTTATGGTCATTGTAGTTCTTCCATTGCATCTAAAGCTATATGATAAAAGGGGATCCAAGCTTTATGAGGTCATAAGTTTTGAATCAGGTTGAATCATTGGACTCATAATATATCAAATCGAAACTCATTTAAAATTCTACATTTTTTATCGGGTGTAACTGTAACGACCTATTCTTAGGCTCAAAAAAATGTTGTTTAAAACATTTTCGAAGGCTTCAAAGAATTTTAGTCCTTTTTATTAAGGTAATTTTCATCATTTACATTGTTAGGATTTTGAGACTATTTAAACATTTGTTTAGTTGATGTTAGGACTTAGGACATTATATTTATTAGAGTTAACATTATTCCTTTAAATCAAGAGAAGAATTCTCTGCGTGAGAACACAAAATAATTGCTATTATATTTTGTGTTAGTTGGTATTAGAGCCTCAACATCATCTTTGATGAACTTCAGCGATTTCAATGGCCAATCGTCATGCTCGTGGGAAGCAGAAGCTCTACTTCGTGATTGTAGCATGAAAGATATGATGATTGAGGATTTATAAAGGCAAGTCGCAAAATTAACTCAGTATCAGGTGACGTAGGAGTTTGAAGCTCTTGAGATCACTGATCTTGATTTTGACGAAAATTCATATCACAATGATGCTAACTTTTGAAAACATCATAGTTGAGAGGAACAATATGGAGACCTCAATTTTCAGATTAAACCCGAACTGAGAGATTCGTTGATTGGATTAATGAAATGAAGAAAATATTTAATTATGTTCTATCAAGTAAAAATATTTAATTAAACCAGCTTCCATCAAACTCAAAGGTCGAGCATTGGCGTGGTCGGATCAGATGCTGATGGGGCAAAGTCAAGATCACTGCTTGGAAGAAGATGAAAAAAAAGATGAAGAGTTACTTTCTTCTATTCGATTACACTCAAACTTTGTTTGATCGACTTCATGCGTTGAAGGATGGTGCAAGATAGGTCGATGATTATATGAAAGAGTTTTACCAATTAATTATGCTGTGTGATTTATCTAAGATAGAGGAACAAATGTTGGCATGATATTTAAGGGGGTTGCGCCACCCTTACAAGATGTCCTAAGTCTTCATTCGTTGTGGATTATTTCAAAGGCATATTGCAATGTTGTTGAAAAACAATAAAGCAAGAAACTTGTAATTAGGAGCTAGACCTGCCCAACAAAACCCAACCCTGGGGCCTTAACCGGACCTGACCCAAGCCTGTAACTTGGTCAACGAATCGGTTACCCGTTGACCCGGGTCACTACGATTCAGAGGTCCAATTAATCGCCGAAATAACGGTTAACCGATGATTCAAATCTTCAATTCGGTGTTTTTTTTTGTAGTCGTTGGAACCATCGGCTAACCGATGGTCTTGACCGTTGAAAGGAGGGTTGCTGAGTTTTTTTTTTGTATTTTTTTAACGCTTGAGATTGTTTGATTGTTTTTCGATTAATGACTACAATTTAGTGTCTATTACTCTGCAAATTTTATAAATAAAAAGTTTCATTTCATTATTTCCATACCATCTTCTCTATTCTCATTCGAAATTATGAAATTTTGATTGCTTTCAACTTTAATTTTACATGTTTTCGACTTTAATTCAACAATTATAATGGAAAGAGGAGGTTCCTCCTCTCAATCTCGAAGGGGCAAGGAAAAAGTAAATCTGAATGAGCATCTCAATATTCAATTTATGAGACTGAACAACTTTTGTCACCCAACACAAAATAAGTATTGATAGCAATACTTCTAAGCATCAGAATGCTCCTCCTTTAAAATTCTATTATTACTAAACATTTTGATGTCACTCTTTCGTCCAAAGAATTGCATGCAAAATGTAAGTATTACAAAGCCTCGTTCAAATTCCAAACGAGTAGTAGCTATGGGTCATTAAAACAACACGTCAAAACGAAGCACACGATGAAATGTGGAATCGAACGTTCTCAAACGCAACTATCCTGATTTTTCTTGACTAGTACAAGTACCAATTTTGATTTATGTATTCTGATAATAAATTAAAAGAATTCATTAGCTAGATTTGTGTTTATTAAAACATTTTTCTTTTAGTTTTGGGTCTAAATGCACTTTTGAATCGGGAATTACTTAATCCCTAAACGTGTTTCTCGAAAACCACTTATTCGTACAATTAAAAGATTGGTAAAGGGAAAAAAAAACAATTGAAAAAATTAGTAAATTAAATAATTAAAGTTTTTATGCTCTGATATTTAAAATGGTACAAACACATTCGTACATGAGTGTGTCTTGCCATTAGATTAATAATGATTGAAAATTTCAAAAATGTTTGTTAGACTATAGAATTTTTGATGAATCACATAGTATTCACAACATCTCTCAATTATTAGGTTTAATTTTAGAAGAATGTAGATTAAATTTCTAAAATATTTTCGATGTCATTTGATAATGTTAATTCTAATATAAGTAGTAATGAAGAACTTAAATTTATATGTCAACTAGTTATTGATTTATTTTTTCATATTCGTTGCGTATGTCATGTTTTAGTAGTATAGTGTTAATTTTAAATTCACATAATATGAATGAATTTTAGTATAATGCTTAGTGTGATGTGTCTATGGATGCATGTCATATATTATTGAGTCTAGGAGTGTCAATTTGGGCAGGTCAAGTGAGTTCGAGCTAAAACAAGGATATTACAAAACATGACCAACCCACACCTGACCCGAACTTGAAAATTATAAACCCGAACCCGAACCAGGACCAACCCGAATAATCCAACTAACCATACCAACCTGATTTGACATTTTTACTATTCTTTTATTCTTTAACAAAATAACTAAATAAAAATTCAAAACACAATAATAATAATATTTTAATTTAAAAAACATATTAATAAAATCAATAATTTTAAAAGAAAATAAAAAACAAACCACTTACCTTTCTCTCCGACCAACATAATTAAAGTCAATTCAGGTCAACTAAAACCCAATCCGAACTCAACTCGATTTTTTTTTTCAGTTCATATTTTGGGTTTCAACCCGAACCCTAAAACCCCAACTCTAATTTGATATTTTTAGACTCTACTCAGGTCGGGTTGGTAGGTTAAGTTAATTTTTGACATCCCTAGTAGGGTTGACCTGGTAGTATGATCACAGTGTTATTCACGATGGACTGAAGAATATGTATTTCCTTAACATCAAGGGAAAAAAAATTGCATTGGTGCTCCAACAGGAAGGAACCACTACTATCTGATAGCCAATAATCCTAACCTACTTTATATGTCAAGGATTTTAGATGAGATGGAACATAGAGACGTAGTTTATGCTTTTGCTGCCTTGTCAGAATAGTGCAATAGTCATAGACTCTATTTACTAGTAGAAGAGCAATAGTTGCTAGCAGATTTTGTCGAGTTAATGCCAAAGGATCTTTCTCTCGGCTAACACCTACGAGAGATATCCAACTTTAAATTGACCTTATTCAAAGGTCAAGTTTGACAAATTAACCAGCATATCGCCTCAATCCCAAGAATATTGCCTCAATCATAAGGTTGAAGAATTGCAGCAAACAATTGGAAAGAAGTTATATTCGTAAGACCCTAAGCCTATGTGCACTCTCTGGCCCGCTCGTATCAAAGAAGGATGATTCATAGTGTATATATGTATTTACAGTCGAGTCATCAATAGAATTAATGTGAAGTATAAGTTTACAATTTCCCCTTAGATGATATTTTTGATTAGCTGTTAGATGATATGGTATCACTAGATCAAAATAAGGCCTAGAGACGAATAGAAGACTATTTAAGACAAGATATGGGTTATATGAGTGGATAGTCATGTTTTTTTGATAAAATGTGTTCATCACATTCATGAGGCTTATGCATCAAAATAAGATGGAGATGAATCGAAGACTATTTAAGACGCAACATGGGCTATATGAGTATATGAGTGGATAGTCATGCATTTTAAACAAATGCATCCATCACATTCATTAGGCTTATGCATAAGATCTTGTGACCTTTTATGAGAAAATTCATTGTGGTTTACTTTAATGACATTCTCGTTTATAATCCTACATGGACTTCACACTTTGATCACCTCTGTTCTATTTTTAAAAGACTAAAAGCGGAGTGCTACTTTGCAATAAGAAGTGTTCCTTTTTCACTATGTCAATAATTTTTTTTGGGTTTTTTTTTTCATAATCTAGATAGTCAACACTTCGAATTGACTAATTCTAGAGGCAATTGGTCAAAACCCATGAAAATTTCCCAACGACTACTGAAATAAATCCAGTAAACACTCATGTCAAGCCCATGGCATCAAACTTTCACAGCTAGAAACCCATTGTAGACGGAAATTTCTTTTAAGAAGGCATTGTGTAACTTGCAGGAAGACGATGTCTGAATTGCCCATCTTTTCATTAAAGAGATCGTGCGCTTATATAATATTCCTTGATCCATCACTCTAAATCGTGATACCAAGTTCATAGAACTTAAGTGGGAAACTGGAACACAATTAAATTTTAACAGCACCTACAACCCCAAACAGATGGTCAAGGTGGTAAATCAAAGTTTAGGCAATCTTTTAAAGTGCTTGACAAGAATTAAGCCAAAAGTGGGAGTGCTCTCAAAATAGACATGGCAAAGTCAAGATTGTTAGTTAGAGCCCTAAAGCCAATCATTTGATGATTGTTGTATGGACTCATTGTATCATATTCTTATATATAAAGACATTTGTTTTTGGTTATTATACTTACTTATATTGGTGCCAAATAAACTAAGTATAATAGCGTCCTTGAGTAGAAGGTTCTTACCTATATCAATCGATTGGTTGAAT
>JBBMJZ010000036.1:8827347-8848205 GCA_037833815.1 Zingiber zerumbet
TGGGTGATTGCGATTAACCGAAAAAGGCCTCGCCTGAACCCAATTTTTGGCCTTCTCCTCGAGCAGCCTTCCTCCCCGGCTTCTCGTCCCTTGAACGTCGCGTACGTTCTTCTAGTCCACCGGTGTACTCTTCTGCGGCACCTCGTCCCTCGAACGCACCAAGCCCGTCGACTCTCTCCTGTTCCATCATTCTCACTAGTCGCGTCTTTCGCTTCACTTCCTGTTCTCCTAAGCTCCTGCACACTTAGACACAGGGGTTAAACTAGACAGGACCTAACTTAACTTATTTGATCACATCAAAACAACATTGGGGTTCCAACAGTAACGAATCGAGATGCGCAAAGGTATGCATTAAATGTGTTCCCAAGAACACCAGAATAGACATCGATAGTAGACTCCTACTATATCTCAAAAGATCTTGAGGTAAGTACACTAGAAAATCTCTTTTCCATTTTCGAATTACATGAATTTTGGTGTGCAGGATAAAAGAGACCGAGCCAGAACATTGCCCTAAAGGCAAGAACGAACAATTCTGACTCCAAAAAATCAATTGATGAAGATGAAGATGCCCTAATAGTAAGAAAGTTCAATAAGTTTATTCGATCTAATAAATTTAAATCGCAGATGAATAAGGATTATCGAAGTAAAAGGAAGGTCCATTGTTACAACTGCAATGAAGGACACATCAAGGATGAATTCCCTAAACTAAAGAAGAAGAAAAAGGAAAAGTACAATAGACCAACATCCTCCAAACACAAGAACCTGAAGGCCACATGGGATGAATCATCTTCCTTTGAATCCGAGGTTGATGCCTTCTCAGGACTAGCCCTAATGGCCAACCATCAAGTAGAAGATGAAATCACCTCAGAGATGAGCATCGATGAAGGGGGAGGGTCATCAAAAGAAAGCAGTGATGAAGGGGGAACATCAAAAATTGAGGTAAGTAAGGTACATGCTCTATCTCCCAAGCAATCTTTTAACTTTATCAAAATTCTTTCTAAAGATTTAATAAAATTAAAAAAAAAATGCTAAGTTAAAATTGAACTTAGCTAAGACATGTCCCTTAGAACTATTTAACAATTTAAAGTTAGAAAATGATAAATTGAAAATGCAAACCGAAAGTTTGAAAAAAGGTGTATGCTTAAAACCAAATAACTTTTAAAAATCAAAACTTAGAATTTATGGAAGGTTAAATTGGTACATTAAAAAAATATCATAGACAAATTAGAAGAATTTCCAAAGGATATGTACCCCCTAAATTCTTAGTTAGCCCAGTAGAAAGGAACCTATATTGGGTTCCAAAGTTTTACTTAGATTAAAAATAATTTTTTAAGGCTTTCAAACAAATTAAATGTTTAAATTCTTTAAAAGGCTTTGTCTAGAAGTGGTTGATGATCCAATAACCAAGAAGGCCTAGTGCCTCGCCACAGCCTAGAAGTCAATTATTGAATTGAATATTTAATTGACAAACTGATTAATTAAGATGATGCTTTCAATGTTTGTCAATTATTGAAAAACGTTTAAATTTCTTTTACTTGTCTTATTTCCTAAAAATTAAAATAAAAAATGTCCATATTATTACCCTATTTTTTTGATGTGATCAAAGAGGGAGGAATAGGTACAAATTTAGGGGAAGTAGGGGGAGTTAGGATTTTTTCTGAATTTTGATAAATCGGTTTACATTTAGTGTTGCAATTTCTTTTATTGCAAACTTTATACTTAAAATATTTTATTTGTAATTTCATTTATTTTTACCCTAACTTGAACTTGGATTGATGCACATCAAAAAGGAGAAGATTGTTGGACCACGTGGTTGTTTTGATGTGATCAACCAAGTTAAGTTAGGTTTTGTTTGGTTTTGATCCCTGTGTATAAGTGTTCAAGAGCTTAGGAACACAGGAAGTTGAGCAGAAGACACAGCTAGCGAGAAGGATGGCACGGGAAGGCAGTCGACGGGCTCAGTGCATCTGAGGGACAAAAGGACTACGGAAGAGTACATTGGTGGATGAGAAGAACGTGTGCGACATTCGAGGGACGAGAAACCGGAGCGGAAGTCTACTCGAGGAGAAGGCCAGAAATTGGGTTCGGATAAGCCCTATTCCAGATGGACGTAATCACCCAAGCAAGCGGAGCTGGAGCAGAAGACCCAGACCGAGGCGAGCAGAACCGGAGAAGAGGGCCCGGATTAGAAAAAGTCAACCTTGTTGACTTTAAGAGTCTAGGCACTCGGAACTTGATTTTTATCATGTTCGATGTGGACGTTGACTGACGCATCGGGAATAGAATTCTATCCCACTCTAGGCGTCTAAAACCCTTCTAGGCGCCTCGAACAAGGCTATAAATATAGCCTTGGTCCAGAAGCTAAAACAACAATGAGAAATTATGAAACAATACTTGTGTGCTTTTCTGTTTTGTTTAGCTTCTTCCTTTCTAAGCTTTTATTGTTATAAAGAGGCTTCTCCGCCTGAAGGAGAATTTTAGTGAGCATTACTCTACCTTGGACTAGCAACCTTCCTAGTTGTAACCAAGTAAATTTGTTAACCTCTTCCTTTTCAATTTGTATTTTATTATTATGCCTAGCAGGCCAAGGGACCCAACAAAAAGTTGTAGAAAATGTTGTGTTGAAGCTTCTTGTCGAACCCTCCTTTTATAGCCCTGTCCAGGCGCATGGATCCCCTCCCGGGCGCCTAGACTGTGTTGATATGGGGAGCTCTCGTTGAAACTTCATTCTCGAAATTTATCCACCTCTGGGTGCTTGGACCCCCTCCAAGTGTTTGGACCGTTGATGTGGGTCGGCCAGTCATTGCACTCCTGCTTAGTGAGAAGATGAGTTTTGCTTATTCCAGTGCCTGGAGCAACTCCAGAAGCTCGGACCGCCCGGGTGCCTGGCCAGACACCTCTCGTCATTATCGACGTTAGTCCAAGCACCTAGAGCAACTCCAGGCACCCAGACCACCCGGGTGCCTGGATAGGCATCCGCTCAACCTCATCGACACTGGTCCAAGCGCATAGACCAAATCCGGGCATCCAAGCCACCCTTTCTCACCTTTGTCTTATCTGCAAAAAAGAATTAGTTCAAGTAACGATACTATGTTTATCCTATAAAATAAAGTTAGCATAATAATAATATAATCAATTTATGACTTAGATCCTGTCTTTCCATGACTAGGTCTAGCTATAGTCTTAGCTTAGACTTCCCAAATGGCTCTAAGTTGGACCCGCCAATAGTCCCACTGGGACTCATCCTCTCTGGATCTCTCTCCTTCAGTGACTTACCTCACTTACCATTTGCAGACTTCCTTGATGTTAGGTCTCTTGATCCATCAGGACTTCCTATCATATCTCAACCAATCTGGACTTCATCCAGTTGTCAACTCAATTGGACTTCTTTCTGCTAGATCTCAACTAACATGGACTTCCTTCTGCTAGATCTCAACCAATCTAGATTTTATGCCAGCTATCAACCTAGCTGGACTTCAGCCTGGTGTTTTAGTCCTCTGGACCCATCAAGTCCTGTACACTTGGCAAAAGGTTAGACAAACAACATATCTAACTTTAACTTATTTGTCATATATCAAAATCTGATTATTAATGCAACCTGCACTAACAAACAGAATTGTGGTCCCTTGACCTCTATTATATAACTTATGATTTTTTATACTCCAAGTTACATTTGAACAATTAAAAGTCACTCAAACCTCTCTAAAAAAATTATGAATGCACTAGTAACAAAGAGTATACACTCCTTTTGTGTGGTTTGATCTTACAAAGAACAAAATAAAATTTTGAAAGTGATAGTGCAACATGTTTGGTCATCTTTTGGGGAGGTTATCTAAGATCATAAATTATAACAAGTAATGCAAAAAGCACTTGTTGGGAGTACTGTTATTACATATAATGGTGTTTATAATCCACTATATGTAATAGTATCAAGAATTGAGATAGAGGGTTTGAAAGAATATGATTAAATGCCAATTAAAGACCTGAATCAAAATACAATACACTATTCCTAAAGAGCATATAATCTAATAATTGTTCTCTCTACTTACACAGGAAATGTATTGCTCTACTAAAAGACATCAATTCTTAGCTGATTAAGGGTATAGCTTCAAGTTAAACCACATTTGTTTATCCTATTTTAACAAAGGTTCACAAACACCTACCCTGAGTTTTTGTTCGCCATGCTTCAATAGTTTCATCTCATGGATTTGGGTCATGCAGATTGACATCAATCACAAAATTTGTTTTCTCCTTGAAATTTCTGAGCTCAATACATTAGCATATTTTCTTCGATAAGATTATGTTGAAAATGTAAATGGAATAAATAAATAGAGATGAAGAGACTCTATTATGCATGGATTATTAGTCTCACATTAGAAGTTTTTGGATTTATTGTTGGTTTAAATTATGCTACATGCATTGATATTGTAAATATATGCATGGTGAGAGACTCTCTCACGCGTGAGTGCGCAGGGGTAGGTGCAAATCTAGGGCCCGGGTTGTACTAAACTAAGGTTGACTCGTGTGCGAGCACGTACATATGTCGAATTCTCTTCCTGATTTGGTGATCGACTCTCGATTCTACTACGCACCACATCAACTCCGCAACTCGAACCACCGGAAGCTTGGCAGAACAAGCCCCACTAGCAATCTGAGAATATCTGCTCAGGTAATCTCAATACATAAGTTAGAATTGATTTTGTGTGATTTTAATTCGGTAATTTTCCCCAATATTTCCAGCAACAAATTGTCCAACAATCTTGAAACAAATTTTATTCTATTGAAATGGCCACAAAACAAAGTGTTGAGGTGCAATAGACTCAACACATTAAGACCCCATCCTCCTCGATTGGAACTGTGCTAATCAACCATGGGGAAAGGCTAGAGAAGTTCACTGGATTGAACTTCAAGAGGTGGGAGCAGAAGATGCTCTTCTACTTAACCACGCTCAATCTGGCTAGATTCTTGACCAAGGACCCTCTCAAGCATGCTAAGGATGCTGATGTATAGACCATCAGTACAGTGGAGGTAAGGACTCACTCTGAGTTCCTTTGCCAAAACTACATCCTCAATTGCCTTGTGACTTATTGTACGTTGTGTATAATACAAAGAGAATAGCTAAAGAGTTGTGGGAGTCCCTGGACAAGAAGTATAAGACGGAGGATGTAGGGGCCAAGAAGTTCATTTTGGTCCAATTTCTGAACTACAAGATGGTTGAATCCATGACAGTGATTAGTCAAGTCTAGAAGCTTCAGGTGATCTTGCATGAGATCCACTCAAAAGGGATGGTTCTGAGTGAAACATTCCAGGTGGTTGCTATCATTAAGAAGCTATCTCTCAGCTAGAAGGACTTCAAGAACTACCTGAAGCACAAGCGGAAGAAGATGAATATGGAGAAACTTATTGTTAGACTTTGCATCAAAGAAGACAACAAGAGTTCAGAGAGAAAGTTGTTCTCTCGGGCTAATGTAAAAGCCAACGTGGCCGAGCACGGTCAAAACTCGAAATGGAAGAACCCCAAGACTTCCAAGATGAGACCTAGAGGAGGCATTAAGAAATTCTTTGGGACGTGCTTCAACTATGGTCAAGTCAGTCACAAGTTTTTGAAATAAAGAAAGCCAAAGAAGAAGTAGGAGGACAACCTGAATGAGGGGCCAGAAATAGACGACCTTTACGTAGTGGTCTCAGAACTAAACCTGATTTGTTCAAACTCGTGGTAATATTGGATCGATACTGGAGCCACCAGACATGTCTGCTGCAATAAGGAGTTGCTCCACAACTTTGAAGAAGTCAATGGAGACAGTTGTTCATAGGGAACTCAGTAACCTCGAACATCATGGGCCAAGGAAAAGTGATGCTGAAGATGACCTCGGGCAAGGACCTTACTCTAAACAATGTGTTGTATGTTCTAGATATTCAAAAGAATCTAGTGTTTGGATCACTGTTAAGCAAGCATGGCTTTCACATTATTCTTAAGTCAGACAGAGTTGTACTGTCAAATAATGGAATATTTATAGGAAGGGTTATATATCTGATGGGTTGTTCAAACTTAATGTAATGGTCGTTAGGCCTAAGATAAATAAAGATGAAAGCTCTTCCACGTATATGCTTGAGTCTTCATGTTTGTGGCATGGTAGACTAGGGCAGGTTAACTACGGTGTGTTGCATAGATTAATAAACATGCAAAACATACCTACATTCCACCTTGACCCAAAACACAAGTGTGAGATTTGTATTGAAGATAAAATGATAAGGTCATCCTTTCAACATATTGAGAGAAATAAAGAACCACTTTGGCTAATTTATATTGACGTGTGTGATCTCAAAGGTACACCAACTTGTGGTGAGAATGAAATGTCCCAATTTTTTATTTTTATTTTTTTGTTTTTTTTTACGGACGTCCCGAATCATAAATGCACTAACAACTATAACATACTCTCGATTTAACTGAGATACTTAGATAGTCCTTAAAACATTTAACTAGTAGTCACATTAGGTACTGGTCATATAGTTCCAGAATTTATTCTACAAAAGGAAACATCCAACTGATGCGGAAACTAAACTGGAAGGTCTTCGGGTTGTACTGTCGTTGTCCCAAGCTAGCCCATTTGTCAAACGCCTCCTGCCTCATTCGTCTCATTACCTAAAATAGCTAAAATTTGTGAGTCGAGAGACTTAGCACATTCAAACCATATTATGCATTAATTAGTTCTTATATTCATGCATCCTATCAAGGAACCTATACTATCTAATTTATCCTCTAGCTAATTGTTTTGCATAAACATAAGGAGAGCATAATCGTGAACATACTCTTGCCAAACATATATGTTATCATACTTTTCACCCGACCTAAATAATTACATAGATAAAGCATAACATGAGCATAGCAAAATATAATCTTAAGCATTACTAATGCAACGATCTAAAACCTAACAAGACCATAACATAAGCAAGAACAAAATTAGGAAGCATGGAGCATAAACTTACTTTATAGAAAGGAATGTTAGGGTTGTTTGGTGCTAGGGGGGGTGAATAGCTCGTTGCATGCTCGTTGCTTGCTTCTTGATGATGATGTGCAGCGGAAAGAACATGAAACAACAATACAACGCTAACAAGTAGGATTTACTTGGTATCCACCTCAAGATGAGGTGACTGATCCAAGGATCCACACACATGACACTCTTCACTAAGAAAAATACTCCTTTTCGGTAACTATCGGAGGTGAAGAAACCTCATACAATACTCACACAACAATATACAACACACGCAAGAAGAAAAATGCAATAATACAAATAAAAAACTTCTTTTTGCTCACTTGTTGCTTGTTGATGCCTCTTGAACCTTGAAAGTGCACCTGCACTTGTCTCCAAGAACTTCCAAAAATTGGCGATGAAGTATTGAGGAAGAATGTGTGAAGATTGAGAGAGGTGTTGCGGAGAAGAAGCTCGCCAACGGCTATATACTTCACGTTTTTAGGGCTCCCAATCGATTGGGCATGCTCCCAATCGATTGTCACGCCAAATCCGCATCATCCCAGCCATCCATCACTCGCTACATGTGCAATGGTCACATCTGAATTGATCGACTGATCGATTGGGAAGGCTTGAATCGATCGGTCGATCGATTCAGAGCGTCTCTGTGCTCTCTGGACGAAGACTTGAATTGATCGATTGAATCGATCGACCGATCGATTGAATCAATCGACTGATCGATTCAAGCTTCCTCGCGATCGTGCGAGAAAACCAGCCCTAATCGATCGACCAATCGATTGGGAAAGCTTCTGTGCGCTCGATATAAGCTCCCAATCGATCAGCTGATCAATTGGGTCAGCCTTCACTTATGCCACACTCCCAATCGATCAGCTTATCGATTGTGCTCTAGTTCAATCGATCAGTCGATCGATTGACCATCCTTGGACTTGGCTAAACTAGAGTCCAAGGTCCCCAAACTCAACATCTGGTCAACTGTGACCTGTTGGGACCTCATGTCTAGCATTTGGTCAACCTTGACATGTTGGGACTTCTTCACCAAGTATTCGGTCAATCCTTTGACCCACTTGGACTTTTCTTCTCATGCTAAGTGTCCAGTCAACCTTGACCCACTTGGACCTACCGTCTCATGCCAAATGTCTGGTCCTCCATGACTCACTTGGGCTTCCTTCCATCAGATGTCCGGTCAACCTTGAAATTTCCTTGTGCCAAGTATCCAGTCAACCCTTTGACCTACTTGGACTTCCCAACACTAGGTGTCTGGTCAACTTTGACCCACCTGGATTTCCATGTGCCTGACTTCACTCACCAGGACTTTCACATGGCTTCACTCACCAGGATTTTCTAACTGCATGGCTTCACTCACTAGGGCTTTCACCTAGCTTCACTCACTAGGATTTTCACATGCATAGCTTCACTCACTAGGACTTTCCTCTGCCTGGCTTCACTCACCAGGATTTTCCCACTGCCCGACTTCACTCAACAGGACTTTCATCTGCCTGGCTTCACTCACCAGGACTTTCCTCTGTCTGGCTTCACTCACTAGGACTTTCACCTAACTTCACTCACTTGGATTTTCACCTGCCTTCACTCACCAGGATTTTCCAGTTAGGTATCCAATCAACCTTGACCTATTTGACTCTTCTTCACAATAATTTGGTCAAACCTTGACTAGAGGGGAGTTGCACCAATAATCTCCCCAATCGGACGATTGCACCTCCAATCTCAATGTATTGTCAAATATCGAAATCCAAATATCAAGATTCAAGCTTGAGTCAATTCAAGTTTAGTCAACCTGGTCAACCTGACCCAGGGGATATTGCACAAACATTATTCTCCACCTCTATCTGTTTTGACAATCTTAACAGTATTCTCCACCTTAAATATCTTAAAGGTCCTTAATGTTTCATTTTTATTATGAAGCATATATATATATTATATAGCATAGTGGTATTGCTATTATTTTGCAAAGATATAGAATAAAGGTTATCAATTATTGTACCATTTCCAACAAGCTTGGATTTATAAAATAAACTCACAGAGTTATTTCAAAATTTAAAAGAGTATCCATAAGGTACAAGCTTTGAAATAGAAATTAAATTTCTTGAAAATCAAGAACATAAAATATTTTTTCCAACTTTAAAATAAAACCACTATCTAAAATTAAAACACATGTTCCAATTGCCTCCACATGTTAGCACATCTTGTTTCCAGAATAGATGCTCCGCTCACTTCTTACTGGCTTCCTTAGGCTTTCCTTACCCTACAATGTATTTGTTACCTGGATTATAGAACTAGAATCAATCCACCAAGTGTTATAAATCGTACTAACCATATTAGATTCATAATAGACAAATGAAATAGAAATACCTTTCTTTTCAAACCAATCCTTAAATTTGGTACAATACTTCTTCAATGCCCCTTCTTTTTATAGAAGAAACACTTGGATTCTTTCTTGATATCAAGTTAGGATGGAATCTTCCCTTTCCCTTTTACCTTTTCCCTTGACTGTGGCTTATTTTTGTGGCTTCCCTTGTGCAGTCATAAGAATATTTTCACTTATTTCCATCAACAACCTTAAAGTTTCCAGAGGGGGTGAATAGTGATCATCGCTTTTTAGAAATCGAGAATAAACATCGAAAATGGAATATAAAAATTCAAACACCAACACAAGTAATTTTTTACTTAGTTCAGAGCCTTCGATGACTCCTACTTCAAGGTCCGCACTCGTCAAGTATTTTTATCGGGCAATCACTATCAATTCAAAAATGGGTTACAAAATATATAGTACAAGAACTAAAATACAAATGTTACCGACAAATAGAAAGGAAATTTAAACTTTGAAGCAACCTTTTGGTGTCGTCAGAGTTTTTTCGGAGCAGTGCATAAGAATGAAACTTATAGCAATTATTGATCTAAAGTTGTTGGTCGAAGGCCCATATATAGGCCCATTCTGGGCGCCTAGAACCCCTCTAAGCGCTTGGACCATGCTGACGTAGTGAGCTCTCGTCGAAACTTCATCCATGAAGTTTTATCCACCTCCAGGTGCTTGGATCGTTGACATGGGCTCTGCCAATCGACGCACTCCAATTTTGCTCCTAGATAACTTTTCTGGTCCGGTGCCTAGACCAACTTCGGACTCCCTTTTTCCAACATCTTATTCCCTATTAAAAATGGTTAGTCCATGCAATAAAAATATATTTATCCTGCAAAATAAAGTTAGCACAACATAATAAGATAGGAGTAGTAATTAGATCCTATCTATCTAAGATCAGAATCTAGTCAAGGTCTCAGCTTAGGTTTTTCAAATGGACCTAAGCTGGACCGACACCTATAGTTCCCTCAACTGGGAACGCGTCCTCACTGGATCTCTCCTCCAGTTGCTTACCTCCACTTACCAACCGTAGTTACTTGACTTTGTCTTTGACCCACCAGGTCTTCTCGCCAATTGTCAGATCCGCAGACCCAATTGGACTTCGACCGGTTATCAGGTCCCGCGGACCCAACCGGACTTCCCGTCAGATATCGAGTCCCGTGGACCTATCTGGACTTTGCACTAGCTATTGGATCCCGCGGACCTAGCTGGATTTCAGCCTGGTGTTAGGTCCTTCAGACCCGTCAACTCTTGCACACTTGGTAAAGCAATTAAACTACAAAATAATCTAACTTTAAACCACTTGTCATTCATCAAAACTTGAGTTAGATCATTAGTGCAAATTGCACTAACACTTTCCTCTTGTACATACATGGTAATTAACTCATTGATTGACCATTTGTCCTTTTGTAAATTGTAGGAGATTTTGAAAGGACCATATTGATGAGGAAGAGTGCATAAGATGTAGTGCACAAGGAAAGTTTCAAATATTTTTACCATGAGTGTCTTTAATCGAGCCACTATATCTCTTATCTTCATGATGTGCTCTTACACACCTTTCATGCTGGTGAGCCTTAATGATGAGAATTCTATTATTAGAGTGCTAGTAAGGGCCTTGTCTAAAGTTACAAATTGTTCATCAATTGCCTTAAGTAGGTCCTTGACATTTCCATGCTCCTCAATCGAACTATGAATACTAGTAGAGATTTTGGTCAGTATGAACATTACGTAAAGATGATTAGATCGCTCCCATTTTTCATTAAGGTCAATCTCATCAGGAATGCTAAAATTATTAATAGCAAGTGGTTCGTCTTTCCTTATAGCATAGTCAATGTCCAACCACCCCAAATGAAAGAGAACCCTTTCCTTTTAGACTTTATAGTTATCACAATGCATATTAGAGAAATTTGAAGGTAGGGTTCTTTTAGACTTTATAGTTATCACCCTTGAGTTCGGGGTTATCACAATGCATATTAGAGAAATTTGAAGGTTGTGCTGCATAAATTAAATACATGCTTATTAAAAAAATTGAGAAAAATGTCATGTTTACCAATGTAAATCATATTTAGAGAAAAAAAATCTAGTGACATAAAACCTGCCTGTGAGCTAACATTTAATTCAATTAGATTTTATTATAACTTTATAATAAAACTATCTAATTATATTTTCTTTGACTCATATGGATAAATCAAGAAAATATAATTTGATATTTTATTTAGTTAATCATATAAATATAACAAAGATCTCTTTGGGGTAAAATTTGTTATGTTTATATAATTAATTATAATTTATGTTTGTTATGTGATCTTAATCCACTTAATGTATAATTTTAAATAATTAAGGATGCTATGACTAAAACTCAATTATTTAAAATTATACGGTTCATTGACCCTTTTTTTAATCTTTATGTAATAATTATTTAATAACACAATCAACACTTTCCAAGAGTGCTCCTAAGAAAGATTGATAGGGCAAGACCTTTTTAAAAACCAATCTCCTTAGACAAAGCAACGTTACCAAGCAGACTAATGGTCCATATATTTGCCTAAGGCGGGAGCATCAAGAAGACTAGTCTATAAATAACTCTCTTCGATCATGCTTTCTTACGCCACTTTATAATTGCTATTTAAACTCTATTATTCAAATAATGAATATTCAATATTCAACTCTGTCAAATTTAACACTGTCAAATCGTAGTGAAATGCTGCTTCAACTCTGTCAAATTTTTAGCCAGAATAGAGGGGTTTTGAACTTCACTCCATGATAAGCGAGCGAGAGAAAAAAGGTCCTCTTTATCGTATTTTTTGTCAAAAAGTTTTTTTTTTAAAAAAAATTATATTGTAATTAAAATTACTGACAAAAATATACTTGAACTTTTTTGTATTAATTTGAAAAAATATTTACAACTTTTTCTTATCAGTTTATTGACATTTTCAACTAATTAAAATTACCAGTTAATCAATTTTATCCAAAATGTAATTATTAATTTATATTATTATTATTTACTTGCATAATAATGTTATTTAATCCATAAATAAATTTTTAAATATTAATTTTTATTAGTACTCCTTCAAATCTTGAATTTTGGAGTTGAAATATTATCGTGTTTAGTATTCGATCAATTTCAATCTATCAAAACTTCTTCAATCAACATTTAGTCATAGTTGATCATTCAAAATTTTTCATTACCTAATATTCAATCAATTTTGACATACTTGGACTGCATCATTATTAAATATCCAATCTTCTTTGATATATTTGAACTTCTCATCGTATATCCAACATCATAGGTTCTATTATACGAATAAGTCTAAATGATTATTAAAGTCGAAAAAAAGATACACCTAATCATATGTTCCATAGTTATTAGAATAATGCCTTGCATCTTGTACATATAGGATTCGAACTTGAGATAGACTTTTAAGTCGGAGGTGATTAGAATATTCTACAGTTGAGTTGAGGTGGGTCTTTAGATCTTCGATCTAGTATATGATTTTTCTTTGATTTGTGTTGCTTAGGTAGCATTTACTTACTTATCTTTACTCTATACTCTATTTGTTTTTTGGGTTTGATACTGACTTGCTTCCTCTTATTTTATTCCACTTGATATCTTGGAGTCTCGTTGTTATCCATGATTAACCACGGAAATTTTCCACCGCCCGCCAAGGTAAATCAAGAAGAAATCTCGACGGGAGACCCAAAAGCCCAGCAACTCTTTATTGTGAGTCCCATTTTGAGGAAAAATTCATGCAAATATGTCATAGCTGGGAATCAAACTATAGGTGTCTGGGTGACAACTAGGTATTTTTTTCACTATACCATAGCCCCGGGGATAGTCTTGTTGTTATCCATGTTACTAAGTATCATGTGTATATGTTATTTTAGACATTGATTACAACTCATACTTTTAGATATGACCATGTTACTATTGTATAGAGATGACAATATTTGTAGATGTGATTGTTTATTTTCTACTTATCATTACGTTGTATATATCTTGTCGACCATGGCTCCCACACGTGGTAGGGCAAGTACTCCCATTTGTAGTAGAGTGAGTCATTAGCGAGTTTAATATATCCTATCAACCATTGTCTCTCATTTGTGATTGAGAGAGTCGTCGGCGATCATGATACATTTGACTGTTCACTCGGCTAGTCGGGATAGTGGTAGCTAGAGTTATGTATAATCAGTAGCTAGATAGCTACTTTTCATGTTTGCCACTCGACTACTAGGAGTAGTGGTAGTTGGAGTCGCATGCAATTTTTTCATGTCTACCCACTCAACCATTAGGAATAGAGGCAGGTGGAGTTGCGTGTTGACAGTGACCATTGGATATGCATGTGATACGTTTATTGTATATGCTTGTGATATGCTCGTAATATTGTTGAAATATGATGTTATCTGTTTATACCTACTGTTATGCGCAGTGCAGTTGTTGATTGTTAGTTGTTGTTATTCATTGTATATCATTGGTTGGATCAGGTTAGTATATGCATTTTATTATTTTTACACACTTATTATGATTAGTTGATATTACCCTTGAGACTGCTTCATTTGATTTCCTTATATATAATATCATGCACTATCAATCTTATACCGCTGATTATTTTGTACTCATTACCCCTTGCTTTTCTTTTACTTCCAGGTTAGAAGATAGAGGACATATTTTGTAGACTACCCTAGTGTCACTCAGATATCAGTGCTTATCGGTTCCGCTCGACTTTGAGTTATCGAGTTTGATTTTTACGTTGTTGTTATTCGATTGCTTTTCATTGCATATCAACTCTTTGAGTTTTGGTAGAATTGTAATAATCTTTACTTTGTTTAGTTTAGTATATTCATATGTGCATCCATACATACACGGATTAGTATTAGTAACTTGGTGATATTTTTTATAATGCATTGATTACTGTGTTGGTTTTAATTGATTTAGTACTAATTATTTCTTGTATTGTCACTAGAGAGTACCGTCTGATTGGGGCATGACAATGATCACCTTTTTAGGTTGTGTTAGCCCTCTAGATATGGCCAATCAATTTTAATAAGGTATCGAAGCCTTATTTTCACATCACAGTGTAGCCATAATTCAATCAGTCTACATAGTAGCATGAGAGCAAATGTTATCTAGATAAATGCATAGTGTAAACAATTAACAATTTAAACTTTTCAGTAAGTGGTCAACTAGCTGATTTTATCAGAAAAATATTAAGGTAGGTTTGCACATGCTTTTTGTTGACCTGAGAAAAACTTATGTTAGAGTTAGTATACATTTATTTTGATGGTTTTAGAAAAGAATGCAGTCCCTAGTTATTGTAATACAAAAGACGTTGTTGTTGTGCAACACAAAAGTTACTTGATATTCATGATAAACTTCATGGGCTTATGTAGCTTTTTATATGGCCAATGATGTGTTATGGGTCATGGTGTTGGACAATTAACAACCAAGACAAAAAAAAAAAATCTAGCAAGGTGAGAGCGGACATAGATATGTGGGATTACTTTAAAAAAAAGAATAAAATGCTACTATTCATGTGTTTCTAAATGTTTCCAATAATAAAATATAAATATGGGCATATTTAAAGATCCAATAGATATATTTTTGGAATATAACCCATAGATATATACAGTTATCTAAATGAATCAACTAGAGTTGAAGGTGTGTTGTAAAGACTCTAAATCTTTACTTATTGGTTGTTTGTAAGTATATGGGGAAAAAAATACTTCTGTCATGTCAAGTGTTTCAATTGAAGTTTCTTTGCAGCCTTTTCTTCAATATGTAATTATATGCAGCATTTTAGTTAATTTTGTTTCTCATTTTATTTCCTAATTAGATCATCTTTTCTATTTTCTGCAGATTTCAAGTACTTTCATCTGGGCCTTATGGTCTCATATTTGCTTCATTTGTATATTTTTATTTTGACATCCCTGTTACTTCACGATTCCGTATGTTTGGACTGAACTTGAGTAACAAGTCAGCCGTATACTTTGCCGCTTTTCAGGTTTAACTTATTTATTCTTAATCTCCCTCTTTCATATCTCCGGTGCTGATGTATCTCAACTTGTGCCTTTTCTCCAGCTTGTTTTATCTGCCTGGAGAAGGTCATTTATACCAGTCATAAGTGGTCTTCTGGCTGGTTTTCTTTTCCGAGCCAATCTATTTGGCATCTGCAAGCTTAAGGTTATCACAATTTTCACTTTGAATTGGCTTATATGGAGATCCACTCGCACTTATGGGACCATGTGTGAACATTAAGCTTCTTTTCCTGCCTTTACATTAGTTTCTGTATTTTTTTTCTCATATATAACCTTTAGTATATGGTAAATTTAGATGAAAAAAAACAAGGCAAGAATTTGTTTTGGTCTCAAGATATACTCGTGTTTAGGACGGAGCAACAAGGCTAAACCTCTCCCAACAATGCACATACTTAACCAATGATGTTCATGTTGGGATCGTCCCAACAGAAGGAGTACCTGAGCACAGCCAAATTAGCCATGGAAACATTTTAAGCATCCACTAATTTATGATGTTAGATTGATTCCAAAACGAGATCAACGAGAAAGAAGTTTGTACCTTTATGGAGACATGTCAGGGAACACATTCTCTAGTTTGTCATGCAATATGATCCTCTGATGCAGTTTAATGCAAAAGTGCTAATGTGTGAGCTAGAGGACTCACCTAGCTTGGAGGTGACTAGGTGAGCGTTGTTAGTGTGGATGAGCGACGGTGGCACTGTATGACGTTGGCGGCACCAAGAGGAGAAGAGAGAGAAGGGTGACTAGGGTTTTGAGTTATTTATTTTGTGTATCATAGACACCAACCTTGACTCTCTCTATATAGACTTATAGATCTTAGCAAACCGTTCAAGTTAAAATAATTAGGACATTAATTATCATCCTAATAAATATCAGTTAATTAAATAAAGAGTCCTAAAGAATCTCATTTTAATAAACAGTGGTATCTAATTTTATCTACCATTCTGGAGGTGCAGGTTTCCTCAAAGTCTTTCTGCAACATGATTTCCATGCAATCTAGTCCTCTTATGATCCTTTTATGATAGTGTTTTATGGGACATAGGGCAATGTTTGTCCTAATAGGGCACATGTAGTAACTTTGTTTGAATCTGACCTACTAGAAACTGACATCTATTATCAATTATGTATAATGTCTAGATTTAATCCAATGATCAACGACCGATATAAGTTCCCAGTTTACCAGGAGTGATAAGGGCTTTGTTGATCTCTATAAGATTAGTAATGTACTCAACAAAAGTGTACATGCAACTCTTTAAGGGACCAAATCACAAGCATCAAATATATTGATTTTCATATGAGATAGATACTAATCTTAAGGGTTAATTGCACTCACCTACATGAAATCTTATAGATACTAGATAATATGTCAAATGCGTCCTTCCACTTTAAATGTGAGTTCTCCAACTCCCCACCCTTATACTTGTCTAAGTATCACCATGTCTATATTTTGTTGCTTAAGTAGCACTGCTACAAGCATCTTTTATTTCAATCATCAGTTGCATAAAGTCAACAAGATTGTAAAGATACAATAGTTTCTTTTTTTATTATATTGTACAGTGATTCCGTTTACAATATCATTATCTTTATGAAACTATCACTAAAAGTTCACATACATAGAATTAAGAAACTGTTCTTTTGTTCAGGAACTGTCTTATGGTTTTTGCATGCACAACAAACAAAAGGCTGATAACAAAATTGTTCAGTTTGAAAGAAATCAATGATTCATCCCTGGGTTGTCAGGTATCCTTTGTGGGAGAGTGTGGGTGTGTGAGATTTCTTGATTGGGGGTTCTTTACAGTTGTATGTGAACGAAGGATTTGATTACGTACAGATTTCTTTTTGCACATGAACACAACAAATTACTGTTTGGGAAAAGAAAAATCAATGAGTGGTGAACTAGTTGCGGGTACAATGCAATGGACCAGGCAAGCATACTTGAATATAATAATTATTCATTTTGGTGTCAACTATGGTATCATGATTTAGAGGGGAAAAAAAAACTAGTATTAAAGGGAATATAAGCATTGTTGAACAGACATAGTCAAGGATCAAAGATAGACAAAATCTGAGAAACCATAAGATTATCTACTTCATCTTTGTTATTATCTGTCTTTTTTTTTGTTGTCGATTATGTTCTGACAATTTCTTATTCTTGCAGTTCCCCCAAAAGTTAACATCAGTATTTTCATGGTTATTTTTGTTGTATCCAAGTTCATTCCCTTCAAGTGCCAATATCAGAAGAAATGCATATATATCTAATATCGACCATCAGGTTCAGGCAAGTTTGTCTTCATTCCTTGTATGGAGCATTTTTTTTTTTTTTAAAAGGAACAAACAAATCTTTTAACCTGTTCAATTTATTGATGAAACCTCCCATAATGTTTATATATAACATCCATCTATTAGTTAGTTTCTTAAATCAGGGAAGACCTGTTTGCATTGGTCCTACTACGAATCTACCATGATCGTACACTAACATCAGTATGAGCATAAAATGTGCTTGCATGTAATAGTTGCATGTAAAAGAGTTATTCATGGTTTGGGGGCTATCACACCACATATAGATTTTGAACAGCTTATCTACGTGTTTTTGATACAGCGGAACAATCGTTCAGTGGGAAATTTTATGACAGAACCATCAGAGTCTTCGATTGCGACATTGGTGTCCATGGGCTTTGAGAGCAATGCTGCTAGGCAGGCACTCCTTCAGGCTAGAAATGACTTAAATGTAGCAACAAACATTCTCCTCGAAGCACAGTCTCTGTAACTCAGCTGTGCCCTTTTGGAAAATGTACATTGAGTTACACGGATGGGAACCTGGCCCAGCACCACATTCATATTAGAAAAGAGGAACCAATATAATTTCTGTTGGTCTTGCTTTTACTTCTTTCAATATGAGCCGATTCTGGTTTCTCTAATTCCTTATCTTTAGCAGTTCGGTAACTCAGCCGTGTCCTGTTGGAAAATGTACACAAGTACATTGAGTTACACGGATGGGAACCTGGCCCAGCACCGCATTCATATAAGAAAGAGGAACCAATAGAATTTCCATTGGTCTTGCTTTTACTTCCTTCAATATGGAGCCGATTCAGGTTTCTCTAAGTCCTTATCTTTAGCAGTTCAGAATGAATTCATCACTACGTTACATTGTTTTTGTACATTGAGAAGCATCTCCAGGTAGGTCTCATTCTGCCCGTTTTAATATTAAATGCTAAAGAACCACTTACCATGACCCAACCATGGTGTAAATTCGTTGAGGTTTAGAACTCAATCTTTGTATTAAAGGATTTATGTAAACACCCTTTTCTGTGATGTTACTTCTAGGACCGCATGTTGGACAATCGTATTTTTCATTAGAAAAGAAAGAAATGACTCCAACTAATTGAGGTTTATTTATTTAGTTATTTTGTTGGCTCTAGTTCAACTGTTGACCGAATGTCTAGTAGCTTACGTCAATTAATTTTGGGATAATTGATGCGTCCCATAGTGGTTTTTTATTGGCCACTAGCATGAGACTCGATGTTTGAAAAATTAAGGTGCTTTAATCGTGTTTGAAGCTGGTTTAAAGAGTGTAAATGCCATTAATCAAAATTTTCCCTATTTTAAAGTAGGTTTATTTTTGCTGCATCATTTATCCTATCAAAAGTAATAAATCCACTGAGATTATCCTTAGTGACAAACCTAAAAATTAGATTTATTAGTCCAATATTGTGCTAGAAATTAATGTGGCCTATAAAAATTTGATTAAAAAAAAATCTGATTCTTGATTTTTTGAATTAAGTTTTTTATTTAAATAAAAAGTTCAAGCCACCTAATAGTAATGGGTTTAAAAATGAAGATTTGCCCCTACGGTGTAGCGTGGACGGTAGACGCATGACATCTTTGGTGTAATAGTCAGAGGTTGATTCTCATGAACTGATTACCTGGGGTTTATCCCACCATGCGCCTATGACTTGTGTACTTGTATGAACTTCCTTCTATATCTGTGGGGCTAACATTAGGGGGTCGCTAAGATAGCGGATCTATTTTTTTTTAAATGAAAATTTATTTTTTAAATTTAATAATTTAGTCCCATTAGAGATGTGGTTCCACTAAATCATTTTGATAGTGTAAAATTGTTTATCTTAAATTATTTCTTAAAATATATTTTACCTCTCTATCCATTAAATATATAGCATTAAAGTAAGGATGTAAATGTACGTAAATGAGTTAAAGTTTATTTATGTACGAGGGTGTTCAAGTTTATTTATTTTTCATGATTGTTTAAGTTTATTTATTAAAAATTTTATCGAGACATTTGTAATTAACAATATTATTACCCTTATAATTTAGATAAAATATTTATCTAATATATATATTTTTTTTATATTTTTAACATATTATAAAAAATTTAAGATTAAAAAATAAATTATTGTATTTTTAATATATTTAATAAACATAAGAAAAACTTTATAATTATATTTTATGTAAGTTGATAAATAAATTTATTTATATTTTTTTATGAACTTTGATCATTAATAAACCAAAGTTACTATTCAAATTTATTTATATATTATTTTATTATCAAATAAAAATAAATGAGTTTTATATATAAAAAAAATTTAGTTGGCATATGTATCTAGTTTAGGTCAATTAATCCTAGAATAATCTAAATGTCTCATGAATATTTTTTATCAGCTACCAGAGTAAATTAAAAAGTACACACAATGGGCAGTCCAGGGTAAATCAGCCACCAACATTCTTAGGTCAATGCTGATTAAAGTAAATTTATTTGTTAATTCTTTAAAATTACGATTTAATCATTAGATATCTAGGAAACTAAGAATATGTCTGCCATTATACCATTATCCTATTAGTAAAGTTATCACTCTCTAATATATCCGCGAGAACAATCTCTCATTTATTTAAGACTCTATATTAAAATACTTTAATTTAATTATTATACTTGTCCAAAATAATTTAATTTAAAATATATTTTATTAAATTCAGTGGTACATTTACTTGTCTAAAGTAATAAGATTAAACTTAAAAAAATTAAATTCCCTTACACCAATAATATTTGGGGCATTTAAAAGAATGTAAAGTATAATTTGTTTTTAACAAGAATAACACTTTGGATACTTTATAAGGATGTAAAGTCGATAGGAAACGATAAATAATTTATAAAGTAACTCAGAGAGAAATCACATAAAATTCACAGTTATATATTAAGCTCGTGACTCAAATTTTTAGCCAAATTTGATAATTATTCAAATTTTTATGATTACTCGTGACAATGTACAGATAGATGAGATAAAACAAATTCTTCTTTTTTCCTTAAACTAAACATAATATTAAGCTCGTTCTTTTTTCCTCACAGATTATTCCCAAAGCACATAAACACCTCCTTAAGCCAAATTTTCCACTTGCCACCGTTTGCTTTCCTCAAATCTTCCGACCATGCCAACAGGATATTCTTGTAT
>JBBMJZ010000036.1:8889756-8906970 GCA_037833815.1 Zingiber zerumbet
GGCTTGAAGGAGGTTACGAATTCTTGTGTTTAACTCCTATTCTGTGCCCAAAGCTTCCAAGTCATTCTCTTCCTCTCCATTCCTAAGTTTCATCTTGTAAAGAGGAAGAGACATTTGTGAGAGGTTTGCTCCACCGAGAAGGAGAAAGCTCTAGCCGGAGATTGCCGGGGATTGATCCACCGAAGGATCAAGGATTCGTCCGCCTCAAGGACACGCCGTGGAGTAGGAGCAAGTTATCTCCGAACCACGTAAAAGATCGTGTTAGCGTTTGTGTCTTTACTCTTTGTTTTCATTGATTTAGTTTTTGTATTTCCGCTACGCACTAACCTCTTGTAGAGAAGAAATCGACTTGGGGGTGGCCTAGCTATCCAACCCCCCTTCAAGCCGGCCACAAGATCTTCAACAGTACTCTCTCTCAGAAACACCTCAAAGTAATCACCAAGTGATGCCTTGTTCCTAAAAGTCGTCTTCAATATTTTCCTTCATGTGGTGTCTAGTCACGTAAAGGATAAGCAACTAACTTTATCTTTTCTACACTAGTACAAGCTATATATCCAAATGCACTCTCCAAGTTATACACCCAAGTAACGGTTGTATCTTGTATGTGTTAAGCAGCAAGCTCAACATTTTTTCATATCAGTGGGGGTCATCTATTCAAATGTACCTTCTAGATTATCCAACTAAGTACATATAGTTCATGGTCAAAGTCCTTATGGAATAGGATACATAGATCCTATATATACTGATTGAGTTAAAAATGGTGTTCATTTAATTTAGTCCTTTCTATGTCTATACAAGTTATGTATTCAAATGTGTCTTCCAGATTATCTAACTAAACACAAGTAACTCAAGGGCTAGACTCTCCATGAAATAGAGTAAGTCTGTCCCCTACTGACCGAACTAACAAGAGTAAATCGGTCCTCTACTAACTGAACCAGTAAGAATAAATCGATCCTCTACTGATCGAACTAACAAGGGTATGTGACTCTAATTCTCTACCAACTAGTAGTAGCAGAAGCTAGTAATACTGGTGGTATTCCCTAAGACTGTATCCCTGATCTCCAATAGGGTCTGATGGACCTAAATAGTGGTTTGCCCAACACATATCATACATGCTACAATTAACTAGACAAGTACCAACAGAAGTGTATGATAACAGTTATACAAACTTACCTCCTATAATGACTATCTTTCATTTCTTAACTCCCTCTCAATAGAATGAGACAAAAATGATAGGACCGTCAAGATGACTGATTTCATCTTTTACATAATTTGTCATAAAATATTTGCCTATAAGATTTGCTTTGGCAGCAGAAAAGTTTAATTAATTGTTAAATTGGAACTTCATAGTATTTTATATCATGATCAACACCGTAAGATTAGAGTTAAATTAAAGTACATTTATATAAAATAATTTATAATATAATTAAAATGTTTTTGTTAAAGTTATGTGAGAGATAATAAATATTTAAAAATAAATGAGCAAAAGGTAAATAAATTGGACTTAAAACTAAAAAAAAATTAGTGTTAATTAATGGGGGAAAAAAATATGAAAAACAGTGTATACAAATTCACTATATATGGTCTTGATTCAATCATCGGATCTAACTATCAGAATTATTTCCCTTTAATCTATTAATTAAAAAATAAGCATTCTAAATGAGTCTTGATTTGAAATTAATTATTTCAAAAATTTCCTTCATTGTAATAAAATTCATATTGGTGGGAGTGGTTGTGCGGTGGATAATCAAAATTGAACTCAAATTAATCATATGACAAAACATATTACTTGAATCAAGGTTAATTTTACCCTAGTCATTTGGCAGTCTAATGTTGGCGCAGCGGGCCGGCAAGAGGGGAGGGTAAATTTCCTAAAATAAAAAAAATACCCTCCTCATTCTTTCAACTCTTAAAGTGCAACAATAATAAATCAAAAAAATAAAATAGCAGAACTAAGGAAGAGACTCAGAGATTGACTTGGTAACAACCTAGGTGGTTGTTAATCTAAGGCAGTTGCAAAGCTCAGTAAAAATCTCCTTCTCTGAAGGTGGAGAAGTCTTTTACACACAATGAAAGATTAATGGTTGCTAGAAATTAAATACAAGAGTTTATATCTAATTTTCTAGCTCTAGGGCCCTTTTTATAGCACCTGGAAGTTCTATCCTTAAGCTTGAGGGCGCCTCCCAATGGATGGAGGGTGCCTCTAAGGTGGATGCAACGGATAAAGTTTTATTTGTTGCCAATGTTCACTTTGAACGGTTCGAGGGTGCCTCCAAGGCATAGAGGGTGCCTCAGATGGCTTATGGAGGGCGCCTCTAGGTCATGGAGGGCGCCCTCCACTTGAAGGAGGCGAAGGCTCCTGGGCACCTCGGAGGCACCCTCAACATTGTATTGAGGGTGCCTTCAGCTTGCTTTTCCAGCTCCTTTTGACCTTCTGAAGCTCCGATGGCTTGGGTGATTGCGGCCAACCGAAATAGGGCTCACCCGAACCCAATTTTCAGCCTTCTCCTCGAGCAGGCTTCCACTTTGACTTCTCATCCATCGAACATCACGTACGTTCTTTTTATCCACCGGTGTACTCTTCCGCAGCTCTTTAATCCCTCGGACGCACTGAGCTTGTTGGCTCCCTTCCCGTACCGTCCTTCTGGCCAGCTGCGTCTTCTGCTCGACTTTCTATGTTCCTAAACTCCTGCACACTTAGACATAGGGATCAAAACCAAACAGGACCTAACCTAACTTGGTTGATCACATCAAAACAACCACGGGGTCCAACACAACATTCTCAGTTAGTGTGGAGTTGCCATGAACCTGAACGAGAATATGAGCTGTTGTATTGGAATTTCTCAAAGTTGCTGATTTCAGATGTTGCTGGAAATAATTGGCCACAGTAGGGTCTAATTCAAGGGTTGCTGATTGGTATAGTTATTAAAGCTTGTTCTGGTTCTTTACCTAGGCAATATGAATGCAATCCTTAAAGATGTTCAGATAACAAGTGCCAACTGCAGGGAAGAAAAGCTAAAAACTTCAGTAAGCAACAACATAGAATTCAATAGCATCTTTCCAAAGTGCTGTAAATTTCAGAATCTTTCCAAATCTGTATAACAACTTTGTTGCCGTTTCATAGATTCAGCCCACAGAATGTTTAAAAAAATGAAAAAGAAAGAAAAGAGAAGCTGTAATTTCAGAAACTGGATTTGTTGAGGAGCTGGATGATGAGAAATAAATAGCTGTTGGTTATTTTAATGAGATTGTTTTAGCAGCTGAGAGAGTTGCATATTTCTAGCTCTAGATGTTACTGCTAGAAATGACCACAGCAGTTGTTTTATTTTAGGGACACTGGAAGCAAAGAGGTTGGCTCATAACTCTTTGAGATTGAGTTGATAACTATCTAAGATACATACAGTAGCCATCTAAAGAAGCTGTTCTGTTGTAAAAAGAAAGGAAAAAAAAAAGTGATACAAGGGATGTAGTATCAAATTGAAAGACTTTTGTGCCAAGCTTTCTTACAAATCTCCTAGTTAGTGACTGAGCCGAGTTGAGTGCCTAACTTGCAATGCCAGTTGATGTTTCTTTCTGACCTTCTCCAAATTTTTAGAATTCTGATCAGTATGTTCAAAGAAAAAGAAATAGAAGCAAGGAAAACCAAGGACTGCAGAATTTAGAGTAGAATGATGAAAAGAGTGGTGTAAATGAATGAGATGTGAATGGAGCTTGTTGAGCTGAGTTCTGAATTCTGCTGTTGAACTTGCCAAACAGAAACCTTATAGGACTGATTTCTGATTCTAGTTTTTCAGGTTCCATTTTCAGACTTCAACTCAAAGAATTTGATAGGACTTCAAAGCCTCTAAAATTTTGGTCAAACAAGTCAATGGTTTCTAAAATGTGGACACAAGAAATGAAGTGAATTCCCTTATTCGGAAATTGGAAGAAGCAGCAACTTGATAACCATTGCATAAGGGACAACTGAAATCTTAATATTTTCAGTTATCAGATTTAATTATGAATATCTTCAGCTATCAGATTAATTTCTACAGAGATTAATTCCATTCCTGCATTACTGAAATTCCCAAGTTGGCTCAATTTATGATGAAGAACAGTGCTACAAAGAATGAGTATCAGGTTGGAACTATAGCATGCCAAGTTCTTGGTGCATCTGTCCGATCAAGAGAAAAGCTTGAGTGAAACTTTTGTTCCTTTCAATGCTAACTGATTTCTAGAATGGAAATGCAGGAAGGGCTGCATATGATTGCAATGGCAACCGTTGGATGTTGACTTACAAACAACAATTTAAATTGAAGCCATATCATTTCATTATTAATTGGGTTCATCTTTGTGGATGACTGAACTTACAATTCTTGTTTGAATCTAGCAGTTGGCTGAACACAAAAACAAGAACAGAAAGCACTAGCTACAATTATGTGTGATGTGAATGAAATGACTTATTGAACCAATTGAGACATACATCAAGGAAAGAAGGCATTGAAGTGGGAATGCCATGTTGATTCTATTATGGAACCTGTAATTTTTAGAGTGGCATCAAGATTGAGTATTCTCTTGCTACTCCATCAATAAAAGATATTCTTCTATATACGTCATTTGGTTGACTCACCAAGTTTATCAATCTAATGCTCTCAATTTCTATTCATTGATTCTTCTTTTCTTATCTAGTCTTTTGCTTGTTTTCTTAGTTTCTTCACACAGTTATAAAATTCTTTTGATTCATGCATGCTATGTGTTATGGTGATAGAGGAGTAGAAAATGAGCAAGCCTATAGCAGTGAAATGTTGGGAGTTGCATTGAGTGAACCTCCACTTTCATACATAATTGTGAGAGTTAGAGTAGATGAAGCTATTATGTGAGATTGCATCTTTCTTAATTTCTCAAATGGACTGAAATCACCGTACGTATTGATTATTATAGGGATTGTATTTTAAGATTGTTTTAATCTTTAAATGGTCTTAATTCATTATCTTTTATGATCTTCTAAGTATTTCTAGGAAAATTATGTGGGAGATGATTTTTAGTTTGCTTCATAGTTCTGTTTACTTGCCCGAGACGTGCAAGAAATTAATAATCATCATTTTGTTACATTTTTTAAGCTCCTATATCCATACTTTTTGATCTTCTCATGTGCTAATTTCACATTTATATCATGTTTCGTGAGTTATATCCATTTTTAGCCTTTGATGTAATTTATCATTTATTTGAGGTATTTGATGCTAATATTTGAATATGATCATATAGGTGATCAAAGGATCAAGGGTTCAAGTTAGATCGAACAAAGTTTAGGCATAATTCTGAATTTAAATGAGAAGATCAAGCTTTGAGTCATTCGTTAAATATTTGGTCTATATAAGTCAAGGGAGTGTAGATCCTAACCATAGATCAAGATCTGAAGACTTAGATCAAATTTAGAGCAACTTCCACCGTTGAATCATATCCGGAACAATCTCAGCCGTTGATTCAAATCTGATTTAAAAGAGAAGCTAAAGTACCTTCGGGGGGATCGCGATTTTGACGAAGGCAAGAAACGAGCACGAAACAAGGGAGAACAACAATCTTCCTCCACCATTCGGCGTTGGCCACCGAAGCTCCGTCCACCATCGATGGTTAAGGGATTTCCTTCCCTAACCATTCCTTCCAGCTCCGGTGATTCCACATCGTTCATCCATCCCGCAACGCCATCATCCGAGGTTCTTCCATCACCAATCAACGCCGAAGACTCAAGGGCTTCTCCTTCTCGATCGACCATTCACCTCCCTCGTCATCCACTTTCCTCATCCAGATCCGGCCATAGCTCAGCCATCTCCACTCCCATCAACCCCATCCAAGATTCAATTAGCGTTCTTTTTCTTTATCTGATCCAATCCGATCTGAGCTAGGGGTTCTTAACTCGAGTTGTAAGCACCTTTAGATCCCTAGGATTGATTTGAAGTTGTTCATTCCTTTGAATTCCTTGTAGTTTGATTTGATTTATTTCCCCGGTTTTCATGCTTTCTGTTCATCTGTATTTTGAATTATTTAGTTAATGCAACATTGGTTGTGGTAATTAGAATCCTTAATTGTTTCTTGCATGCAGAAGTTAGACTTGGTTAAATTGCTGTTTGCATACCATGAATTCTATTGCAAGCGTTGAAAAGGTTGAACATATCTCACTTTATGTTCTGGCTTATTTTCTTGCATTTTTAGATTAGATTAAATTAGGTTTATCTACATTGTCAATAGCTTTAGAATCCCAAATTCAACCCCCAAAACCGATAATAACTCAATCCTAAGATTATAATTCATTGTTTACATTCCTTGTGAGAGATGATCCGAGTCATTCCTATGCTATATTAGTGTAGAGAGGGGTTTTGATACTTCATTGTTTGATACCCAATTTAACGACAAAACAGGTTTATCATTGATCATTTGACACTTCCTTTAGAACACCCGCAACCACTTGGTTGTCCCAATCGCATGACCTCAACGCTACATCTCTTGCTCGTGAGTTCACATGACTTATCTACTTGCTTCATCCTCATCATCATCATCATCATCATCATCAACATCATCATCTCTCATAACACATTTCCATATCAAAACCAACTTGCATCAGACCTGCACATGCTACCCCATCAAAATGTTGTCAATCACGTGATAAATCTTTGTTGTTGTTTGAAGTTTGTCCGCATATCACACTTTTTTAAGCTAGCACTAGGCATTCAGCTCTTCTACAATATTGCATCACTAGAGCGCATTAAGCTCACCTTAACAAATACTCTTCTTATTGTTTACATAGATGATATTGTAATCACTAGTAACAACTCCATTGGTATTGCAAAATTAAGAGAATGTATCCATCACCACTTTGAGACTAAATTGTTAGGTGCCACCCTTAAGTACATCTTTGGAATAGAGGTTGTCATCTCAGAAAAAGCATGTATCAGACATGCTCGCGGAGGCGAACATCCTAGGGACTAAATCTATACATATCAAAATGTTAAATCAATACCAAAACAAAGCATTAATTCATCCAGAGAAGTACAAAAAATTAATAGGAAAATAAAATTATCTTACAATTAACGATGTGATATTTGTAAGATTATTAGTCATTTTTAGAGAGTCCATATCATCGCCATTGAATAGAAGCTACATGGATTCTACATTACCATAGAAATGCTTCAAAATATTTTTTATTTTGTGGTCAATATCATTTTTAAATCGTGTGATCTAGCAATAGTGTTCTCTTGGGAAATGGCCTTATTTCTAAAAGAGTAGGAGTATAAAGTGGTGGCAAGGTATAGAGGTAAAATATAGAATCGTAACCTTAGCAACATACCAACTCATTTAAGCATCAAGTTAGCATACGCCTGTGCAGTGATGGAACTTGAATATAGTAATTAAGTTCTTCTACATATAACCTCGAATGTCATGTTCCATGAAAGGACAAAACAAATACAATTAATTGTACTTAATCTTAGAGTGTGTAATCTAATGAGAACATCACCTCCTTTGTTGGTTTGAATAAAAAGTTGGCAACAATCAAATATAATAAGCCTATCACCAACTTTGTTAATTTTAATGATAAGTTAGCAGATTTGATAACCAAATCATTAAGAGGTCCAAGGAGTTTGATAGATTGGTAACAAGTTTCTATAATAGATTCAAACAAACTTAAAGGGGAATGTTATAGGAAGAGAGCCAAAGTGTAAATATGTGGTAAAAAGCCTATTTATAATATATCTTATTCGTCATTATTCTTTAGTAGAAGGGGCTAGCCAGGATGATTATGAGGAATCATTCCCCCCTAACGTCAACACTTTTCTAATGTATGTTATGTAGCAACTATGTTATCAGTATAAAATATAGAGGGAAGATATTTTACACACCTCATTCAAATTATTAGGTCAGTAGCATTTTGAATAATTGAAAAAATACCAAATCAACAATGCTGAAATCAGAACTACAAGAGTTCGTATAGTGCAGTTAGAATATGTGGCTTATTGTTCAATCAGAAATTCAAATTTTCCCAACATCAAACCTTAGAGAATAACTAATATTCATGATGACGAAACTCAGTATTTTATGTTAAGTTTTACAAAGAAAATCATCAATAAGAAACTACATAAATAGAAACTTTTAGTGGATGAACAGAGTCATCAAAACACAGTCAGCTTGGCTTAAAGACATTCATAGAAATGAAGGAAGATAAAACCTAAACTTAGCAAAGCGTTTTTAACCTATGAGAATGGCATAAGCACGTACCTTTGTCAGAAATTCCACCAGTGATATCCTTATGGTGATGGAAAGCAGGAGAGAAAATGACTTCTGACATACAATTTGCAGTGGAATCATGACAAACATCCTAGAACGCCCAATAAAGTCAAACAAGTTATGATGGTTAAACTGAAAAATATAACTCATAGGTATTACACGGCTATCAGAATAGCCAACATAGAAGTGTGTGAACTAATCTGGATCAATGCAAAGAATTACTTTTCAAATATATTAGCTATTCACTCGACAATTCATGTAATGATGAAGGCACTTATGAATCCTCAAAGAATTTGCCAAGTAGAGAAAAGGAAACAACTACTAATCATGTTAAGTAAATTTTCAGCCATATTGCTAAAATTAAAATTACTCCAAGCAGCAGACATTAAGAGGGGAAGACAACCAGATATGCTCATCAACAAATTTAGTAAGATGATTTATATATTCACGTTATGATTTCCAGATGTTCCAATCTGATGTTAAAAACAAGAGATGTATCCCTTTTCTGAAGATAAATTGATGAGAAAATTTATTGTCAAGAACCCAGCAACTGAACATGATATTATTGACTTCTGGGAAAATTAGCTAAGCGTAGCACACTCAAGACAATTCTTAAGCTGAATCACAAGTCTGATTTGCAGGCATAACTAAAACATCAAAATCATAAAAACAAAACAAAAATAAAAAATAGAAGAACAGAAACGTAAATAGAATAACAAAATTCATTAAATATAAAATTTCAATTTATAATGTTTCTCTTCAAAATATAATTGTAATTAAAAGCACTATCACTAACAACAATAACCGCAAGTAATTATGCGTGAGTTGTCACCATTTTATGTTGGTGCTTTAAAATTTTGCAACTCATAGATATAGTATGATAATTCAATTCATCCCACTTGCCTTAGAGAGCAAGCAAGTATTCTTATATTATGCACCAGCTTGCTTTAATTTGAAAATATCTTCAGACACCACTGGATATAGTCATGAGACACTTTACTCATTCAAGTACATAAATGGCAGCCGAATGCACAGAGCTCCCGCCAATATAAAATCACAGACAGAGTCAATTATAAACAACTTTATCTTGCTTTGCACTTGCTTTGCAAGTGACATTTCAGAGACTCAAACTAATAACCTCTAGGTCACACGACAATAACTTTACCATTACACCAATAACTTTACCATTACACCAAGACTCCCCTTCAAGTACATATGCTAGAAAAATCCTATATACTTCAAAAGTCAAAGGAAAAAAAACATCACTAGCAAAGCTACTGATTATTCTACATTAGGAAACATATCATAATGGAGGACATGACTCAATTCAGAAAAGGAACATGATTAACCCACTAGAAATACAACTAGGTATGTCTTGGACTCAAGTATGTTTAAAAATTAGAATACAACTCGGCATGTATTCGACTCAAGTATGTTCAAAACTTTATCTGACAAATACATACATTTATAAATAACTCACTAATGATAACCCCATATGCATCAAATGTTATGCACTGAGTCGACTCAATGTTGCCTAAATGAGCTTGTCATGATCTTGGTTGTGTTTTAATGGAATTTCTAGCATTAGCTTATCAAAAAGTGTTTTACAAAAAAAAGTTATCCACTGGTGTAATGTGTTATTAAGGTTCAGAGTGACCTTTGACCTCTGCAATATGAAATGCTAGAAATACAGAAAAATAGAGCAGGGATAAAACAAAAGATAAAATAAGAAGACAAATTTGTTATGTTCACTACAGCAAGAAGAGCCTATTATAGAGTTGTAAAATCAACATATATGAAAAAAGTCACTGTACAAAATTGAAAAAAGAAGAGTCCTGGGAAAATGAAAACCAATTCAGGATATGTACTAAGATGCAAAAATTACCAAAACACATGGTACCCTACAAAATTTAAATAGCAAACAAGGACAAAAACACAGTCAGTAGAAGAAAATTAGATTATGTGACTGTCAAAAACATTGATAAAGTGTACAATTAAGAAAGGGGTTTATTTGTACCAAATGTTCAATGAAAATGATAATGGTTGAACAGGAGCACAATAAATATTTACAGAGACAAAATGATGATAATCACCTTAACAGAGAAGGAACAAGAGCTCTGATTATCATTTTGAGATATAAAATGGTCCATGTTTGTATCCGTTTCAATTTTTACACACGTCTCTTGCCTTGTCAATTAGCAATCATTTACATTCAGAACATGACAAATAAGTATATAACATACAAACAAATAGAAAAGGAAAAAATAAAATAGCACTTTTTTGCATCTAGCAAACAAGTAGAAAAGCAATATACAATATACATCCAGTCAATCACAAGCATTTTAATATATAAAACAGTGTATCACAATTGATGTTAAATACCATAAATCTGAAGCCAACAATTGAATTAACCATACATTGCCTACACTAATATATTGGTGTATCAGTAGAGAAGAGAAAACATCATAAAAGAAAATCAAGATCAAATTTGCGCAAGTAAAGAATCCTGACAGTTATATCAGCACATGACTAGGCTTGGCTTACTTGGATGGAATGACAACAAGCAGAACAATGAGGGGAAGGATAATGTTGACTGATACCAAGGTTCTAAAATTCGCTAGGTGTTAGCTAAGCGGCAAACCAACGCCTAGCACCTAGGCCACCTAGACGGGGACTAGGCGTCGCTAGATGAATTCTTCGGTATCAACAAAAATTATATAATAAATCACATACTATAACTCCAACACAATAACATTAAATTTAAAATGAATTCAAAATTAAACAACCAATAAAATATCACATATTTATTCTACTTTTTCTTCTTCATAATTTTCAATCTATTATTCATCAGACACAAACTCAATATCATCATTCTAATCCTCCTCTTCTTCGGATGCAAAATTATCCTTGTGAAATTCTCTCACTGTAGAGCTTCTTCGAGGTTGTAGATTTTCATCTGCTCCACTTGCTTCATCAACCATTTGCCATATGAACCGAGAACCTAATTCAACTTCATCATCTTCTCCATCATCCACAATCCAACATTGTGTATTTGAAGCATCTTTTGCAAGAAGGACATCGACATTCCTTTCTTTTTCTCTTTTTTTGTTTGTTCAACAATCAGCATTAAATTGGACAAATATTAGATTGTTCAACCTATTAATATCCAACCTATTTCTTTTCTTTGTATGAATCTAAAAAAAGTAAATATTATAGTTAGTAACATGAATATAATCTTTAAAAATTAATACTTTATTTTAATTAAAACTTAAAAAATTTAAAGTTTACTCCTTCAAATGTACTCCAATTTCTTTTACACCCAGGTGAATTTGTAGTTAATGAAAATATCCTCAATACCACTCTTAGCAAGTTAGGTGTGTGAGTACTCCACCATACGCATGGATCAAATGCATTATCATTTTTCTACATGATTTTGTTGCCAATATTTTTCCAAATAACCCAGTCTTGTCTTTGTATTTTACAAGTTCATTGTTAATAATTGTATTTTGTAGGTCTAACTGATTAGCATGCAAAATTTCCATGCATTCAAAAATCCCCACCGCGACCTCCTCAGAAAGAACAATAGAACTATCTTTATAGTAAAAATCGGGATTCAACAAAAAAAAACAGTGATATGCAATGATGTATCAAGTCTATATTTCATTTTTGACTCAATAATCACTATAATAGATTGATAATTTGATTCCACGTTGTTCAGGACCACCTTAATATCTTCTTTAACTTGAAGAAGCTCCCCATATAGAAACCTCATGGATGACTTTCTATCTCCATCTACTAATTGAAGAACTCTTACTAATGGAGCAAAATTTCAAACAAAGTGTGGCATCATTCAAAAAACTCATGCTCATCACAGTAGAATAAGTCTATTTTTTGTTTTTGACCATTTACATTTCTCCCACATATCACCGGTAAACATGACCCTTAAATTAGATTTTTTTTCAATCAAACTTTGCAATATGAGAAAATTTGATGCAAAACTAGTAAGTCTTGGCCGGACTATGTCTCTCTTTATCGTGAAACTGCTTATAACAAAGTCTTATGGTGAGCATAAATGAAAATGGTAAAAGACTTGGATTGCTTATTAACTTTTTTATATCTTGGAAGTTTGCCCATACTCACAAGCATGAGATTAATAATGTGAGTTGCATATGAACTCCAAAAGATCCCAAGTCATTTTTCTCTCATCAATTTAGTAGTAGTCATATTGTTGGTAGCATTGTCTATTACAATTTGAATAATATTCTGAGTTCTTACTTGTTCAACACACTTGTCAACATACTCAAAAATAAGTTCAGCTGTTATGTCTCGTCTGAAGATTCCTTAGACTCTAAAAATATAGTACTCTCCTTGTAATTAACACACAAATTTAAGACTTCTTTTTCTATCACTCCATACATCTGTCTTGATCGAGCGCTCATTCTTTGTCTATTCTTCTTTATGTTTCTTCAGCAGTTATTTTGTTATTTCAACTTCGACTTGCAACAGTGGCTCCCTAAATTGATAGAGTTGAAGGCTTGAATCCTAGTCCAAGTTCATCTGTTGCCTCCATTAGTTGCTTGAAGCTATCATTATCAACAACATTAACTGGGATTCCATTTTCATAAATCCATCTCCCAATATATTGTTGAACTTGTTGAGTAAAGAGTCTAATTTATATTTTGTTGGCAAAGCACTTTACTCCCCCTTAAAACTTACATTTTCTAGAGCAATTACTAATGCATATCTATCCATGGGGCTAAGTAGAAGAGGTTTTTTAATTCCATCTATCCCATCAATTTTAGGACCTTCTTCATCTAGAGAAATAGTCACCTCTACTTTTTTCCATTATTTTATTCTTCTTTCTGTTCCTCCCTTCTAAAATAATCTATTTGCACTTATTTTTATCTTCTTGAGATGCTTTTCAACCACCAGATACATTTCTAGATATATTTTCTATATGTTCCTTGGTCCGATACACTCCCACACATCGTTTTTCCACTTAACTTGAATTTAATTTTGTCAAGATTCTTTGGATCAATCAACATCCTAAAATCCCATTCGATGTCATTTGAGTTTCTCCTAAGAATCCCGGATTCGGGTTGAGTGACGGATATCGTCGAAGATGGATTGTTTGTCATTGTGATAACGTGAAAAGTGATTTAAGAATAAATTTAGGAACTCTGGAATCATTAACAAATTTGAGAAAATAATTAAGATATAATTATATATAAAATATTAAAATATAATTATACATTTATACAGCAAAAAAAACATTAACAAGTCCGAGAATATATTTTTTACATATCTTAATCTAATTAATAAAATTTATTAGAATTATTAAAATTTTACATATATTTTTTATATATTTAAATATTATTTATATAAATTAATAATATTTTAAAATATTTTTAAAATTTTAAATATATTTTATTGAGATAATTTAATTAGGTTTTATGAAAGCATATTATTAGAGCAACTACATTGGAGTGTTATTCAAATGTTATAACGTTCTATGAACGTTAAAACCAATGTAAGAACTGTTAAAATGTAGATGGGGCTCACGCAAACATTGAACGCGTTCAATGTATAATTTATTAATTTTTAATCACTGTGTGGCCCACCATAAACATTCAAGTTTGTGGCCCGCCACAAACTTTATATATATTCTATTAAAAAAATTTAAAAAATTTAAAAAAAAATCACGCAACGGATATTAATCAACGGCTATTTCATGTTTCAACAGATAGTTTTTTTAAAAAATGTAAAATTTCATCTATAAATACTCATCACCTTATTTCAATCTTTCAACACCTAAATCCCTCTAAAATTCTTCTCTTATTTTCCTCTGAAATGGATGAAAATAACTGAGAATTTTTTATAAATTTTGTGAATTACCAAAATTTGCTAGAAATTTTTTTTGTGAAATTATAATAAAAATAAAGCAGAATGGACAGCGGTTCCCACAAATAATGAAGGTGGTTGTTAAAACGAATGTGAGAGAATGGATGTGTTAATATGATGTATATGTGGCATGTGGGTCCCACACTTTTTTATGAGATGGTGGGTGTTATAACACCCACCAATGTGGATGCTCTAATATCCATGACTCAATTATGTAGTCACGGAATTGACAACTTTAGAGCAAACTGTGAATAAGAAAATATCATACAGTGTTTTTATTTATCTAAAAATTACTGACAATGATTACAGTAGGTTATTGATCATGTCTGAAATCTAAGTCAAATAAAGATCGGATGAGCTATTACTAGTGTTAAAGGAGAGGCGGCTAGAACACTCCTATCTCATGTATCCACAAGAACAGACCCCCATGTGGCACTGACGGACGGAGGTAATTGAGCCGGTGGTACTTAAATTCTGCGCGCACTCAGACAAGCACACGAGACGTTAGAGACCATAAACAAGGGAAAAGGTCCCCGGAGCAGGCCCTATATAAGATACTCAAGTTAGGTACTTTTCCCCCAACAGAAAAGTGTACGACGGAAAAATAACTGTAGAAGACAAATACAGAAGCGAGCGTACCTGCTCAAGGGAGATGACCTCCGTTTTATATGACAGTGCGTACCTCTAGAACCTGACCGACGTCAGAATGTCGAGTGTCAGGACTTGTCAAGTGATGGAGGACGCGTGACACCCTTCTACGAGATGGAAGAAGGTTCTACTAGCAGATGACAGTCAACCCTTGGAATATTCCCTGACATGTAGCAGTTATTATTTGACAGACGATTATGATTCCTTTATCTCGTTGTCGCCTGGCGCTTTTTTGTCCCGCCCGAGTTTGACTAGGTGTCGCTCGGGATAATATTTCGGGTATAACCCCTGACCCAAGTCTTGATGAGAAGGGCAAGTCGTAACGAGAGCTCCATCTTCCTGTTTAGATTGCTAAAAAGCCAACCAAGAGTTGGCCTATTGAGAGCATCAGACCTGGATATGTAGTCTGAACTGAGAAAACTTGACCAGTCGGATTAGGTCAGGCATTACCACGGTTGTGCATCATATCTCAGATTTGGGATACTGATCTGTAATCACTCGACTATGAATCATGCGGCTGATGACATCCGGCAGTCCCACTTCTTTGCTTCCCTCACTACTGACTGTCATATCCCCTTAACTTTTGACTGTCTTGTTCATTTGACTTTTGGCTGTCACGTCCTCTTAACTTCTAACTGTCACGTCCTCTTAACTTCTGACTGTCGTATCCCTTTAATTTCTGACTGTCTGATCTTTTCATACCCTACCTTTATGTACCGTATCAGATAAATGTTATCTACTAACAAATCTATTTGTTTGAAATATATAAGAAACTTCACACAATCGTTTGATTACATCACCATAAAAAAAATTTTAAAAAAATTTAGAGAACAACTTTCATGTATAACTAAAGAGTAGCTTCAATGTATAAAACAACAAAGTCAGCCCCAATATTAAAAAAAATTGATAATATCAGTTAGTCTCATTGACTATATCTAGATGATCAGTCTGTCTCACGGACATTTTCCACTAGCCACTAGGATAAATCAGAAAGCGTGCGCAGCGGATAGCTTAAGAGTCCAGTATCCTTTGATTACGACCCCTATTCCATAAGTACCTGGATGACAATCTAAATATTCTACCAAGATAAAATCAGTTTCAACATAATTATGTATTCTTAACCATCCTACCCAAATCAACCTGTATTATATAAATCAAACGACATAAGATCAATATTCACTGCCACATATTTTTTAAGATATTTTATTAAGGTAACAATAATTGACAGTGTGCCAGAAACCTTAGGTAGCTATTAGTTCTCGATGTTTGAGACGAATTGCCTTATATTTGGCTATTCCTTTTATATCTAAAAGATTCTAATATAATCCAAGAAATTAATGGCATTTATTTAATTTAAAAATTCTCATTAAATCAATAAATTCACACCTCCTCCATGTGCAAAAAGATCTTAGTCCGTCGACTTCTGATGTTATCTTGAATTTCTTGCAATTCCATTTTTGCAAAATCCTAAATTGTTTCAGACCAGATCCATATAAAACAAATCCTTAGTTAATAGTATTGTCATATAAATTTAAATTTTTTATCTTTCTTTTAAATTTTCATCCTAAGAGACTAAGCAATTATCAATTTAATTATTAAACATAATTAAATATTCAAATTGATCATGTGTCCTGATATATATAGAGAGAGAGGGAAATACTTTAATAATTTTTAAATTATGACGGTAAACTAAAAATATATTAATAAGCTTCAAATGTGGATATTACCAACTGTGCAATCTAGGAACAAAGCTATTTTAGAACTAAGTTAATTTCTTCCATCTAAATTCATGCTGATAAGTATGAAATTGATCAATCTATAAATATTTGTATGGTTAAAAGATTAACATTTATAATAAGTTGATCAATTGCATGATTCCTTACTTCGCTCTTTCCTTAAATTTGTTTCCTTTTTATTTAAACTTGTGCAAAATTTTTATTGTCGTTTCCTTGATCTTAATACCATTTCTTATTCCCCATCAATATCGCTGATTCTTCCTATATAATTACTTAACACAGTTATAGAATGAATATGAATTAAAATATACCAAACATAGTGAAAAGTAATTAACTCATAATGTCTCTCTTAGAATAAGATGCGATAATTCTTAACATTTCTTATTCCCCATCTTATCGCTGATTCCACTATATAAGATGCTCTAATCGAATTTATTCTTGATCCCCAACTCCTGATAAATCACTGATAATGTCTCTCTTAGAATAATTATATTGTTCGTTGGATATTTCATAGAAATAACTCAAGCATGTGACATTGCATTTTTTTTAATCCAATTATCCAATTCTTACTATCAACTAATTCTAGACCCATCCAATCTCGCGAAAGTTTTCCATCGACCATCAAAATAAATTAAAAAGTACAAATGGATCTTGATGAGACAGCCCAACATCA
>JBBMJZ010000036.1:8937421-8948751 GCA_037833815.1 Zingiber zerumbet
TACTAAAGACACTAGATGTCATACTCTGTTATTGTTTCTACCAATGGCTGGTATTTGGCTTAGTGTTTGGAATTCCTTTTATGACATCTAACACCGAGCGCAATGAGCCAAGATTAAAAAAAAACGTGAACAGCCATCAACAAAGGATGAAGCAAACAAGTTTGTCCATGCATTTTCTCAAAGAAGTAGCTAAGATAATGTAAAGTCACATCTATAGAACATTCGAATATGTCATTGAGTGGGCCAGCATCTTAAACCCAACTAATTTTATATTCAACATCAGCATATCACCCTATTGCACAAAACTTAGTGCTCTCTAGTAATTGGTGTTTATGTTTCATAATGAATACAAATTGTAGATATATAAAAGAAGTGTAACGTGCCCAAAATATGTGGTGCCGAAAGAAACTAAAAAATTAGCACAACCAATATAAATTACAATATAATAATAGTTGAATAAGTTGATAGTACGATGACTGTATTGGCAGAACACCTAATCTATTTTGATGATGTTGGCTGGATATCTAATATTTACACAAAAAACATAAAAGTGACAAGATATCTAGCTACCTTAATACAGCCAATTGATTTGGCAAGACGGTGGCGGCATTTCCAGCAGCACATGAGACCATGCTTCCTCAAAATCACAAGAGGATTGCCACAAATGCGGCTGTAAAAAAACACTAATTAGATAAACATTGCACGTACAAAAGGTCCAAACGAAAAACGAAGGAAGCCAACTTCGATCTCAATATTTAACCAGCAGACAACATTCATTAGGGCATCATATAAGAAAACTAGAACTCTAAAAGATAAATAAAACGGATGATAAATATATAAGAAAGAATGTCAACAATGACAAAAAAGACGTACAGTTGTTATTTCTAAACCAAAAGTGAAAATTAAAGCCATCTCCTTCACTTTCATCAATCAATAAGAGACACGTCAACAAGATCAATCAAAAGTTTACAGGGAAACGATGTAGTAAGTAAACATGCACCAAGAATCACAACACAAATTTCCATCTATTCGAACCTGATAAAAAATAGGAAAGGAAAAAAAAAAAGATAAATCTGTTGATTATAGGAGAAATAATGACAGAATCGATTACCAACAGGATCCAGCGCTATTGTTCGTGGGATGCGATTTGTTCTTGGAATGAGAGTTGAACATCTTGTTCTTGGAATGAGAGTTGAAGATGTTCGAGATCCACATCTCCGGCCGATCTAGCTACAAACGCACAGAAAACCCTAATCCTTCGCCGTTAGGCAATGCGAGATGAGAGGGATATTTATAGGAACAGAAAAGAAACTATGAGTTCAACATCATTATGACCCACCCCATATATTACCCTGCTGACGATGCAGGTGAGCCCACGTTGTTACACTACTTGGTGCAAGTTACATGGGCAAATCTTTTTTGGGCCAACTTCGAGAAGATGTCTTTATTTTTATTTCTTTTTAACAAAATAGTAAAAACAAAAAAAAAAAACACCCAGTAAATATCATTTTTTTTTACTTTGACAAAATCTAAATTTAATTTAACAAAATTTAAAATCCATAAAACTCGGATATTTATTAATTCAAACTTGACAATTTATACATCATCATTCCTAGAATATTTATGTGATAATTTAAACCAAATAAAAAGGTTGAAACTTGAAACCAGGCTATTACTTGCAAACTCATTAGCAAAAATAGATGATTGAGATGTTCATAATCTACAATTAAAAGTTCATCATCTAAGAAGTGATTTAAATGAGTTTCGTCTGTAACAAATCTGTTACAGTGTTAAACAAGTCTAACAATTGAATATTAATACTCTGTTAGTATGAAATCTTTATTTGTAATTTTTAAATCAACTTTTCTAACCTTTTGTAAATTAGCAATAGCATTTTGCACTTGCTAAAAACCAAAGGAGAAGGCAAAGATCAGACTACAAAATTAATTTTAAGGTGCGTTTCGTTGGAGATTATTATTGATAATTTTGATTATCCATCCAAGGTTATTAATGAAAACTCTATTTGGTCGAGTAATGTTCTATGGCTAACACGTCAACAAAAGAGGCATGCAACCTGGAATCAGAAAATCTCAAAAAATTAAGGTTTTCTTTTAATTTCGGGGTTAGTGATTTTTTTTACTAAAAATACATTCCAATAATTGAAAATCGTGAAAAAAAAAACTGAACTTAAAAAAGAAAAATACGTAAATAAATAATAAATTGTAAAAAAAATAGAATAAACAAATAAAAAATGTAAAAAGGAACAAAAATTTTAAAATCTTAAAATTTAAAAATTAGAAAAAAAAAACGTAAAAAATCTAAAAAACGTTTGTTTGGAGAGACCAGCAACAGGCTGGAGCTGGGCAACAGCAAGCAGTTTGGAGAGCAGTCTGGAGTAAGCTTATTTTTGCAAATATCTCTATTTTTGTTTGGTGTTTTCTATGGAAACGTTTACCTGTGGATGAAGTGCTGTAAAGGAGGGGGGTTTATCTAGCTTCAAAATGTTATTGTTGTGATTTTGTGGAGTTTTGGGATCATTTGTTTTATCATGGAGCGATTGCATTAGAAGTGTGGAGGTATTTTGATCAATTGTTTGGTGTTGATAGGTTTTTGGTTTTTGAAAATTGGAGAAGTGGTCGGTCTTGGTCTTATGGTGGTCATATTAGGGCGGCTATCCCATTCTTGATTATTTGGTTTTTATGGTGTGCACGAAATGATGCTAAGCATCGTGGGATAAGAATGGTAGCTAAAAAGATCCCAGTATATTATCTCTGGTACATCTGCGGGGATCATTAAACCAGGGCATTGGAAGGGCTTTATTATGGTGGCTCAAAACTTGGGGTTGCTGGTGAAACCAAGAACTGTTAATACTATTTCAGTGGTGACGTGGAAGAAACCAAAGGTTGGTTGGTTCAAGTTGAATACGGATGGGTGCTCGAAGGGGAATCTAGGTCTATATTCTATTGGAGTTATTATAAGAGATCATAGTGGTAATGTTATGATGATAAAGTATGGACTAATTGGAAGGGGGTCGAATGTTAGGGCAAAATTGATGGCAATCCTTAAAGGCTTGGAATTATGTGTAGAAAAACAGTTCTTCCCGATTTGGCTGGAGTCTGATTCTTTGATAGCTTTGAAAATTCTATCAGGTTCGTTTTTTTCATGGGAATGGCATAATATGATACGTAAAATCAAATGTATTATTTGTATGTATCAGGTATGGTTTTCTCATGTGTATAGAGAGGCTAATGCAGCAGTTGATCATATTGCTAACCAAGCGTTTATTTCACTTGTGGATGATGGATTGAATGCTCCTCTTGATCTGTATACAGATAGAATAGTTATAATCATGAGATTGATAAGGAGCTTCGTGGAATTTGTAATTTGGATAAGAGTGGCCTTCCATATATTCGGTTTTCTTCAAAACCAGGTTAGAGTGAAGATTGGAAACTTGAACCTGTGGCTGTAAAGAGCAGAATTCTTGAATGATTATTGTGAATTTGGTGTTTCTGTCAGGCTGGAATTTTTTATGGAATTCTTTTGGATCCGATGGTTTGTTCTTCTGTATTTTAGTTTGGAAGTCTTCAAAAAGGTTATGTGGTCTATGGGAGGTTTGTTAGAGATGAATGATGTATTTATTTCAAGGCTGCTGTGTATAGAATATAAAAGATAGCTGTGGGTTGCTAAGTAGATATGCTAGGCAAGTTTTCTTTGTGATTTGGTAATGTGCAAGATTTGGAGGAATTAATGTGATTGGCTGTGGAATTCTTAATGTTCCTTATTACGGAGGGAGTATTTTATGGAGTATTTTTTCTCCTTATTGATATTATCTTGTGTTGTTGATTTTCTGGAATTTATACTAAGACACTGAGGGTTCTTTTATGATGGAGGGCAAGTTGCTGTAATATTTAAAGTGCTTTATCTTGTGGATATTAGGATATGTAGCTGGCTTTACTATGGTTATTTTGATGCTAAGTTCAGTGCTTTATCTTGTGAATGTTTGCTAGGTGAGGTAAATTGTTGTTATTCGGTGCAAGTGAGTTGGAGCTGCTTTGTGTCTACAAAGATCGTTGATAAGGGTTTTAAATTGCTGAATTTGGTGTAATTGCCGCTATGGGTTGCTGCTATTTGGTGTTATTGTTGATGCGAGATTGCGTGTAGGAAAATCGAGATTTTGTTGAGCTGATGTTGCTGTTGAATTCCTCAGTTTTGCTGTTGGGTGCTGCCTCTTTTAAAGGAAAGCTGGTTGAAGTCCGTTGGCTGTGATATTAATGCTGGGATTCATTTGGCTGGTTGTTTCTTTTATCTAAATATGAAGTGAACTAGGGTGAAAATATTGGTTTTGGTAGTGTTCGGTGGATTTCTTTTGTGCATGTGGATTTATTCTGTTTATTATATGATGCCAATGAGTAGTACTGGGATTTCTGCATTACTATAGAAATCACTGTAAGTGGTTGGAGTCGTTGTAAATAAGCTATACTTGAAGGTCAGGTTGGGCCCCCCTTCTAGTATGGTTTTTCTTTTTATAAGAAATGACATCCTTACCTTAAAAACATAAAAAAAAGCATAGAAGTGATGAGGTGTTACCTAATTGGAAATATTGTGGACCTGTGATATTTGGGTATTATTGATGCCTAATTGGATATCACAAGGTCTTACAGTTCCAACATGATGCTGAAGTGCCCCCCTGGGTTGATATAAGTGACACGTTTTTTTAATGGTTGAGCATGTGGTTCTCACCTAAGAAGTAGCATAGAGGTTTGAGATGGAGTTTGGCATACCTTTGCGATAGATAGACATGAGATGTTATGGTGCATTTGCATTTATGTTTCTTCTTATATTATTTTCTATCCTTATTCTTTGCCCTTTATGGATGGTTATTTTACGAGGTTATTGACATTTTTTTTATCTTCTACTCATCCCCATGCCAACCTATGGTGAGTTGTTAGATGTACTTCTACTGTTGTTGTGATACCAATAACATTGTAATGTCCCTTGTGAACTCTTTTTGACTGTGGATAATTCCATCAACACGGCTGTCACAAATCTAGCACAAAAAAGTCATTAAGCTAATTAAAGGAAAACTTTGGTGGATAAATATAAATGCTTTGAAGTAGCTGACTCAGTTGAATTCCATTCTTTAGAAACTAGTTATAAAACAAAGGTATAAAGCACCATATTGATTGGACAAAGGACTTGAGGTAACACAAGTATAAAGCAGCCTTGTCTTAGTAAAAGATGTGTGGAAAACATGAAAAAGGCAATGGTGAGATGGTTTGATATCTCCTCTGTTTCCTTTAAGTTTGGGGGATTCTTATGTTAATTCTACCTTTGAGAATCTGGTAACTAGTTTGTGAATTTGTAATTTGTAAATAAAGCAATAACTTTGTTCTTTCTAGACAGATCCAGTTACTTATTTGGTTGCTCTAATTTTTTTAACCATGATTTGGTGGCTTTGCTAATAGCTTTCTCCATTGCCTATGTTGCAACTAGAAATAAAGTTTCACCTTTTAACATAAGACACGTACTTTTTTGTTAGCCTATTATGCATGCTCATCTTTCAGTTTACACAACTAAATACATTGTATTGGTTAATTCTACTATTAAATTTTTAACTTTTTGTTCTAGACAACACTCACTTAGTTTTACTTTTTAAGTATCAAGCATTGCATTTTGGTTCATGTTGTATCTGTGTAAATTAATCAACTCTTTGATGCTGAACATTGTGTTTTTTGTTCAGAATGTGGATTATGATAAAGAGGGATCAGTATTGCGTATAAGGGGAAAGAATACCCTTGAGAGTGAACATGTTAAGGTACCCTCTTCCCTGAACATGTTAAGTTCTCGGAACTAAGCTTAGCTTTCTCACATGATCAACTTTCTAGAGTTGCTAATTTGCTTGATACAGATTGGACAATTCCATACGTTAGAGATTGAGCCGCATAGGCCACTTTTGATAAGAAAGGTACCATCTGATTTGCTACCAAAAAAATTCAATTAAATAATTTTAATACTTTTTCTGTCTGTTGGAAATTCAGAAACATGGCCATGAAATTTCCCTATTTTAGATATAGCTATTGAGTATAAAATCTCACCGTGCCCTAATTTTTATCTTTCTACTTTGATATTTAGTCATTACATATACTGAATACATAAACTGTTTTGTTGCTTTTGAAACCTTGCTGCAAACTATTATTTTATATGTGTTTGATGCAACATGGCCTTACACAGGAAATCTTATTAAAAAATAGAATTTTTATTAGTAAAAACACGCCCGTTACATTGAAGCGGCACCACTTTAATAGACTCAACCATAAATAGGAAGCAAATGCTCTATTAAACTCATAAAAGGATTCCAAGCCAAAATAGAACAATTATTCAAAATTTAATATCAATTCAAAATTTGAAATTTAAATTGATTGGCATTAATGTTAACAGTCTTTGTTGTTAAATAAATGGTGGACCAACTCTCCCATAAAGTCATACCTTGAAACAGTAGTCTTTTAAATACTTTGATTTACCCATATGGCAGCATTGTCCGTCTGCTTGGAAAATATTCTGATTTAAGTATTGTATTATTTTGCTGAGTTAATTACTAGTAAGATAGCTTTGACTTAATGCTTAGATAAATTCCATCTAGTTGTCCCAAATTGTTTGGACTTACATGGATATAGGTTGATAACTATTTTGTTGGTGTGTGTTCCTGTAATTCAGTTTTACATGATCATTCTTCTGAGTATGCACCTGCGATTCATTTTCAATTTTAATTGATCAATTCTCCTGATTTTTTAGGAAATTTGGGACTCAGTAGCTCTTGATATTCTTCATCAGGCTTGTGGTATGCTCCCTTAACTTGGATAGTGTTCTTGAGTATTTTCTATTTGTTCCTTTTGCTAAGTTGTTGTTTCTCTTCATAGCTATGCCAGGATCTTTTTTACATGGCATTAGTATTCCTTGTTGTTGTAAAATAGATCTTTTACATATTAGACCTTGGAATATTTATTGTTGATACGGGTTATAGTGAGTGGATCGAGGAGATGACGTGGTGGTCAAAGTCAATGAAGGACAACATTTCTCCACCTGACTCTGGTTGGCTACCCAGGCTCACTGAATCGGCTCAGTTAGATTCTGAGCTGGGTGGAAAAAGGCCGACTAGCCCTTGGACCGGTCAAACGCAAGGGGTATAGTGAGTGTACCCAATCACTTAATAGCTGACCAAGTTGGAGGCCAACCGTCCTTGTGGGCCTACCGGAATGACTAACCCACGTCACATTCGACCAGTACTTGACCCGGTCAAAGGGAGGGTTGAATGCCTTACTCTATATAAGCCCCTATACATATGCCTAGTCAACTTGATTACCAGTCAGCCACACGAGTATTCGCCTAATAATAAGACTAAACGGGCTTATATAACTACATGCCCATCTATCACATGCATAAGGGTAAGGTAACTTTATAAATCTTGTCAGGACGCAAGTGAGCCTTACCTACAAATTATTATACGCCCAGACGGATAGAAGACCAGCCGGGCCTAAGACACCTTGGTCCGAAATACTGACCGAACCTCTCAGAATATAGTTTCACTTCTCCTGAATCCTAGTGTATGCCCAGACGGACAAAATACCGATTGGGCCTAAGGCACCTATCTTTATATTGCGGACTGGACAAATTTATAGTACGCACAAGTTCTCAAATGGATTTCCACACATGGGCTCTCATATTATTTCTCGAACGAATTTCTACGTGGCATTCAATACATAACAAAACATCTCAATGCAAGGGCATATATAAAGATGGCTGAACTTATAGTTCGGCCAGGATATACTCAGCCGACAGTATGCTTAGAGAATTTCAGCAACCTGTCAGAATAACAACTATGTGTCAGAGAATATTCTTCTGGAAACTTCTTCAGGGACCATCATATCTCCCAGACCATTTATAACATCATATTCCTTCATCAACCTCAGTAATAACAGAAGCTATAAACGACAAAAGAGGTATACATGTGAGTAAGGGAAGATTCCTCGAATAATTATTGCACATTGTCTAGGTTGTACACTTCTCTTTATCTAACAAACTCTGACACACTTTTTCACCTCATGATTGCGGAGGATATGAGGTGGTATATAAAGGGAGAGTCCTCTTCGGGGTGAAGGTACGTTCTTTGAACATCTGCCACTTTACTTTCGCGTGCACATTTTCTACTGTTCTTCATTCACTCGGCCGGACTAGTATTGACTTGAGCGTCGGAGGGCCTTCGCTAGGGACTCCCCCTGGTTTTTAGGCGCTGACGTTTTGTTGGCTCGTCTGCGTGTGCGCAGGAGCAGAAGGAAGCTTTTTCGTGGAGTAAAAGGTCTTCTTCTAGTCAACCATCGATTTACTGTGCCCAGCGTGTCATATCTACAGTTTTCAAACAAGATTAAAATTGACGTCGTGTGTGAGAACTTTCACCTGACTCTAAAAATCAGAGATGGAAGAAGCTGGACGACTCACTACTGTTACTCTAATGCAAGAAGATATGGATCTACTGATCAACGGTCGAGCACAAAACTATTGCAAAAATAGCAACTGAAACAAGGAGCTACCGATGGCACTTTGTCGCCACCTAATCCTGTCGCATCAACATCCGTCCATCAGATGGAGAGAGAAGCGAGGAAGGCCGAGCGCATGCATCGCCGGTGTCTCACTCACCAGTTCCACGCCATCGAGCACTCTTTTGCACATCGCTTGAGTATATGTGTCAAGAAAGACTACACCTAGAATCCTCTGGGGAAGCACCCGTTAAAGATGGACGCAGGGGAAAGGCTTTGGTGACTTGCAACTCCTTGAGTAAGAGCAAATTAGCACCCCGTTCTCTCAAAAGATGCTTGAAGACAAACTGCCGAAACATTATCAATCCCCGGCAATAGGGGAATACTCAGGGTCGACGGACCCTAAGGATCTTCTCAAATTTGAGTGTGTTGTCTTTTTTCATTAATTTACCGACGGGGTAAAGTGCCGGGTGTTTCTCACTACATTCGGTGTCTCGGCGCAAAAATGGTTTAAGCGATTACCAGTTGAATCCATTCCTTGTTTTATGGATTTTGGCAAGGCTTTCCTTCACCATTTTGCCAGCAGCCGACGTTACCAAAAGACTCCCCTGAGCATTTTTGCACGCAAACAAGGGCTCAAGGAAACGCTCAGAGCTTAAATTAAAAAATTCAACAAAGTGGCCATAGATGTCCCTGCAACCACTACAGAAATTCCGGTGAGCGTCTTTTCTTAAGGGCTCGCTGATAATGACGTATTTCACTCCTTGGTTAGGAGGTCCCCAAGGAACTTTGATAATTTGCTGGACCGGGCGACCGAGTTTATCAATGTTGAGGAGGAACAGGCCCTCGGGAAAAGTAAATCGCCACACTAGCCTTGGTTACAGCGCCCGAGTGTCAGACATTACCTGCTCCGTCACATAGAGGACCCTGGATGGATTCTCAGCCTCGGCATTAAGAACCACGACCCCAGGCCGTCTAGCATGTGGAGGCTGAGCGGGAAGGATATCCCGAGCCCCCTCGCGGAACCCCAAGATGGTGGTGCACGTACCACCGGTTAGCCACTCATCGCACGGAGGATTGCTATAGTCTGGCGAATCGCCAAAACAACAACCAAAGGTTTCGTTGGCATTCACCGTCACCTAATTGTTGCCCTTATCAAAGGCAAAATGACTCGCCTAAAAGAAACCGACGAGAGACCGAGCAGCGTAAAAGAACGCCCCCACCATCGGCAGTTCGGGCGCAAGCTTCCATCCGGTCCAGTTGAGCTCTCAACCCGGCTGGAGGAAAATCATGATAATGCCGCCCGGGGCGATATTGGTATGGTTGCCGGAGGTCCAGTTGATAGAGACTCCAATTAAGCGAGAAAGTCACGCTCATCGATTGGAGATTCACGCGGTTGATTGCAGTACACAATAAGCGGTCCGGCCTGAGATCAGTTTCGGGCTGAAAGACCTAAAGGGGGTGGAAGCTCTCATGATGATGCTTTAATAATTAAGGCTGTTATAGTCAATTACAATATCCATTGTACTTTTATTGATACAGGTAGCCTAGTTAATATCATCTGTAAACAAGCATTTGAGCAGCTCCAGATAGACCCGAGCAAATTTCAACCCATGGCCATCCCTCTATATGGGTTCACGGACAATGAAGTTCATCCGCTCGGTCAAATAAAATTGGCCATATCCTTAAGGGAGGATCCACTAATGAGGACACACCGATCGACTTTCATAATCGTGGGCGCACCCTCGGCCTACAATATTATCTTGGGTCAGACATTAAATGAATTCCGGGCGGTTGTCTCTACCTTTTATTAGAAAGTGAACGACCAAGTGGGTGAGGTCAAGGGTGATCAACTAATAGCGCGCAAGTGCTACATGGAAATTGTCAAGATCGAGGCCAACTCTGTTCGAAAGATGCAACGGAGGGAAGTTAACACCATTCGGGAGGCCCCACCCACCCTGGCCTATGAAGAAAAAAAAGAGGTCCAGATTCGACCAGGCCGGCTGGAAGCCACTACCCAAGTAGCTGACGACTTAACTCCAGAACATAAAGAAGATCTTGTGGCGTGTCTAACACATAACAACGACATTTCGCCTGGATGCCCAAGGAAGTAACCGGTGTACCACCAACGGTCATGGAGCATGTGCTTCATGTCTAACCAGACACTCGGCCAATCAAGTAAAGAAAGTGAGATTTTGGGGCCGATTAAAATAGGATCATCAAAGAGGAGGTGGACAAATTACGGGAGCAGGATACATTTGCAAGGTCCAATTTCCAAGTTGGCCGACCAATATTGTCCTGGTGTCTAAGCCGGGAAATAAGTGGACAGTCTGTATCGACTTCAGAGATCTTCCCAAAAGATTATTATTCACTACTTCACATCGACCAAGTGGTGGACTCCACCTCCGGTTGTGAATTTATCTGTATGCTGGATGTATATCAAGGATATCACCAAGTCCCGTTTGCCAAGGATGACCAAGAGAAGGTCAGTTTCATAACTGTTGAAGGCACTTATTGTTTTAATGTTATGTCGTTCTGATTGAAGAATGCAGGGGCTACTTATTAATGGCTTATGAACAAAGTGTTCCAGAAGCAGATTGGGGGTAACATGGAAGTGTATGTGGATGGCATCCTCATCAAGTCCCTCCGGGCGACCGACTTGTGTGCCGACATGGAGGAAACTTGCCAGACTCTGAGACAATACAGACTGAAGCTCAACCCCTGTTAGTTAGAGCCCTAGAGCCAATCATTTGATGATTGTATGAACTCATTGTATCATATTCTTGTATATATAAAGGC
>JBBMJZ010000036.1:9009778-9022792 GCA_037833815.1 Zingiber zerumbet
ACATCAAAATACAACTCGAGTCAGGTCAACTCGAGTCGGGTTAACCAGGTCAACCTTGACCTAAGGTTGCACCAACAGGAGCAAGCCGACTTCGTGGTAAACGGGAAAGCAGAATTCCATCTGTTGAGCGTATTACCGCCATAAAAAGTCAACTGAATCAGTGCCTACGAGTCTGCCAAAGAGCTCTTGGAGAATTCCTGGAACTACATTAAGGAACCTCGGAGGCGAAACTCACGAGACGAGATCTACTTAGAAACTAGATTAACAACCTTCAATTAGAGGAAGGCGAAACTATTGCACACCTTCAATCGAGGATTAAGGAGCTCATCACTGGACTCACGAATCTCAAAGAAAAGATAAACAACCAAAATTTGCTAAGGTACGCACTTAATACATTCCCTTGAAACACTGAATGACATCATTAGTAGATGCTTATTATATATCCAAGGGCTTAGAAATAACTACTTTAGAAGAATTATTTTCAACTTTTAAAGCTCATGAAATGAGATGTACAGATCTAAAGAAGGAGCCGAAGCACAACATTGCCTTTAAGACAAAGATGGACGAACAAGATTCAGAATCCTCTCTTGATGATAATGAAACGCCGCGAATGGTAAGTAAATTTAAAAAAATATTTAAATCTAGAAAATCTAATCACCTGCAGGGTGGAAAAAGAAGAAGGATCAGATGCTACCACTGTGATGAAGAAGGGCACCTAAAAGACAACTGTCTTAAATTGAAGAACAAGGACAAAGGTAAGAACAAGAAGCCCATCCAAACAAACAAGTACAAGAACCTAAAGGCAACATGAGATGAAACATTGTCCGAATAAGAGATTGAAGCCATCGCCAGACTTGCACTAGTGGCAAGTCATAAAGAAGATGGAAACGAAGCAAGCTTGTCCGAAATGAGCATTAAAAGCATTGATGAAGGGAGAGCGATATCGGAAGAAAGCAACACTTTAGGGGGAGCTAAGGATAATGGGATCGACGAGGTAAGTCAGGTATGATCTCTTCCTCCTAATAAGTTATTCAAGTTTGTTAAAGTATTATCAAAAAGCTATTGCATGTTGGAAAAATAAAATAAAGAGTTAAAATTAATTTTAGCTAAATCTTGTCTATTAGAGAACTTTGATAAATTGAAATCGAAAAATGATAAATTGAGAACAGAAATAGAAAACTTGAAAAATAATGCATGCTCAAATGTTCAACAAACTCGAAATTATAATGGACTAAGGTGACATCTCAGATATCATAGGGGCTAAATTAAAAAATTATCAACAAAATATATCCCTAAGAAATTTCTGATTAACCCAGTTGGAAGGAACCTATATTGGGTTCTAAAATCTTACATAAATTAAATTAATTTTTTAACAGGGCTTTTAGAGAGAAAATTAAATATTTAAATTTTTTTAAGAGGCTTTGTCTAGAAAATAGTTGTTGTTCTAATAACCAAAAAGACCTAGTGTCTCACCACAGTCTAGAAGTTAATTATTAAAATGAATGTTTAATTGAATAACTGATAAGAGTTTAATTAAAATGCTTTCAATGTTTGTCAACACATAGTTTTTTTTTAAAAAAAACATCACTTATATGAAGAAAAAAAACTTAAAGTTTTTTAAAATTATTTATCTTGTAAAATGTTGTTAAAACTTAGAAGTTTTTTTAACAAAAAGTTTTTTTTTAACTCAAAGTTTCTTTAAGATTAAACTTTTATTTTTTTCCCCTTAAACTCTTGTTTTAAGATTTTCTAAAGTTATCTTTAAGTACCCCATTTTTATGTGATCAAAAGCAGGAGTAATAAAGATTAAGTCTAGGGGGAGGGTAGTATTTCAAATTTTAATTTTTGATCTGCTATTTGTTTACCCTAACTTAACTTGAGTTTGATCACATCAATAGAGAAAATATTGTTGGTACCCCCAAGGTAATTTTGATGTGATCAACCAAGTCAAATTAGGTCTTGTTGGTGTTTAACGCTGTGTCTAAGTGCGTAGGAGCTTAGGAGCATAAGAAGTCGAGCAAAAGATGCAGCTAGCGAGAAAAATAGCACAGGAGAGAGTCGACGGGCCCGGTGTATTCGATGGATGAGGTGCTGCGGAAGAGTACGCGGGTAGACAAGAAGGAGGCATGCGACGTTTTCGAGGGACGAGAAGCCGGAGCGGAAGCTTGCTCGAAGATCAGAAGTTGGGTTCGGGTAAGCCTTATTCCGGATGGCCCAGATCAACTAAGCGAGAGAAGTCAGAGCAAAAGATCCAGACAAATACGAGCGGAACCAGAGCGGAAGACCCAGACCAAAAAGTGAACTGGAAGTTGACTTTCTGGTCCAGGCACCTGGAACCAAAACTTACCTATTTGTGACGTGACTCGTCCCATTACGTCGGGGATAAAACTTTATCCCCATCTAGGCGCTTGGAACCCTTCCAAGTGCCCTAAGCAGGGCTATATAAGCAATCATGTTCCTAGAAGCTAAACAACACCTGAAAAATGAGAAACAATACTTATAGTCGCTTTATTTTCTGTTTAGATTTGTGTTAGTAAGCTTTAACTGCTGTAAGAGACTTCTCCGCCCAAAGAAGATATTACTGAGTTTTTTCTTCTTTGGATTAACAACCTCTCTGGTTGTAACCAAGTAATCCATTATGTCTCTTTTCTTTATTTAAATTCTTAATTCTTTTTATGCAAGTATTTTATTTAATTAAGCTATAAAAGATCGAGAAAGGTTCATTTAATTTTTAAGCAGGCTATTCACCCCCCTCTAGCCAGCCTCCAAGGCATTAACACTATTGTATTTAATCTTTGTGTCTAAGTGTGCATGAATTTAAGAACACAGGAAGTCGATCAGAAGATGCAGTTAGTGAGAAAGATGCCACGAGAAGTGAGTCGATGGACTCAGTACATCCGAGGGGTGAGGTGCTGTGGAAGAGTACACCGGCGAACGAGAATGATGCAAGCAGTGCTTCTGAGGGAAGAGAAGCCTGAGCGGAAGTCTTCTCGAGGAGAAAAGGTCGGAGTTGGGTTTGGGTGAGCTCAACTCTGGATGGCCGGAGAATCACCTAAACAACCGGAGCTAAAGCTGAGCAAGTCAACAAGCTATTGACATATCCGGGTGCCTAGACCCCCTAGCACAACGGGGCTGCCTGTTGCTACGACGATGATGTTGAAGTCCACGTCAGCAATAGTTCAAGCACTCGGACTAGTCCAGACACTCAGACCGGTTCAGAATCCCGAGCAAGAATAAATTTTATGCTTAGACTATTGTCTAGCTGTTGCAAGCAGATAAGGTGCACCGCTGGGGGCGCCTAGGTCGGGTCCAAGCGCCCGGAGATGTCACGTCAGCAAAATGGCTAGTTCGACCAGTAGGCTATAAATAGAGTCTTGGTCCTCTTCATTTGAGATAATACACTTGTACTTTCATCTACGAATTCTATCTTTCTGTTCGTGCTTCAAATTTCTGTAAGAGGTTTCTCCACCTACATCGAAAGAGCATTTTAGTGAATTTACACTGTCTTGAATTAGCAACCTTCCCGGTTGCAAATTAAATAATTCCCTGTGTCTCTTACCTTTTATATCTTTTACTTTGTTTATCTAATGTGTATTTGTCCTTACTAAATAAGTAGTAAGAGATTATTTAAATTATACTTGCAGGCAATTCACCCCTTCTTGCCAGCCGCATCGAGATCAACAATTGGTATCAGAGTCCTATCGTTTCAGAAGGACTAACCACCAACTGAAACGACTAGACGATGACGGATCTAGCATTTATCCACTAGAGTTTGAGGGGAAGTTTGCATTTTGAAAATGACAAATGGTGGTGTTCTTCAAAACCAATTTTAATATTTTATTAACAATTAAATATGATTTTAAAGCACTTAATAACAATTAAAAGAACTCGAAGAGCACTCTTGGACTGAAAAACAACACGATGAGTTAATGGCAAATGGCAAAGCCAAGTTCCACCTTCTGAGTGTGCTACTCACTCAAGAACTCGGAAGAATCAGTGTCTATCAATGTGTAAAAGAACTTTGGGAAAAGTTCTTGAAACTCTAAGAAAAACTAAGAAAAGAAGAATCCGACTCTTCGATGGGCATCACTTCGTCATCCGACACTTCGATGAACATCACTTCGTCATTAGAGGAATCTGAGACCAAGGAGATCACCAACACAACACTAATAGTCGAATACCTACTTGAAGACGAAGCCACTTCCAAGAAGAGTAGTGATGAAGGGGGAGCATCTACCAACGAGCACGACATGGTAAGTCTGGTAAGTAAGCTTTCTCTATATTAACTGTATGAATGTATTAAAATGCTAAATAGATCTTTGTATAAAGCTAGGTCTAAATATCTAAAATCAAAGAAAGATTAGAAAGGCCTAGTAGAAAATTTTAACAAACTTAGGTATAAAAATGAAAAATTAAAAGATCAACTAGAACAATTGAAAAAGAATCATGTATATTCAAATGCAAAACTTTCACATACTTCTCATGACAAATATAATAGAGGGCTAAATTAGTATTTTAGATTTCATAATGGCCAAATCAAAAAAATTTCTAGAGATTATATACTACAAAAACTTTTGATTAATCCAGTAGGTAGGAATATATTGGATCCCAAAATCATGTTTAGATTAAATTTTCACTAATTTAATAATTTTCTATGTTAGAATTTCTTTACTTAGAAAAATATTTTTCGTACAAACTTTCTATTAGAATTTTTTATTCAAAATTTTTATAATGATAATATAATAGATATTCTATTCGAATAAAAATTTTCAAAATTTATTGACAATTAGTGAATTTTCTAAGAATTTTTTTTATCAAAAAATTAATTTTTAATAATAATTTTTTAAAAATTGGAATTTTAATAAATTTAATCTTTCTATTAATATACATTCAATTTTACAAACTTAGAAAAATTAGCAAAATTTTTCGAGATCAAAATCTATTTTTAATTTTTATTCTAGAAAAATATATGTTTCTATATAAATGAATTGTTTTGTTATAATAAATTTATATTTTTTTGAAATTTTTTATCTTAATCTAAATATTTCTAGTTAACATTGATAAAAAAAATAATATTTTTTTGAATTTTAAAATAAATTTTAAAATTATTTTTATCAAATCTAGTCTTTAATCCTTGAAATCCAAATTTTTTAAAAATTATTCTTTAAATTTTTTGTCAAACTAGTTACAGTTTTAGTAATTCATAGAAAAATTTACAGATTTTTTTAATATATGTCCCTATTTTTTTTTATAGGATAAAAAGGGAGAAAATTGAGTTTAGGGGAGGTATAGGTTTTAGATTTTATAAATTTTCTTTACAGGTTATAATTGTAAATTTTTTATAGTAAAATGGCTAGTTCGATTAATAGGGTATAAATAGAGTCCTGACCCTCTTCATTTGAGATAACACACTCGTGCTTTCATATATGAATTCTATCTTTCTGTTCATGCTTCAAATTTCTATAAAAGGCTTCTCTGCCTATATTGAAGAAGAATTTTAGTAAGCTTACACTACTTTGAATTTACAACCTCCTCGATTGCAAAACAAATAATTCCTTATGTATCTTTAACTTTTATATATTTTACTTTGTTTATCTAATATGTGTTTGTCTTTGTTACATAAGTAGCAAGAAAAAAAAATTTATACTTGTAGGCAATTTACTCCCATCTTGCTGATACCACCGGGGCCAACACCATAGGTTCGATCGGTTGTTGGATAGACCGGCTATTGGGTCGACCAACTATATACTGAGAGTCCTATGATAGCATTGGAGGGTTATTTTGTACGCCTGTCTGACCATATGACCGTTCTAGTTTTGTGTGTATGTATTGGTATTGAGCCTTTGAAGTTTGATCGGCTTTAGAGCTGACCCACCACATACTGGGAGACATGTATTATGAGGATGAGAAACTAGGTCCTCTGAACCTGGCCGGATATATGACTGATCGACCTTCTAGTAGATTGATTATCTTTTAAACCTGATCAACTTATAGATGACTAAGTATATATTAGGTGTCTTAACACATAAGTGAAGTACTAGGTCTCTCGAGTCTGACCGGCTTTTGGACCGGTCGTCCTCCTATTGAAAGCCTTAGCACTAGGTAAGGAGAGAAGTCTCGTTGAAAGTGACGCGTTGGCTGTAATTTTCCCTTTACTTTGACCGCCCTCTTCCTTGACTTTGATTGTCACTTGTTCTCTAGGTTTATTCATAATATCCCGTATCACTAATGATATTTTAACACCAAATGTTTTCTCTCTCAACTTTAGACTTCCACCGTATCGATGAAATTTAATACACTGGTACAGAATCATGAAAAGAAAAAATTATAAAAATGATTAACAAACTACTAAATTTATGAATTGAAGTTTATTTTAAGGTTTGGTGGTTAGCAATTTAGTGTTCATTGAATATTCTTCTCATCGATTAATTTGTTTAAACGCTGTGATCAATTAGTTGGACCACCGGTGTCAATTTCAAGTCTTTGATCAAGACAAAGCCCATAAATACAATCGCTTTTTCAAATGATGGACTTCAATTAGTCGTCGCCGTTTCCATTCAGCAATCTACAGAGACGACCAACGTGACGACAAACTGGTCATTATATATTTGTCTGACGTTTTGCGAAGATGTTCTTCATATATTGTGCCTTTTACTCTATTATAGTTTTTTTTTTTTTTGAAAGCCTTTGAAAATTATTCATTAATAAATTGTTTACTTTGGTTCACTACTACAACTTAATCTCAATCATCTCCACGTTTAGGGCTTGGTTTTCTGCCATGGCTACAATATCAAACTCATATTCAACTCTTACATTGTTTTCCAGAGCATGCCAATTTGAATAGATTAAGATTGGAATCCAAAGGCCCATTCCCGGAGAAATTACCATTCGAACTCTCAGAGAAATTAGCATCCGAAATTTCAGATGAGAGGAAATGTGAAAGGGAGAAAAAAAAAAAAAAAAAAAGTAAAAATGAAGAGATTCTATTATGTATGGATTTTTATTCTCATGTTAGAAATTTTTTAATTTTATTATTGGTTTAAATTATGATATATATATTAATATTGTAAACATATATTATATATATGAGAAGAGACTTTATCACACATGGATACGCAGGGACAAGATTGGTCTAAGCAAATAAACCAATATTTTACTATATTTTTTATTCCTCAGGTGAAACGGACCCATTGAAACGGTTAATAATTAGTAGTAATAGATGGTCATTAATTGCGATGAATTTTGATTTTTGTTGTAAATTTGACACGATTTTTTATTTTCATAGTAAAAATTGAATTGTTGGTGGTAGGGAAATTTGCGACGAATATTTATTCGGTTGCAAAATCAACGATGAATGTTACAACGAATATAATTTATAACAAATTTTTAAATTTTCGTAGTAAAATTTAGTGACAATTGATTTACAATATTTTTTTCATCGTAAATGTATTTTGCAATGATTTTTCTAAAATTCATCCTCAAATTATGAATTTTTTTATAGTGTGTCCTCAAATTATGAATTTCATCGTAAATGATTTTTTTATATAGATTATAGTTTAATATATTAAATTTATGAGGAATTTTTTTTAGATTTTTTATACTTAATAATATTAGGAATAATTAGATAAATATATTTAATTAGGAAGTAGAAATAAATTTTTTTACCATTAGAGATTGTATGTAAAATTTTATTTGTCAATAGAAAGTGTTTGTAATTTTTTTTTAAAATTTTAATTATGGGAGATGTCCTAGCTACCACTTACCTTTTTAATTATCATAATTTATTTATCCCGTATTTGTATTGGGACAGATGAGCGAACATATTCGTCTATTTGCCTAGTCAAATGGAGCCTCGCCACGCTGCTGCCGCTGCACGGACTTTCTCATCGGCAGGGACACGCGTTCGATTTAGACGAAGACCACCGCAACACCCCAGTTCACAGCAATCGATGCGGGGTTATCCGGGTCGCCCGGGACCAGCGACCATGCTCATACCTGGCAGCACTTGGCTCGCCATCGACTCCAACCCCACCCGCCTTCACGTGACGCACCCACCCCAGTGGGCCTGCACGCCCACGCACTGTCCGTCCTTTTCCATCTCCCGGCTTTAGTGCATATATTATTACGTCTTCCGCATACGTGTCCACCCATCGCTGTCTCCGTAAACCAAACTGTTCCCGACCTCTCAGCTTCTGGCGGACAATAATTCACTACTTTAACAATCTCATAACTGAACCGCAATAAAATATCCACAAGTTGCTCTCCCATTACCCCCACTTGGAATCTGAGGAATTATAATTTATTAGATTTGATTTGATTTACAAGGATAAGGGAAGACTAATGGACCGATTTATTAATCACGATGTATCTGTAAACCATTTGTCTATTGTGAATGATTGTGACCTAAGTGATGGAGAAGCAGAAGGGAGGTTTGATTCATACACTCATGGCGAAATCGGCAAACTTTATTTTACTTTTCTCGTCGTCATCTCTTTGCTCAGAGAGCAAGAAAATATACACACGATTATGTACATGAGTACACAAGACAACACTGCTCAAGAACACACTCATCATCCACAAGCGAGAGCACGAAACTAACGCTCGACAAAACCCGGCGCCGCGCCGAGAGGGCCTCCTTCCTTATAGCAGTGGGTGGGTTCGCCGGCCAGACCTCCGCCGGGGAAAGTACGGGCCTAGCAGGGGCCCCAGCAGCTGAGGTACATGGCTTTCCTGAGCGAGTCATCCGCCTGATAATTACGCCGGTCCTCGGCGCCCGCTTCCCGAAGCGCTCGCCCGATCCCCAGCCCGGCGGCGGCGGCCGCTGCCGCGGAGGCCGAGGCGAGGCGGTCGCCGGCGCTTTGGAGGGATCGGAGGGTGCTGCTCTTGAGCCCGCCTTCGGGGTGGCCCTGCACCACCGCCACGCTCGCCGCCATCCAGATACGCGTCAGATGACTCATTTTTCCTGCCCTGTTCTAGTCTGCTGCTACGGTTTCCGTTCGATCGCCGACGACGGCAGTGAAATTCGAAGGAAACTCTAGATTTCCTTGGCTATTCGTACGAAAGGCGATTTGAATTATTGTTGATCCGCAATCAACTAGAGGTTTTGATCGAAGGATAGCAGAGAGAAGGCTACTGCCGATTCGGGGAACTGCTTCTTTTATAGAACAAAGTGATGAGCGGTTTCCTTAAAACCATGGGCGGTGTAAAACGGTTTCTGGTTTTGCTGGTAGGGTCACTTGTTTCTGTTTTCTCACAGGCACGCACCATTTGTGAGAACGAATAAAACTGATCCACGTTACTTAAAGTATGGTATTATGGCTAATCGATTGGCTAAATTTAATATCCGATGACTCGTCTTGATTTGAATCACTACCAGCTCCGGTCCCGCAGTACCGGTCGAGTGGAAATGAATTGAGTGAGACTTGTCGTTTAGTGATCGGATAATAATACCGGCAACGCAGCAGTCTTATCCAGTGGGATGGCGGGGTCTTGATTGAGCGAGTCCCACTGATGCTTTATATTTCGTTGGACAAAAATCGAAGAGCGCCCCATTTTATAGGAGCTCACCAGTTTTTAAATTTCATCAAAATGATATCTTTGCTTATTATATTTTTTTTTACTCTCGTTCATTTTAATCTCCTTTTTAAAGAACTTACACCTTCTAATCAGTAAAATCCAATTTTTTTTCTTAAAATAAAAGTTTCGGTTTTACAAATTTATCCATATTTGAAAAGAATTGACTAGACGCTTATCTCTCAATTGGAAGAGGATGAGCGAACTGGAGGAAGAACCAGACGCCCGCAGTTCTAAATTGGAGCGTGCTGCACAGCGAGTGTGACGAGAGAGGATGGGCTTGCGACTGGATAATCCATGGTTTCCTACTGTCCTTTTCTAGGAATGATGGGTACGTGACCTTTAAGCAAGAGCTTCACGGACGCGTTGTACGGGTTCAGTGAATCACTCCTCTCGTATTTTGGAACCACATAGCACACAATTAATTGCACCCATCGTCCCAGTCCGCTGGATTTGTAAAACGACAAGATGAGATGGCTTTCCAGTTGGCACTTTGCCATTAGTGCTGTGTCTGTGGGCATCTAATTTCATCTTGCTTTAGAAGCTCATTGATTGGGTTCGGGTTGGATGGAGCAGTGTCGTGATCGGTCATGCGCTAACTGTGGAGTTATTTAAAATAATAATAATAAAAACCGGATCAAGAATCAAACTCATACTTTAGACTCCATACATCTGCTGCCTGAGGTGTTGAAGAAACCACGGGTTACACAGACCGCTGTTTTCTGGGAACAAAAATCAAAACCAACAGCGAGAATATTCTATAAAAAGTCTCGCCCTTGTTCTTCATCCGGCAACAGCTTCTTGCTTTCGCAGACTGATAGAGAACATCGAGAGAAGTATGGCTTCAGTGAAGAAAGTTTCTGTTTTGGTAGCGGCGAGCGTTGGCGTAGTGGAGGCGCTTAAGGATCAAGTAGGGTTGTGCAGATGGAACTACGCTCTGAGGTCTCTGCAGCAGCAAGCCAGGAGCAACATGAGGTCGCTGTCTCAGGCCGTGAGGATGTCCTCCGCCGTCTCTGATGGCCGAAGCAGCGAGCGAGCCAAGCAATCGGAGGAGTCGCTGAGGAAAGTGATGTACCTCAGCTGCTGGGGACCCAATTAGCGTTTGGTGATCAGACAGTTAGTTGGAGTGATAGATTGAATACTGGGCAGAGAGAAAGGATGAACATTTGAGGTTCAACTTGTGCAAGTGTATAGTTTGGCACGTATTGTAATGAATTTGAGTAGCTAGTCTGATTATTTCTCTCCTACGGCACTTTTCTTATTTGGTTTCCGAGCTGAATTCTTCACTAAAGAGTCATTCTTGAGAAAGAAGAGATGTGGTGATGTTGGGAGCCCAAATCCATGGCCCTGTTTCCACATTAATGGATATATTTTTTGAGGTTAAATATAAAAAAGCATTTTGTGATTGCAAATTCTAGATCCTCCCTATACGTCAGAAATGCACAGATGTATTTGTAGGCATAAAATAAATCACAAGAAGTTAACGTGAGCCCGCGCAGACACAAAGTTTTAGAATAATTATAGTAAAAAACAGGTGCAATGATATGCTCAAGGAACAAATTTAAGAAAAATTTTAAGGATAGATATATAAAGTCATGATCTACCATTTCACTTTTTGTATGTCCATCACTTTATGTGTCTATTATTAAAATTTTTCTTGAGATTTTTTTCTTGAGTAAATTATTTTTAAAAAATTAATTATATTCATAGACCTTCTTTCCCTAGGTTAGTTCAATTTATTGTCCATCGCTAACCTGATTAGTGGATGGGTAGGATTTTTTTCTCTTCTACTGTGACAACTACGCACGTCAGGGGAGCTGCAATGTGGGCTTGCAGCCCCACAGTCATCATGCGCCTCATTAGATGGAGGAATATGACCCAGCACAATCAACTACAAAATTCTACTTTATAAAATAATCAAAGCACTGAGCTAGATAAGAGTCGAAAGCGACTCATGCAAAATCTTACCGCTCTCCAACATGATTTTCCACCAGATAACTCAATTATAAACCAAGGTTTTGAACAATAGCACTAAATTAATTAGTCCTATCAAAAAATCATGAAGAAGGAAAATTAGAGATGTAGCTTCTAGATTGACCGTATGTAGTTCTCGCTCTATTCTACAATACAAGAAATATCAGTGCCGAGTCAGGAAAGAGGTCTCCGGCGTTGACCCTTCGATGCTCAAGTCAATTACTGAAAAAATGGAAGAAAGCAGAGCAACAGTAAGCACAAGCGTGAATAGTGAATAACACGTATCTCCACCGGTGTATGAACCTCCTCTTTATATAGCACCCCAGCGGACGACGTGCACACTCAAGGCATGAACACGTTCTCCAAATGACATGTCAGAAAAGTAGCTCTAACATCATATCTTAACAGGGCATGTATATCCTTGACAAGACAATAGAAGTTTCCGTCGTACAATCCGCCTGTTGACTATGCCTAGTTGTCAGCGACATTATCTCCTAAAGGGATATCAATGGATATGAGAGGGGTCCCACTGCTTGGCCAGGCGAAGAAGCCGCTTGGTTGGGGACCCCCGCTCGATAGACCTCTGTTACTTCCACTCAATGACTTGGTTCGGTAGATTATTTCTACCCGACCGGGAGAGCGCTCCAGTCGCCTTGACTTTCTTCTCTTCGTGATGAACATTTGATGTTCTTGCCGTAGTGCTCTTGGCTATACGGGCGTTCTGCTCGAACAAGTTACTTGTCGATCAGACACTTCATGCCCCACTGGTAATTGTAGTAGACCTCCGCTCGACCCATCTTTAGTGAGCCCGCTGGTTCCTTGGCGTTGACCGCCCTGACTTTGACCTCCACTTTGGCCTTGACTTTGATCTCCACGCCATCTGCTACCTCCATCCCTAACCCGCACTACGTGGGCCCCTTATCGCCTCATCACAAGCTTTCTCCTCAAGTCTAGTCAAAGGAGGTTGTAAGTCCGACTGAGTGGACATATAGTGTCTTTGGTGGCCTCCTGATTGGGCATTCTCAGTTCTCGAGCTTCCGATAGGATTATATAATCTTCTTAGTCGCCGTTCTGCTTCCTCTTACTACCTTGAGTGTGTAGTTGCCTCTCGGCTTTTACTCCACAAGACTGGGTTTTTAGCCGCTGCTCGGCTATCATATAGTCAAAGATCCATGCCAATCGGGGTGGTTGGCAGCGACACTTAGCGATTTCTTCACATCTCATTGCTCTCTTGGATGAGCACCTCGTAATAGTTGCTTCATTTCAATTTCTTGAAGACTATGTAAATCCCTGGCCATTATGACCGAGCACGCCGCTCATGCTTTTTAATTAAGCCCCATTAATGCTTCTTGTCGTTGGCTGCCACGTGCCCCAGGCTTTGCAGTTACACGCTTGACGTGACAAATGGATATCCGCTGATGATATGGCATACGTCTTTTTAAATTTCACGACCATATCTTATCCCCG
>JBBMJZ010000036.1:9054689-9074880 GCA_037833815.1 Zingiber zerumbet
TATCCTCGATCATAAATATTCATTGGGTCTTTGGAAACTTCGGGCAGCTTGTGCGGTCGGGAAACAGTGGTTTGTTTGGCTGAAGTCACCCGCTTCTTGGTTTCCTTGAAGAGCTCATACTCTCCTGCTATCATGGTGATGTTGATTTTGCCGGTATCCTCTATCTTTACGTTCCAAAACAGGTAAGTGTGTTCCCACAGACGACGCCAAATTGATCTCGTCCGGAATCTGAGTCAGACGAAGGTCGGCTGCGCTATCGTTGGCGTTGACGGAGGATGACTAAGACCTCTGGAAGTACTACCGAGGACTGCTGACGAGGAATGGTGATTGAGATGGCAATACAAGAGTTCTGCGCACACTCAGACAAGCACACTGTACGTTAGGGATAAAGAACCAGGGAAAAAGTCCCCGAAGCAGGTCATCCGATGCCCAAGCCAGATACTTTTTCCCCAGAAGAATAGTAAATGAAAGGAAGAAAGTAGAAGACAGGTGCGAAAAGGTAAATGAGCTTACCTGCGTAAGGGAGAGGACCTCCCTTTTTATATGACAGTGCATACTTCTAGAATCTGACAAGTGTCAAGGAATGTTGGGTGTCAGACCCTGTCTAGCAACGAATGACACGTGGCATTTTCTTATAAGCCTTCGGAAAGTTCTATTGGCAGAAAACCTCAGACCATTGGAATATACCTTGACATGCAGCAGTTATCCCCTGACAGGCGGTTACGATTCCCCTCCTCCCTTATTGTGTAGTGCTTTACCGGCCTGGTATGAAGGAGAAGCTTCCGACCACCAGTAGTTGGAGGACCTGAGCTAGGCATAACTGAGCAGCATGTGAGACCCTAACTGGGTATATCAAGTTCGTATATGCAGACCCGTCCAAGAAATCCCGACCGGTCTATCTTGACCTGTATATTCTGACCTGTCTATCTTGACCTATATATCTTGACCTGTATATCCCGACCTGGCGGTATTTGACCAACAGCCTCCGGCAGTCCTCGCCCTTATGTTGACCAACACCTCTTCTCACCTTCTACTGTCACGTCCCCTTGACTTCTAACTGTCAGGTCCCTTTGACTTCTCACTGTCACGTCCCTTTGACTTCTGAACATCACGTCCCCTTAACTTCTGACCGCCACGTCCCCTTGATTTCTGACTGCCACGTCCCTTTGACTTCTGATTTTCACGTCCCTTTGACTTCTGACCACCACACCCTCTTGACTTTCACCTGGCTGGCTTCATCGGGCCACCATTATGCACCGTGTCAACAATAATAAGGATTTTAAGTATATGCATGTGTAAAGGGTTCTCAAAGAGTATGAGAAATATACTTCACAATTAGTTGCTCATTACTCTAACAAAAAGGCAAGGACATCTGAATCAGAGGGAAACATTTAAACATCAAATCCAAATATGAGTATTGATTTGGATGACTCTAAAGCCCGCATTCGTCCGATAGGGTAAAAGGCAACGAAGAGGAAAGGCAAATTCAAAGCCAGAGAGAACGACACAATGGAACATGGCATCAACAAAGAATGACAAGATATTAAAGAATATCAAATAAAAAAAATTACTTTAATTCTTATAAAAGATACTAGTAAAATGACACCATGACAACTTTATTTACATAAAACAATAGTTGAAACAAAATAAACAGAGACATGACATGTGTAAATATATTTAAATTTATTCTTATATATTATTATAATTTACATCTTTTTTATTCGATGTTATGTAATATTTATATATTTTTTTTAAGTATTAATATTATTTCAAGTTAGTCATTTATAAATTTTAATTTTATAAAAATTTATTGATATATAATATAAAATAGATAGGAGTGATGAGAATTATATATAATGAATAATATAAGACCATGTGATGAATGCGTGAGATTTTTTATTCCGCGGACGCAGCAAGGAAGTAACTCCGCTAACCACTGTGGATGCCTCAAGTTTAAACTTCGACCTGACGCCTGCACGTCCTCGCCGGACTGGTGGACTCTATCCAGCGCCGCGAACCCCCTGCTCCGCCGTCTGACCACAACACCAAATAGTCTGTGCAGTGCTACTCCCAACTGCTCCGCCGAAAGTTGTTCGGCTGCCACAACGTCAAATACGTAACCTTCCACCGTTCCACGGACTCTACCATGTCGCCTAATCTGATGAAGGTGTTCACCGCCGGCAGACCACTCCCCGACACTCCGCCGGAGTTCCCGTTCGCCGCCGCGAACATTTTCGCCGAAATCTACGAAGCGAAGCACGTGGCCAGGTCCCACAGCCACAACAGTTCATTAGTGGGGTGGTGCTTCCGGTCAGTCGGCGAGCACTAAAATATCACTTTTTAAAAAAATAAATAAATAAAATAATAATTCTTTTTATTAGAAAAATACGAAACCAATTCTTATCCGCAACGCCACCGACCTCATCGGCATCGCTGAGCCCACGATCGGCCCCTCCATACTATAAATCCACGCCACGACCCGAATAGGCCGAGTAGGAATTATCGCATCGACGGTTGCAAGCAACGTTTTTGCGGTGATGGCTGAGGTAGCTCTGCTGGTGGTGGAGGACTACGAGAGGAGGGGGAGGAGCGAGACGGCGTCGTCGGGGAAGGGCGAGCGCGGCTTGAAGCGGGAGCAGTCCTTCCATTCCTTCGCTGTGCTGTTGGCGCGTGGGAGGAAGGCGAGGGAGACGGCCACCGCGGCGCTGATGGGTGTGGATCAGAGGGCGGCGGAGCAGAGGATCTCGGTCGGGTTGGCCGCCGTCGATGGGCTCTTCTCCGCCTGATGCTTTCCGCTTAGTTTTTTTTGTTGGTAGAAAAGATATGCACATAAAAATGGTTTTAGGTCATTATTTTTTAAAAATAATAATAATAAATTAAAATAACATTTATATTTAGTGAGTAACGTTACCCCAAGGAGGATTCTCCGTGTAAATCTCACATATTTTATTCGATTATTTTTTTTTACTTAATACTCTAATCTAATCTAATCCCTCAATTAAAATCTCGGAAGTTAAAATAAATTTTAAAAAAATCAAACAAAAATGTATTTATATTTAGTTGGTAAAAATGTATTTATATTTATTTAATATATAGATAAAGTTAGTTAATTAATTAATTAATTATATACAGTTAAGCCGTGGATGACGATTCCGAGTGGACTCGTCCGTCCGTGCCTAACGTTAATTTTTTTAATTTTATTTTTATATAATCCTTAAAATTTAAAGATAAATTTTTATTGGTATAATCAAAAACTAAAAAATAAAATTAAGAAAAAAAACAAATATAATGAGATGCAGAGATAAAGATTTATATATATAATTTTAAAGACTGCTAAAAAAATATTTAATTTATATTTAAAATTATCAAATACAAACTTAATTCAAATATTTTTTTCAAATCAAATTTAAATGTATAATATTTTATTTGATTGCTAAAAAATTATAATTATTACTACATAATTTTAATTTAAATATATACAAATTAATTTGAATAATATAAATTCAAATTCAAATTATTTTAAATTATATATGCTCACGAATAGTGGGCAAACGGAAGTTGAATTTATGTCAAATCGGGCTCAAAATTTATTTTCAAGCTTTTGCACCCCTAATTATAATCTATTGTGAAAAATATTTACTAAGAATATCCACAAATAAAATTTATAAAATATGTTTATTAAGAAATTTTTTTATCAAACTTATTAAAAAGAGAATACCGTAAAATAAATAAATTTATAATATTAAGTTCATTAACCAATCAAAATAGATTTAAAAATATTAAAAATTTAATAACAAATTTAAACTAGATTAAACTCCTTAAAAAAAAAGCGAAACCTAGAGTTGGATCCCTATCGAAAATTCTTATGTTGCCTTAGTAGTTTTATTGTTTCGACTCAAATGTCATGCTTCTTTATTGTTTTGACTCAAATGTCATGTTTGCTTGTTTCACTTGGACCATAATTGAACTGGTAGAAAATCTGACTCAACCAATGCACCTATTTGTTTCGACTGAACCAAATTGGCATTATCTAGTTGAGTCCTATGATGAAATCACTGAAGGATTCAAACTATTATAACCCAAAAAATTATAGCAACAACAATTGAAAATTATTCCTTACAACTGGTGGATGAACTGGATCATCCCATCTCGTGTTACAAATCTACCGAACAATAAGGTATTGATCTTCAACATATGAATTTGACACAAAATATTAGCTGCAGCATATAAAGGAAGAACCACCTTATCGATTGCCTTTTGGCCTTGGTGATGATAACTCATGCACAATGGATGTGGAAACCCAAATCGAGTTTTCGCTCAGAGAACTTTTCTGATCTCTTCAACTAGACGCACTCTGGTGGAAGAATCCATCTGCATCAAAATTCGTCTGTCAAATTGTTGTTAATAGAAATGCTTTTAGATTATGACAGACAAAAGAACAAGTAGATTTTTCCAACACGTATTCAGGTTCAATGGAGAATTTGAATGATTGATGATGAGTAGTTCCTCCTAATGTTTGAGGTTTGGAGATTACTTACCTTGCTAAGAACAGCAGCAAGACACTTGGGCAAAATTTGCAAATCGGAAGCTGATTCACCAAGATTTGTTAGTTGTTTGGTTACTTCTTCGACCCTCAACTCCTCAAGATACTTTTTGTAGTTGCTAGGATCGTCTTTCCAAGAGAAGAAGGCATCATCGTCCGCCCAGTTAGCACCTGCAGCTTGGACTTGCTCTGATGCCAAAAACCATTTCTTGACCAATTCAGTTGCGGATGCATGTGATAGCTGCTCTCCGCCAGCAAATCTAACAGTTTTCACAAGCGATCCCTCCGAAACTCTCCTGAGCAGCCTCTTATAGAAGAAAGAACGAGAACTCGCCCAGTCAACTACTTTTTTGATGACACCCTTTGCAGCCATCCGAAGAGAAGTATCGTGTAGTTCAGCAAACTGTGTGGCTATTTGAGTATATACCGGTAACAACTTCTTCTGTCGAGCCATTATGTTCCTCCCTATTGCTTCAATATCTCCTACAGCTTTACCAGCTCTCGCATCTTGAAACATTGCATTCAAACTGATAATCTCAGGGTCGAGCCTGCCCATGCACTCAATGAGGTCTTTTGCCTTGAATTTGATCTCAATCATTCCTTCAGGTTCAAGAACATTGCCCTTGGCAGTCCTTTCAGCATACATCTCAATGTGCTCAGGATTGATCTTGCTGTCGACAACAACCCAAGCACCACCACGGAGCTCTCCAGTCATGGGGATGTACACAAAGACAGGTTGCTTGTATGTCCTGAGGTTCTCGACAATGGTGGATCCAGCCTGAAGTATTCCTTCAAATAGGTCCCTCTGGCCGCCAGAAAAGCCTCTCCAGTTGGCAAGGATGAAAAGTGGAAGTTCTTCGTGGTTGAAGTCTAGCAAAGCCTGAGCAGTTTTGGTTGCAGAATCCGGGAACCAAACCTGTCCCGCTTGTGGGACAATTCGTTCATGGGAATCAAGCTGGCCAGGATCTGCAGGGATCACTTGCATCACTGTCTGCGTCTCAACGGCTACAATTCCTACAGGAATTCCACCAAGCTTCGCTCTTCCTGTTACCACTGTCTTGGCCCAACCTTCCAGTGTCTCTACAAAGCTTTCTTTGTCAAACATGCCTCCTAGCCATTTGCCATTGTTGTCTTGAATACCGCAAATAGCAGCACGGGGATCACAAGAATTTTCAGGGAAATATTCTATTGATCTCTCAGGAGGATCAAGGGATCTCAAAATGGGAAGGGGGCCACCAACATAAGGAGGAACATAGCTAAGCCATCTCAGAATGGAAGAAATGCCTTCGAGATCATCTGATACAGTCAGATGGACAACCCCATTTGTCGCCATGATCTTAGGTCCACCCAACTGCATGTGAGAGCTGTAGACTTCACGTCCAAGAAGCTTATTCAGTGTGGAGTACCCAGTGAGAATAATTGGCTGATCAAGGCGTTGAATGCACCTCATGCCAAGCCGAGCAAGATAAGCTCCGATGCCAACAGTCCTTCCAGTCACATAGGTGAGAGTGAATATCTCATTATATGCTTTTGAATAAACACCGGCTATGGCACCACTTCCAGACAGATTTTCCACCCCCAAGTCATCTGCTTTTCCTACAATTGTGTCGATGACCCATCTTGTCTCACCATTTTCCAGTTTGAGTTCATGAGTGATAACAGATGAACCAACGCGATTGTAATCTTCTGGACTCAAATAAAAGTACTGAAAGCCACGTTCTGGGCTTGCCTCATCAGACCACCCAACCTTGAAGCAAGATTTTATTTCTTCAGCTGCTCCAATCCTGGCACCAGAATTTGCGGCCAAATAAATCAGAGGGAGCTTTTTATCACATGCAAAATTGGTCACTGCATGAAAGAATGCGTCTTCCTTTGGACCAAATGAACCAACTCTGAAAGTGACGTCGTTTGCCACAACTATGATCTTCCTTCCATTAGGGAATTCTGGTGTAGACATCTCCATTAACCAGGCTACCATACCTATGTCATTGAGACCAGAGGACCGGCTCACAGTGACTAAAGGAGTATTCCAATCTCCATGATTGTTTGCAAATGCCAACTCTGTCACTTTAATAAGATCTTTATTAGTGTTTACCCTAATGTTACTGAATGTGTATGATTCCCACAACCGTCTAAGTGCTGTCTCGAATGCCTAAATACATGGTAAACACATATTTACAATGATATAACAGGGAGGTAAATATAAAATATGATTCTGCATAAGCTGCTTTCTTATGAGAATTTGAAGGAAAACTTACCAATGGGAAATCATAGCAGTAAGTCGTGTTATTCTTCCTGGCATTTAAACGCCTTTTATCAATGGGCCCTAGTGCTGGATATTGAGCATTTAATGGGATGCCATGGAGAGGACCGTGCACATCCGTGTAGGAATGGTAAACCATTTCATAAGATTTTGTATCTTCCACTTCCCGATAAATCTAAATAGGAAGTATTTAACCTCAGACAGAATGATGATAAAGACTGAACATAATCATCAGATTAAAAAAAAAATAAACAAAAAACTCTTTAAATGAAAAGTAGTACATGTAATGCTTCATGCTACTTCTCCCTCAAGTTAATTTATAAACTGCAAATGATGAAACACTCAATAGTGACTTACATGGACAGTGCAGGTATGACCAGTGACATTGGTCACCACAATTCTCCAAGCACCACTAGTGGGTCCTTCAGAATTAAGCCGTAGCTTCACTTCCCACTCACAAACAGCCAGACGATGCATCCGAACACCGACTAATTCATGAATTTTGACAGCCATTTCATTTAAGATCATATGTATGCTAGTTTCATCCATCATTCTGGATAGAAGGGAAAGATTGCATGTTAGCCCACAAAAAAACAATTAAGCACTTCCAGTGTTGGATGAAAGTACTAGGATTCTGGTAAGGAACGGGTAAAGGCAATAGCTTAGCATTATCACAGAAAATCTCTTGAAACAGAAACAGTAGAAGATGGAGAGAAAAAAATGTAACAAAATTTAGATGTAGAACTAACCTCGAAGGTGGTAAAAGATCATGAAATACTTGCTCCCTTAAAATGCAAATATACATGTGAGAGTAATCAGATCTGATAGTTGCGTTGTGGACCTGTAACTCCAACTCTTCTAAAGCAGTCATTAATGACCTCAATATGCTTGTAGAGGTAAAGGACAAATAAGGTTGGGCACGGTATATTTCTATGTCAAGGGATGGGCTTGATCCAAAGCCAGCATTTGTCCTTGGTTGTCTCAAGATCGTTCGGAGAAACATTCGCTTGGTATTAGCATTATCTAAAACAGTGTACAGATGCCATTGGCGATCCCTTGATGGGGTATACTTTAAGTTTCGGAAGCCTTTCAGCTTTTCCTAAGGTGGCATAAACAATGACAAGTTAAGCACAATCCAAAGGAGAAAATGAGAAAAGCCTATGAACAATTCAGAATATAGTGACAAACCAATTCTAGGAATGTAGAAAGAGGAGGTTCCACATCACGAAGTAGAGGTTCTTCCACATAATACTTCTTTTCAGATGACCAGTGAAAGGAGTGGCGCATAGGAGTTCGTCCTTCATCCCTCTGTATAATACAGCTAACAACACCAACTCCTGAATCCAGAAGATCAGAGCTCAATTTATTATCTCTCAAAATCTTTGCCAATTTATCTATCCTTTCCTGGGCCTGATCTTCGTCACCACTGAGAAAAAGAAACTACTAATATTCAAAGGACAACCTATTATAACTTTTCAATTTGCAACTGCAGAGATGTGTACCTGTCCTGTAAAGTACTCATCTGGTTGTTAATGCCAATCAAAGCAATATGAATCATATTGCCTTTGCCAGCATGAGGAGGAAGCTCATTTGTGATTCCAGTCCCAGAATCCACAAAACGAGATGTCTCTTTCAAGGCAGTGCTAGTTGCCAAGGGTAGAAGCTGAAGAGATTTAATGATAACCATCACCCCCCATCTCTTCTCTGTATTTTCTTGGCAAAATTCCCATGACGCTATCAGACCAGAACGGTGCCATTGCATTCGGATACTGTCCTTGATGATATAGGGCTGCAAGAGAAGTCTCCAGTCAGAAAAATGACCAAGTGTTTTCTATCATTCAAGCTTATGAAGTTTTACCTGGTATAATCTACGTATATATGTCTCGACAACCCTTCTTTGGAGGGTAGGATCAGAATGATCAAAGAGAGATATAAGTGCATCCTCCACAGCTAATGGAGCACAGACAAGATCTTCTATTCTCTCATCAATAGCCATCTTCCTCCTAGGGGTTGAAAGGCGTTCTCCTTCTTCAGTAAACATTTCCAGTTCAGAAAGATTTCTTGCAATGGTTGTCCGTAGCTCACTAAGTTTAGTTTGCTCAAGAAGTTGGCTTGCTTTCAGTGCCAACTGCAGCAATTAAATATGACAAGCACGGTAAATAAGAATGTCCTCTCAAATAGAGAATCTCATATTGCTTTAGAAATAAACAAACCTCAGAGTAACTTGTATGATTAAGAGCAGAGAAACGAATTAGCAGATCATGGTAGGGAGCAGGGTTGGGATAAACCAGGGCTTCCATGAGTAGAAGTATCAGCTTGCTTTTATTTTTCACACCCTTCAAGCAGCAGATATTGCATGTTGTCATTGCAAATATTAGAATTTTTATAGTACTTCAGAAGCAGCAATGTGATTCAAACCTGGTGAGACAATACTATGTCTACTACACGGAGTAGATCCTTCTTGTGTTGAAGCCGGAGTTGTTCTATGACATCAGCCTGTACAAAGAGAAGAATTGAACAATTTTCAGTGAAAAGTTAATATAAGGGAACAAAGCAAAATTTTTGATGTCATGAACCACAAACGTGCTGAGTCAGTCTGAGAATATTGTACCAAATGGCAACTTTTTGCTCATTTTACCATATAATAACTTGTAATCAGATCCTGTTAATGAAATATTTGCAGCAGAATTTATCATCTGATATCCAATTACCTGAATTTTATCACTGAACAGCTCCTCGACAGATAGATATTCTTCGAAAAGAGACCGCACAATAATGCGGGCATGACTTTCTCTGCCACCTTCATACGACTTCACAAGACTCATCAGAGGCTCCACAAGCCTCTCCTGTGAAGCTTTTTCTTTCTCATTGCAGGATGAGAGATGAGACTGCAAAAAGAATACGAAATTCAACTTTGTTTCTAAAATATCAACAAAGTAAGTGAAAATTTAACTTTGGCCAACTGACCTCAAGAACCTTCTTCAATAACTTGGCAGGGAATTCCATTTTTGTCCCGAAAGTCGCTTCATATTCCTTGTATCTCATCTCCAACTAAATTTACACAATACAATATGCAGTGGTCAACCATTTCACAGGTTTGGAAACATAAAGAATGGATAATGTGACCGATTCAGATATCACTAACCTCATTTCTTAGAACTTTTGGTAGACGAGTTGCCAATACAGACATGCTTTCTTGCCATTGAAGGAAAGGGAGCTCTGGACTATCCAAACAAAGCAGAAGATCTTGGACAACCTAATAATATTTGAGTTATTAGCATACCCCCCACTGGAATATCCTAAAGACTGAATGTAGAACTACGCTTCTTAATAAAACTGAAAAGCAACACAAGGAGGGAATTGCCACGGGTGCCTCACAATTTAGGTTAGTAGGACTATGTTTAGCTACGATGAAATGGCGCAACAAAGTTATGTTATGGACACAGTGAGAATAGACCTGATTGACCAAGTATGGGAAATAGTAAAAGTCAAAATCAAGATAAGTGAAACCAATGTTTTAAAAATCTGAAATGTGGATGGAAACTGAAGGAACTAAGTCATGGGAACTACCACCCCACCCAAATCAACTAGATTGACAAAAAAAAAGTTCCAAAAAAAAAAAACAACCAATCCAATTCCCATAATTTTACTGGTGATTCTAACAAAACATTTTCGGAAAAAATCAAGCCCTAGAAAATGCATATTTGTTGCTTTATATTTCCCTAGTTATATAGCAAAAATTGTAGACTTAATTAGCCGTATCAAACATGAAAATGAATAAAAAAAATTGGATATCTCCTATGCCAAAGATTAAATTGGTAACACACCTCATGAAGAAAACAGGTTCCAAAGAACACGCAGACTACTGTATACAACTTAGAAGAGCAAGATATATAACTCTTTTTTTTTCCCCTAAACAAACACTAAATATAAATAAGAATTCTAACAAAATGGTGCTTACTTCAATGATGTTATGTTCGTATCCTGCAAGAACCATTTGTGCAGCATTTAAACTTGCAGCGCATTTTTGGTGAACTTTGCCAGAAACTGCAGTTGCAGGCCCCAGTTTAGGAAAAGTGCCATGAAATGGCTCAGCTCTTCTAACAGCAGATGGATCATCCAAATCAAGCCTTGCTATAAGATCGCCAGACTACAACAAGAGGTTGGTTGCCCTTTTAACAAGGCCTAAGAGTGATCATTAATGAAGAGGAAATCTCCCTAATGCAAAACTACCTGCATTGCCTGGCCCTCAGACATCACAAAATGAATTACTCCAGAAGCTGGCAATAGCAATGGCATGCACATCTTCATAACCTCAACTTCAGCATATGGTGTGTCAGTCTCGACATGGGTACCATCAGAAACCAAGAAACGAAGCAGTTTGCATGGTGTCTCAGCCACCAATTTAGAAGGATCATGGTCATTCTAAACAGAGAGAACATAGACGAGAAGTTAAAAAGAGAAATCAATACCTCCCAATAAAGGTGATAACGTGGCCAATGTAATACGCCAAAACATAATTTACAAAAGTTCATATGGACCTTTCCGTGCTCAGTTTGGCAAGTAAAAATGAAAATAAGAGAGGATAAAGTAACCAAAAATATGAAAAGGTAATTCTTTGACATGCTATTATGTTAACTCCTCAAGGAATTTCCATTGCAGTTCTAATCAGCAGTGAATTTTGCTATTTGTTAACACAACAAAATAAATATGAAGAAAAATTATATGCATTTATAACCCAAAAAAACATATTGAACAGAAGTAGTTTAAATACTACAAATTAACAAAGTTAAAAAAATATATTTTTTTTTAAATCATTAGTAAGTTTGTGGTCATGCCTAAGTTATGCCAATGTTTCAAAAAAGACAAATAGTGGATGAAAAATCTAATCCAGAAAAAAACTCTATCTAGCAACAGCAGGAAAAAAAAAAGACAGCAATGCAGAAAGAGTTTACCTGCAATAAGCAAGTCCTTCCATCAATAAGAAGGCGAGTACCAGCAGCCTCTTCTTCAGCATATATCACATGACTTTTTCCATCTAACTGTGGTTGTTAAAATAATTCAGAAACAATTACCAGCTATGTTTTACTTATTCCTTTTTACAAAAATTGTAGAAAATATTACTGATATTGTAAAAATCATACACGCTAAATTATGTTTAGACTACTGTAGTTGATTACTTTGTCTTCAGAATTGTGGATAAACATGAACTTAGAAATCCATCAATTAGAAGTAATCAGATTAACACCATGTGAATATACATAACATATACATCATGCTTTGTTTCCTTTTATGAAGTTTAACCCATGCTAATTGTGTTTTAAAATCTTATTGAGTTCCCTTTCACATCATACAAGATTTACATAAACCCCTAAAGCAGATAAGTTTCCTTATTTTTTCACATATGGGGCAATTCTCTGCTGATGAGCAAAAAAACATATGCATTCACATTTTGGTAGTGGGATCATGGGAGAAAAGGCATTTTTAGATATGATCGTAAACAAATTAGAACATTTTATAATTGATTGCTTAGTCTTACAAGCATGAGCCCAGGAGATATAGAGATGCATGAGAAGCTGAAAATTTGTATTTCTCAATGATCTAAATTCTACTTTTCATCAAAATGCTCAATAACAACAAAGTATGAGCAATCGGTAAAAACTAACAGTGTTGTTCATAGGGTTAAATGAAAGGATAAGGTTGGAAGGGACAGATGCAGTAAAATAAAAAGAAAACTCTTGCCTGCATCAGGAGACCACCATCTCTCAAAGTATGAATTTCAGCTTCAATCTCTGATTCATTCATCTTTAACTTGTAGCTACCTGGTCCACTCCTTACCATTCCAATCTATGATATCCTCCAACAAAATAAGTACTTTAGCACCTTCAAACAGTGTGGCCCCCAACAAAAATAGAGAATTACCGTGTATTTGCTCCCTTCGATATTCAAAGTAACATCAGAGTTGACAAGTGATATATGCTGCAAAAAAAAGAGAGAGAAAAAACAATGTCTAACTACTAAATTCCAACATTTGAAGAAAGATTAGAAAGCATTTAGGTACTGCAGTCAGTTATAGGATAAGGAAACCACATACCTTAGGTGGGATTTGCCCTTTTTCAAGATAACCTACATACTCCGAGACAATGGATGCACTGCTAGTAGAAGCTTTCTGAGGATTACAGATGAGAGATTAGTAAATGCTGAATGTGGAAAAATCGAGTTAAATAGTAGAGAAAAAGTGACTTGATGAGACATACATAAAGTGTGCCTCCAACAACCGAAAGGTACCAAGGTGGTCTCTCAGCTCGGACCCTCATAGCAATTCTACTGTCCAACCAACCTGTGTGGATCTTATTGTCTCTGTATTCTGAAGCCTACAATTGCAGAGGATGAAAATGAGCATGTGTACAGAAGTAGAGAAATGTAATTTCAAAATATCTTACATTGAGGAGATCAATTGTGTAATCAACATTTGTGTGGATTTCTCCACGAATTTGTATCTCTTTCAGCCCAAGAACCATATTAGCTATTGCCAAAGCTCTAGACTCTCCGAATGCAAAAACATGGCCTGAAATAAGTTGAGAAGTTTGTCAAAAACAAGAACATATATGTCAACCAGAAAACTAAGAACTTTAATTAAGATGCACTTGGTCAATTTCAGATGAATCATACCAAATTGAGAATCAGAGAACTCATGAATGCCACCTCCAGACTGCAAATCATGTAAATGGATGTTACTTAAAGGAACTTAGCACTTCTATATTTAGATAATAGAAACTTTTTCTTTTCTAGAAATAATTATATATAGTAAGAAGCACTATATAAGTCACAAAGATATGTTCAAATTCACTATAAATCTGCAATCCAACAGTCAATCCATAATGCAGAGATGACAAAACCAAAAAACGTAGAAACAAGATTACTAATGAACAAATAGCGGTACAAATTATATTGATCATAAATAAAAAACTTCATCAGTTACATGTGGATCTCATAGACTAAACTACTAATTAGTAATATGCAGTAACAAAAAAAATTCTATCATGGTCAGCCTAAAATGTTGAATAAAGATTTGCCAACTCTTTGTCTGGAGTTTGAAGCAATAGCGATCAATTGTTAGTATTTCCCCATAAAAGGAAGACAACCATAAGATTTGTAGCAAACTAAGATTCCTTAGAAAGCAAACCTTAACAGAGAAGTAGGCCCACACATTAGGCTTGCTTTTAAAACTCAATTCCTGCATATATCAAGATAAGAAAAATCAGATATTTAATCAAGTTGTTTATGAATCTACAACACAACAAAATAATACACTTCACAAAGGTATCACCTGCACTTTTCCACTTGTAGGCTTGAACCCATCATCTGGATCCTCACTAGTGACACGAACAGCTACACAGTGTCCTCTAGGCCAAACAGATTCAGCCTTATCAAAGTCAAAAGGAGTTGCCATAATAGATGTTTTCTTCCATGCATCATAACCTCCTCCATTATCCATTCCATAAAACCGTCTGATTTCTAAATTCAAGCAAAGATTATGAGATAAGAACAGTAGACAGCATAAATAAATGGATAGTTTGTTAACCATATGGGTTATAAAGTTTTCACCTGGAATTTGCCAAAGAGGTATTCCCATCCCTACAGCAACTTGAGCTGCAGGCAAGTTTACATCAGCAATCCACTCAGTTACAGGATGTTCAACCTACAAAAATATTAAAAATATATATATATATATATTATATAGAAAATTTTGAATAAACCATTAGCAGTTTACAGTGACTGTAAATCAACAAACCTGTAATCGAGGATTGAGCTCTAGAAAATAGTATTCACCTGTCTCCATGCTATAAAGATACTCAACTGTAGCGGCACCAACATAACCTACACATTTTGCAAGCCTTCTAGCAGCCTGCTCAAGTTTTTTCACCGTCTCATGAGGGGCTACTGTAATAGGGCCTTCCTCGATAATCTGGTAATAATTTATTGAGTTGTCAATAAAGTCATTCAGTTATTTTAGATACAAACAAATAAAAGTTTATTTGGAAAAAAGAATGGCAAATTGAAGTTTTTTGAGTTTGAAAATGAAGTTGAAAAGAAAGAGGATTCTCTCATGCTAGAATAGTTAATGCAATTGTGATAAATTTGTTGGCCATGAATATATTAATATGCTTATAAATTTCAGAGCTAAAAATTTGTCTTGAAGACAAATTGGACTTTTTCCCTTTGAATCTAAGTTATGATTGTAAAGGAGAGACCAGAGACAGAAGCCTAGAAAGAGAGAATACACAAAACTGCTTCTATGTTGAAAATAGAGAGGGTGCTAGTGGATATACTTCCAAACTTCAGACCATAAGGAAATGGCTCTGAGAATTAAACAAACAAAAAGTAAGAAGAAAGTGAATAGAAGCTTGCCTTTTGGTGCCTCCTCTGAACACTGCAATCTCTACTGTGCAAAGCAGCCACATTTCCATACTGGTCACATAGTAACTGTACTTCCAAATGCCGACTCTACATGAAAATGTAACTTCAAACAATCAGATGAATGGAGTACCATATGATATGGTCTCATGTTATGGCTCTTCAACTTAGTATTTAAGATTAATGCACTAACCAACATCATGAAAATTGGATGAACATGTAAGCTTCTACTCGATTAGGAAAAGGAAGATTGTTTTGCTTGATTATCTTTCACATGCTTTACACCAAAGGGTAGTGGTATAAAAATGCACACCGAGGCAATGCTATAAATTTATTCTAGTATATTCAAGCTCTGCAACCTATGGGCATGATAAAACATTTTTTCTTTGGCTATCATTAGTCTAAAAGACCTTAAACTCGGTGAAGCTCAGAACCATGATTCAGATAGATTTTCAAATTATGAAAACTTGAAGTATCTCACCTGAGATGCTAACTTCATTATGAAAATTGGAGACCCTGGAACTTCACCTTGCACTTGTTTAAACAGAGCTCGAACTTCATCATCATTGTGAACCTGAAAATCTCAACTAAGCTTAATAAAGACAAAACTGAGAATTCAATTGTTCTAGTCTGACTATTGAGGTTGCACTTGAAATATTTTGGTGATTCGGAAAGATCCAAGTAAGATGATGAGGAAAAAAACAAAATCTTCAATCCTAGAATAGAAAAAGTTGTAGTCTTGGTCAACTTTCATTGGATCATCGTTACAACAAGAAAATAAGTTGGAATGGAGAATAGGCAAAGTCTCCAATCATATAATCACGTCCAGTTGTGTAAATAATTTGGTAGTCTCGTGAAAGCTAACTTAGAACTTAGAAGACATGTTACTAAGAGTTCACAGGTAAACTTAATTTAATGCAAATTTCTCTGTCAAGAAATTTCTTGGAATTGTTTAGTAATATCATAATGATAGAAATGCAAGAATTAAATATTGATAAGGTTGAATGGTGTTTTGTTTACACCTTCCTTATGCCTTTACCACCGCCACCCCAAGATGCCTTGATCATGGCTGGGTAACCAATCATCTGACAACTAGCCACTGCTTCCTCTGTTGTATATACACAAGCTTCCTTGTATATTTCCTCCGGAATTGTATCCAAACAACTATCTGGTGGCATTTTAACCTGTAAATTAGATTGTTTTAGCCTGTAAATTATGTGGATGGAAAAGGACTATATCCAAATTAAGTGTATAAGACTGACACGTGAACCACTCCAAGCAAGTGTTGGTACTCCTGCAGCTTGAGCAATCAAAGAAGAACCTATTTTATCCCCTAGTGCCGCCATAGGTGCAGCAGGAGGCCCAAGAAAAATGATTCCCTTGGCATGCAGTGCATTTGGAAGCTCAGGGTTCTCAGAAGCATGACCCCAACCAGGCCACACAGCAGAAACATGAGTTATCTCTGCCAACTGCATTAATTTCATTTTCATGAGCAAGAGGATATCCTCAAATGCATAAAAGAGATATAAGCATAGCAAACCTCAACAATGAGTTGAACATTAGCATAATTGTTGTTATTGGTTCCACCAGGTACTTCAACAAATTGATCTGCAATCCTTATGTGCTCTGCATTAATTCTCAAATCTTCAGGAGTTGCCATAGCCACCAAAAGAATTTCCTTTTCAGTTCCAAAAGTTTCATAGGCCCAAGTTCTGACACTGCGAATGAATTTAACTGCTGCCATTCCATTATTTGCAATCAATATGCTGTGAATAGGTGTCTTTCCACCAAGAGCCTTGCAGAAATCATCCACTTTAGATAATGCAGCTGTATGTCTGACTTGAAATGTTCCATTTACAACTCCATTCAGGTGAAGAGCTTCTGTAATTACAGGTTCCCTTTGAGCTTCAGACATGCTGCACATAGGAATTAGGACATTAGATTGAAGAATGTAACTATAATCAATCTCAAATTCATAGCTTCCAAAATAATCAAGAGGCAATAGGATAATTTCAAACTATAACTAGTAGATGGTGCCTTCCGAGTTCTTTGATCCTAACAACAAAGTTCTTGATTTAGAAAATGTTATCATGAATTACAATGGATTAGAAATCATAAAAAACTGTGTGGGTTAAATACGTATTTGAGAGTCATGAAAAATTACTTCTAGTTTTACTTGCATGCCGGCACTAATCTAAGACTTGGATGAGTATGAAACTTCGTATTGATTCTTGATGTACAGTGAGGAGATTAAAACATTAAAAGTACAATTTTTGACTGAATAAATCAAAAGAGCAACTAAAAGTCCTTATCATTCTAAAAAACCTAAGCGGAAAAAGTTCCATTATGAAAACCTTCGTAGCCGGATTGCAATAACTTATCCCAGCAAAGACAAACATCCAACAAGACCAAGTGACCAAATAACGTAGTTCCCCTCACTCTTCACAACATACAAAAATAAGACTCAGAACATCATCAGCATCAATAACAACGCGATCAGCTTTCTAATATCAATCGTCTAAGAACTGGGAAATAGGAAAGCCGAAGCCATACTAAAGAGATCAAAGATACGGAAGAAACTATTAGGAATCAACTCAATGAGTACTCAATGCAAAAGCTTATGTTAATTCCGTAAAGTATCTAACTCATAAATACCAAATTCAAATTCGCGAGGAAACAAAAAAAAGGTAGAATCTTGGAGGCTACGAGTTAAAGCGAAGAGGCAAAAGATCTCACACTTCGAAGCAGGCCGCGATCAGTTTGGAGGAGAACGCACCCGCCCACGCGGAACTAACAATAGCCAATAAGCGGGCAGATTACCTGAGAAGGGGGGGAACCGGGGGAGAGAGGGGACGAAAACCAGAAGAGAGGGCTAGAGATTGTAGAAGGATTGGTGCGCCTTAAATGGGCAGGTAAAGGTCCACGTGAGAGTGAATGCTCCAAGCCCCGCCGTCTCCCGGTCTCGCTCCATCCGGAAGGGAGGGCGAGCCGCGATCGCCCAACTACCACCTTCTTCCGATCCAAAGCTTTCATTTTGACCCAAGCTACCACCGTTTCCACTGGACGGATGCGACGTCCCATAGCCAACGAGATCGCTCCGCCCGTCAAATCTACGACGAGATCTACGACTCCACGTCTAGCAGATGCTCCGATCGCCTGCTTGATACACGCGATCCGCTCGATCTGGTGGAGATGAGATACGGCGATCTGTGATTAGATGGGATTGGGTGGGCTTGGAATTTTTGACCGAGAGTTGGGTGCGGTTTTGATCACCAACCCTCCTTCCGTTTTTTTTTTTTAAATAAAATAAAATAAAAGTCAATTTATTCTTTAAAATAAATCTTTTTCTATAATAATTATTGAAATATTCAAGCCCATTTTTCTACTAATTTTGAATTTTTTTTTGTAGTTAATAAAATTGCACTTTTCTACTAATTTGCACTGGAATTAAATTAGCAGCTACTTATTGTTTATTTTCCAGGAAGGATACTTAAGAAATGATAATTCCTTCCGAATTAATTCATTTTAATTGGGGTAGGTGGGACAGCGTGCGTGGTTCCTAAATGCGTCGGGTCCACAATGTGCGCGGATGGCCCTCCTGAGAAGGAGTACGCTTCTGTATGTAATACAGAGACCAGGTCTCTTTATCCACAGTTTGTTAAAAAATAGATAACGGATTACGGAAGGATTATATGGAATTATGGTCAGATTATTATGGATTCAGTCCCAATTAATTGTGTTTGCTTTTTAAATTTATCGTTTCTAAAATTATAGTTCAGATAGGGACGAATAACTAGAGGGCATCTGGAGATCATCAATGGTAGACAAGTTCTCAGGTTACTGTAGTCCGAGTGGAGGATAGTTTTTCAACGACTTTCAACCATCCGTTGTGATTCAAACTATAATCTAAAGCGACAATGAACTATCAATCACTACCAATATATATAAAGGGGTTATCTTCCCATCTGTAAAATACGGATCAGGAATCTGACTTTTTGATTGGTTGCTTCCGTCGTTTCTGTGTTTGACAACTCAAATTCATAATGTGTTGGAATGAAATTTTAATGAGTATATATATACTCTTATATTTAAATTAAAATATTCTTCATTTAATTTTTAATTCTAAACCATTCTTTCTTAATAATATTATTTTTTATAATCTGCTTGTTTTATTCCCTAATTAATTTTAAAAATAGACTATTCTTAATTCATTTATTAGGTAAATTTAAAATACAATTTATGCATAACTTAAAAATCTCTTAATTATAGGTCTAAGTTAGAAGAAAAAAAATCTTTACAAATACATAGCATAAAATCGAAATGTGAATGCCTAGGAGACAACTGAGCGCCTTTACCACTGTATCACAGCCCAAAGGGTGGGGACCAACACTAATATATGGTAAAAAGAAAACAATTCGCTCACCTCTAGCGTTCATGTCAATTTGTTTCTAGATTAACACAGAAGAAGTAAATCACGAGGATGACTATTAGTCATTAGTACAAATGGCCAAGGCATGGGGGAAAGTATGATCGGACACACCAAGTTTTGACTCCAATATCTCATATGATAGCACCTGATGTCTCAACCACCGTACCGCCCCCAAGGCTATTCGCTCGCCCCTAGCGCCCCACCAACCCATCCCTAGGTCAATATAGAGAAGGTAAATAATCGGTGGTTACTAGTCATTAGTGTAGGTGGCCAGGACATGGGGAAGACATGATCGGGCACGCCGAGTTTTGATCCTAAAATCTTAATGCTTTAACCATTGCACCGCCCCAAGGGGATGCTCCGAGGGCTAATATGTGGAAAAAAGGCGATACAATCGCCCCCAATGTCTCCGACAACTCGTCCCTAGACCAATACGGATGAGGTAAATCTTGGGTGGCTACTATTGGAGCAAAAGGTGGAACCGCCACCCCAGCGGCCCCCTGAGCCCGGCCCCACAGGATTTCAGAGGGAGTAAATC
>JBBMJZ010000036.1:9090710-9116689 GCA_037833815.1 Zingiber zerumbet
CTATATACTAATTTATACGCACATGATTTTATTCATTTAAAATATAATAAATGTCATATAGTCTGCTCTTTAAAATATTATTTAATTAGATTAAAATCACAGATGATAATATATTATATAAGTTAGACATTAGGTTTTATATATTGTAGGATAATAACACCAATTTTTACACACAGTAGGATAATAACATTTTATTTATGGTAACTATATTTACGTTATTAATTAAATATTTCACTTTTTAAGTATTTTAAATTTTATAATTAAATATCCCATAAATTAAATATTGACATAACCACCTATTAAATATCCCAAATTCCATATTAATATAATGTTTTTTGTTTTTTATTTTTTAAAAACATAGATACGTTCAAATCTCCTCTATAATATTTCCATTTCAACTGGAATATTTAAAATTAAAAAATATTTAAAAAAGTATCCCGTCCCAAAAAGAATATTTGAAATTAGGAAATATTTTAGAAAATATCCCCTTTCCGCCGAGATATTTAAAATTAGAAAATATTTAAAAATATATCCCTCTCAAATATCTCAATGGGATACTCTAACTAATGGATATGCCACGTGGGCACTAAAACTTACTAAATTAAGTGTCTTGTTAGTTGGTTAGTAAGGGAAATATCAATTTTTAATTACAAGTATACTATTCACCTCCAAACCGCATCTGCCGCACCAACATTCTCTTCTCTGGATCATAAATGAAAGTTGAATTAACTAACCTGACAAAAAAAATTGTTTCTTATCATTTATAAGTTTGAAACAATAGCAATGTAACTGGTAAGTTTTCTTGTATGGGAATTCATTTCATTAAAATTAATTATTTCCCAATACTAAGATCGAGGTGCACCCATTAGAGCTAACACCCAACAAACTTCCATTACATATATAAACTATTGGCATTCATGGAAAAATGTTGGTTGAAAATAGAAATGATATTTAATCAAACCTTACATTTATTCGATCTGATGGTTATGCACGACATACCTCAACATCCACGAAGCTCAACCAACAGCTATCAAATATACACAAACGTTCCTTCAAGATCCAGCCTACTCAGATTCAGACTTCCACAATCAGCCATGGAATCAAACCCATTCCTATATTAATTTGTGATCGTGTTGTCCTGCCGTCACAGCCACAATAGTTTTGCAGCAGCGTGATCCTTGCTAAATTATGTGAGTATACCTTTTGATTTTTATTATGCGAGTTTGCACCTATAATAGTAAAGTAAAACACCATTTATTTGTTCTTGGACTCTAAGTGGGACTAAAATCATGGGTTGTAGTTTGCGGGGTCAGAGAATGCTCTTGTGACCTCATGACCAAGTTCGTCGATTTTGCTGATCATCAGAGCCTTCTCACTTTCGAGCTGAATCATGTATTTCTTCTGGTCATCTTCTGCATTTTCTACCTCACTCAAAGCCAGCGATAACGCCTCTAGGTCACCCTTGTCGATTAGGCATTGTAAATGCTTCAACATGTCTCTCATCTGAATTTAAAAAACTTGGAGTTCAGTACCCCAATATGGGTAAGACAAAAAAGGAAAACACAAACAAGTTGTGGTTTATGCATTGCAAATAGAAAATAGATTTTCCTTATTGTAACAGAAATACTGAAGGCAATAGGAAGATGGAATGCAGATGGAGTAAAAATCTGAACATTCAAGAAGAAAATTTCAAGTGCTCGTTTTTTCTTGGTGCTATATGCATACAAACATAGGGCTGGATATCACTTAGCATTAAGAGAAGAATTGAATAGTGTCCAGATAAAATCATAGAGAGGTTAAGGATACCTAGGCGTTAACATAAGATTCTTCATCAAAAACCTTTGTGAATGCCCATGTATAACTGAAGAATAATTTAGTAATCTAGTTTGAGTAGAAGCACACTCCACCTATGTTTTCACAATAGTAAATAAATATACACAAACTCTTTCATGACAGATTCATTCGAGGGGTTACATGGCTATAAGTACTCACCTGTGAGTTTTGACCTCTTGAATTGGTTTTCACATAAAAAAGAGTCAGTCTGGTGCATGAAACTCCTACCAATGTAGGGTCCCGGAAAGGATCTATTGTAGGCAGTCTTACCCTACTCTACAAGAGATTGTTTCCGCGGCAGTACTTTACCGTTGCGCCAAGACTCCCCCTTTTTGAATTGGTTTTCACATGTCAAATATAAAGTAGGAAGGATTAGAACTGAAAACGGAGCTGTTGTACAGTAAAGACCAACACTTTCTAGTCTTTCTATAGTTATACCATCCACTCACAGGTGCATATCTAATCTTAGTTAAAGTAAAATCTGACTAGTATCTGAAGTACTTATGAACATTATGTAAAGGTCTGCAATGCAATATATCCGCGTGAGCCCTAGAATACCAATAACAAAATAACTAGAGTGAGCCCTAGAAAAATGCTAAAATGATGAAATAGGCAGCTTGTTGGGTCTTTTTTCCAGTTGAGTTGATTGTGATTCAAAATTAGATCTTAGACCAAGAACATTATAAGAACACCTCACACCACCCCTCAAGTTGATAGCAACATAATTATGTGGAGTAGACTGAAGCTATTGATTTCACGGATTTAATCCTCATGCTGCATAGGCGATATTGGTGGGACACAAGGTTCAATATTATGTTGAGATTGGTACATTGGCAACATAAGCATGCTAGGCATTTTTGTCAATGCTATCCATATGGAGGAATAAGAAACGAGATACAGGCAGCATAGAGACGGATACAAATGATTTGGAGTTTGATACAAGCGATATGCATGAAAATCCAGACTAGGGATATGATTGTAAGTTCATGTCTAACATATTAGGTTAGAGATTCTTTAAATTTCCAAATTAGAACATAAATTTTAAAAAATGTCTCCAATAAACCCTCCAAAACTGTAACATCAAAATGAGAAAACTCTCAAATATTTTCTTAGACAAATATTCAAGGTTGAAGCTACAAAACAAAAGTAAATATAAGACTATTTCACAGCAACCACAATCTGAATCAAGCTATTATTGTAGTTTATTTATACTCTGTAAGCGTTTCAGCAAGTTCAGCCTTGAAATCTGTGGTCGGAGTCTTTTTCATGAGTGCCGAGTGAGATTGACAAATATCATTACAAGATTGTGCAATTTAGTAGCATAAATAGGAATTTGAAATGATGATGGTTCAATAGGTAATTTTACTGAAGCAAATTATAATAATCTTTTTCAAGAGAATTGAAGGTGTGGCAACAAGAATCAAAAGATCATCTCTAACAAGATATAGAAGGTAAATTCATACAACAAATGGAGGCCAGCACAATAAACCAATGTCAAACAGTGTCTGTGTAGAATGCCAATAGGCACTGGATGAGGGGTGGCACCTAAATCCATAGTAAAATCACTGATTTTTTTTATATTTTTTTTTTCACTTTCTCATCTTGGTAGCATACCCTAGATTACTGCATGGGATGTTTTAAAGATATGCCAAAGAAAGCGTGGATATTTGTTAATTGTTTCACAGTTTATGCAATGCAATCCAATCATATTCTGTTAGGAAGGATAAATTACTAAAAGAGAAGAAAACAATTAAAAATTTTACCTGTGTAGATATATTGTAGGCTTTGTCAAATGAAGAAATAGGAGTATCCAAGCTGGATTTCTTCTGTACCTCTGGTGTTTTTCTTGTTATTTTCACATGGATCTCCCCATTCTTTACTCCTTGAAGAGGAATCCATTTGTCAGCTGTTTGATTTGGGAGCAAGCCTTCATATTCAACTGTACAGTACCCTATACTAGATGCCGGCAGCACAGTGTTATGGTCCTTAACATGCAGGGTTAAGGGACTGCTAGTGTCAGGAAACTCTAATGTTTGATTCCACTCCGGATTTAATGTTTTATAAATGACCTGGAAGGTGAAGGTATAAATTGCTAGATTATTCTCTAACAATGCTCTGATGTGAGCAACAAACTAAAATAGAAACAGTGTATTTAGTATTTAAACTCAGAGGGAAAATGGGAGAATTTGTAAATCATGAAAATCATGTCAAGAAATAAACTGATCACAAGTCTGCAACCAGAAGTTATAAGCAGGACAAGTTTTGGGGCGTCAAAGTTAAACCTACAACAGGATAAATAAGATATCTGCAAATTGTGTAATTCAGGTAATGTCTCAAAATAAGTTGTGAAGATGTATCACCCAACAAGAAGTTCAGTAGGTTGTGTGTGTGCTGTGAAGTAAAAAGAGAAGGTGACAAAACTTAGAAGGAACAATAAGAATAGTCTTTATTTCTTCACTAGTAATATTGATATCGACTTAGCTCTGGTGGAAAAAGATCCATTTTGCCATCCAATGATTAGCATACATGCTACCTTTTCAGATACTTATGTACAATCATAAAATATGCCCAACTACTGGTTAAATGAATTAAGATTTCAAAAAAGAAAAAGAAACCCACCCAGATATCCACATGCTAATGCAACTATGAATTTAAATGTAGGACAATTTCCTAACCTTAGTTCGTTTCTTGGAAGTCCCATAATGAACCCTTACAAAAGGATCACTTGTTCCCCTTACATCAGCAGCAACTAGATCCTTAGCTTCGATAAGTACTAGTTCAATCCAGCCAGATCCCTGTTTCATTCCTGGATTCTATAAAATTACAAGTTACACACATCAGAAAAAGAAACATAAAACACTTAAACCAAACATGCACATAACTTTTAACAAAATATTGCATGACCTAAATGAGGATGAGCACAACATTCAATCCATTAAACTACAAATATATTCTTAATTTGAAAGATTAGATTGGAAAATGGGAGCAAAGTATAACTTGTTTTCTACTGAAGGTATTGAGAAAGAATATTAACCACACACCTTTGAAATTTCATCATCATCATTCTTCACTACTTCTATTAGGAGCTTCACTTCACCAGAATTAACTCTCTCTAGAGGGATCCAGTCATCCCTGCTGGAACCTTCAGAAATTCCTTCCATGTTAACTCTTGCACTTCCTATATTCTCATCTCCAAAGATATTTGTGCTGTAACATCTGATCTCGAGATACTCACTGCCACTTCCTATTTCATCAAAATTAAACTCTTGGTTCCACACCGGACTTGCATTGTTAGGAATGGTTTTTGTTCGGTAAGAAGCCTATAAACATTTGCAGGTTAGAAGAATTAAGTAAGCATTGTTCTGATACATATTCAGTATTCAAGAGGAGCTTATTATGAAGACAGTATAATTTTGCAGCCAACCTTTCCATATTGAAGCTCAACATAGGGATCACATTTTCTAGATTTATCTTTAGTGGCCAGATTCCTTCCTTCAAGTACAGTAACTTTAAGCTTCCTTTCTGTTCTTGTCTGAAGGTAATGAGGACCATAAGCAGAGAGTTGAGGGGCACTGTTGACAGATTTACTCAAGATAGTAGAACCATCTAAAAATTGCCATTCTCTAAGAACAAGCCTGACTGTTAACTGAAATAAATGAAACCACGTCAGAAATTTTGCTGCAAGAGAAGTTACATAAATTCAACCATGAATAGTTGACAATTCAATAATTTTATGTAGAATTAACTGGGAACAAGAACAACCGAGTTAACTGAAAGCAGAAAAAATTATAAAGCTATCTTCTTGGCTCGAGTGTTATTGTATATTAGACATAGTTTAGTTGCACAGCAATAATGAAATAATTCCATTATTACGGAAACTGAGAGATTAAAACCTATATAGATGAACAAGCAAAATGAAAGTCATTTACGACTAGTGAGAAAAAAGACACCTTCAAAAATCTAATAGATTAAACAAAGATTTAATAACTATCAATTGATCAGTGTTGTTGTCAACAAAGATTAATGATGGGAACCATCCAATAGCGAAAGCCAAAGGCTAGATAATCTACTCAGCCAGGTGCTTGGAAGAAAAATAAATCCATTGAAAACTACTACTAGAAAATATTAGTAACGATCAAGGAATAGCCTCCTTACAAGCAAGCACCTCATTGCATTGATAGGGCAAGTAATAACAAGATAACAGTAAATGTTCACAAGCCTAACATAGAAAACAACTACTGATTGATACAGAAATAGATTCATGGCAATGATTTTCAAATAAGTACTAAAAATGATTATGCAACGAGAATCACAAATAACATTTATTAATGTCTTAGAAAAGAATATTTACCTATGCAACGAGAATCACAAATAACATTTATTAATGTCTTAGAAAAGAATATTTACCTCCGCTTGGCTAAATGGTCCTTCAAATGGAATAGTCATTTCTACTTCCGTCCCACAATTTTCAGCTTGTTTTGCCACCATTCCAGATCCCTGTCCTATTGCCCAGAACATTGTAGAATCATCTGCAACATACTTCATCTGATCCCAGTTGTGAGAATTTGTTAATGTGTTAGATCACATGTCAATAACTAACAAAATTAGGAATCTTATATTGATTTGTTAACGAGTAAGATTGCATGTCAAGAACTAATAAAATTGGGAATCTTATATTGACACCAGTACCTTTATCTCACAGCTGGTCCAGTAGTTCGAATTCATGCTGCTTCCATTTGATTCATAAAGGTAAAATTTCAGAATTCCAGTTTCTCCATGTAGCATCATATTGAAGGTAGTATCCCATCTGGGATTTAAACCATCACAAACAATTGTTCTTCTTGTTAAATTACCAATTTCCACTTTGATGAATGTCTGCAAAGCCTTGTTCCCAAGATTTCCTAGCAATTGAATGCTCCCACTAGAGCTTTGGCAAGTTTCTGAATTGTTGACTGTTAAGTTAATCTTGTCTAAATTACTGGCTGAAACTACAGTAACAGAGAGTACACCTCCAACAGCTTTCTTATGTAGATCCACAATTGGCAAAGAATAGCAATGGCAGCGAGGCTCAACTAACAATTTAGTTATTGATTCTGTGAAAAGCTTTACCTAAAAATAGTATAAAACAAGATGTAGCAAGAAGATTAACTTATATAGGAAATTAAAGATCAGAAAATGAAATAGTGTTGGCAACACTAGAATTGCAATTGGATGAGGAACACACCAACCAACTGTGAACACCAGGTAGCTCTGTCTCAGGAAGTGTCTGACCGCCACCTCTTCCAAATGCAACACTTACTCTAATGTCAGGAGTTGATTCAAATGAATAGAGGACAGCTTGACCATCAAGAATTGGTCTTAAGAGTAACTGCACCATAAAAAAAAAGAATGCTCCTTGACTCCTTGGTTTAAGGATGATGATATGCTAGTGTTTAAAATAGAGCTTGGAAACCGTTAGCAGTTGAGAATGGCATATATTAATACAATAACAGCTAATAAGTTAGTTCTCACTTAAATGAGATAAAAATGTATTCTCAAGATCATTCTAATTTCTGCATATATAAAACTTCTAACCATTAGCGTATAATGTTAGTACTCCGAACGGTTAAAGGAGCGATCATTGGTACCTTGTGTGGTGATGACCACGGTTTTGATATTTGGGCAAATGGGTGTAAGTTAGGCTTGCCTTGTGGTTTAATATGTGTCTAAGTGTGCAGAGAATTAGGAGAATACACAAGACCACCCGATGACTTAGGGTTTGATGTAATATGGTGAAGGGTGGTATAGGACACCTGAGGGACTGGAAAGACAAAAAAGTATCAGAAACAGCTCTTCTTAGAGCAAAAGACGTAAGCGTGTGAGAAGGATGATACAAGAAGGAAGCCGACGGACTCAATGCATCCAAGGGACGAGAGTTTTGGAGGAAGAGTACGCCGGTGGAGCAAGAAGCACGGGAAGTTGTTTGTGAGATGAGTTGAGTGAACTTGTATTTGGGACCAAGGGTAGAACTCATCTTAAGCGGGCTTGGTCATAATCAACTTGAGTTTGAGTTCCAAGAATAGATCCAATTAACATATGTAGTCAATAATATTTTTCTTTGAACAGGTTACAAGCTAATCTATTTGGGAGCTACAAGCGATTGGAACCAGATCCAGTCGACTAAAGTACATGTCGATCACATTCGAATGAGACAATCAAACATCTGTATTAAATGAGGATCAGATTGACCGGAGTGGATCTAGTCGACCAAAAGGTTGCCACATTAGCAAATGTGGATAGAAGGAGACCTGTTCGTGGATGAGATCAACGGGATCGAAAGTGCTTTCGGTCAACCTAAACAGTGACACGTTGACAAACTCGACTATTGAAGGCAGGGACTATAAGGAGGCTTGAAGATTACACATACACATTTAAATATAATTAGTTATTACATTGCTCTCCTTTTAAGTCTCCATTGCCTTATTCTTTATATGTATTCTTGCTAAGTGTATTAAGAGGTTTCTCCACCTTTAGCCCTTTAATGAATAGGAGAAAAATAGTGACTCTGTGTGCATAGGTCTTTAACGTAGCAACTTAGGGTTGTGAACCAAGTAAATACATGAGTCTCTTGGTACGCTTGATTTTATGTTTTCATTAGTTCACATTATATACTAATGTGTGTGTCCTTGCTAATTACATAGCAAGAGAAAATTCGACGGTTTATTTGCAAGTTCGCAATTCACGCCCTCCCCCTCTAGCAATCCCATCTTCCACATCGCACTATCAATTGATCCTATATGTTGGAATGATAGAGGCTGACAATTTCTCTGGAATATGGAAGAAGTGACACAAAACTATATTCTATGAGGTAATTATTTCAGCATATATAGAACTCATAAACAATTGGCAGCACAGATATATTTGTTAAGAATTGATGATAGATAACTAGTTTGGTTGTGATACATTATATGACAGTATAAGCTTATTCCAACTGATATTTGATATACCGGAATGTCTTCATATCTGCCACTAGAACCTTCTGAAATAAGAATTAATAGAAAGCTAGATCAAATGGATAAACCAAGTTCAAATGGGCATCAAACCAAAGCAGTAATACGAAAACTGAAACCATTCATTCTATTCCTTTGGTATCTCAACTCCATTGGTCCATTCAAAGCCACAAATTGTGTTTAATGAACATATCACTTCATAAAAAATATCTAGCAAAAGCAAAGTACTATAAAGACAACCAAAACTAGGAAAGGGGAAGTACTTCCGTACATCTCCTTTGATATGAATGCTATTGATGATAATGCGGGTTGTTCCAAGTGTCAACTTAGCATGCAATAATATGCTCGTGCCAACAGAATCCCAATCAAATCCCAATCGCATAACTTGCTGTAAGTGAAGAAAATTGTGAATGTTCAGACTGGTATTCAAATGTATTCTATCATTTAATGTAAACAGGCAAAGTATCCAAGGGAGCGAGTATAATAAGCAAATAAAAAAAATGTACAAGGTCTATTATTTGAAAAATATGTAGGACTAATGACACCGGAAAATAGTATATCACATCTAATAGGTTCAATTTCCAGAATAACTCATCCAAAATATTTAAGAAAATAGTGTTATATTCATATTAAGTTTAAGCATAGAACCAGGATTAAATTCTGCAGACTTGGCGAAGAAATTTAATAATACAAGATACCTGTTAATCATTGGATCTAATATGTTCAATTACCAGAAAAACTCATCCAAAATATTTAAGAAAATACTGCTATATTGGCATAAAATTGGGACTTAATCCAGCAGACTTGATAAACAAATTTAATAATACAAGATACACCTGTTAATCCTTGGACTTCTAAATTTTCATAACATGGAAAAGTTTTACTATAATGTTTATAAGGATGTTGATTTGAGTTTATTACTATAAGTAATTTGACATATTTTAGAACAAAATTCTATGTTTTTCATTTTCTGGTCCTATTGGTTTAAATAGGAGGGTTGCGTTAGGTTGTCAGCCAGCGTTAAACTATGGCAAATGTTCAATGAATGAATCCATTAAGCTATTGTGCTAATGCTAGGTTGTTCCTCAGAAGGAATGCGTTGCAGGATCCGACTGTAACGTCTCGGCAAGGACGCTGCATTTCCAGAACTCGAGTGTAATGCTAAATATGCAAGAGTTCGCATTGCAGGATCCAATTGTAACGTCTAGACAAGGATCGTTATATTTCCATGAGAACTTTAGTGTAGTGTTAAATAGGCAAGAGTTCTTGCACCATAAGTTGAATAAGAACAAATATTATAGAAAAACTAATAGTCTAAAATTTGGAACATGGAACATAGGATAAATCAATAGAAGTAGTAGATACGATAATTAGGAGAAAAATTAGTATTTTGTGTGTACAAGAGACAATGGGTAGACGAGAAAGCAAAGATAATAGAGAGTTTGGGTTTTAAGTTATGGTACACAAGAAAGAGTAAAATAAGAAATAGAGTGAGTAGTATTGTAGATAGTTCATTAAGTAAATAGAAAAGGGGATAGAATTATAGTCTTTAAGATAATAGTGGCGAAAGAAACTATGAATGTAATTAGCATATATGCACCGTAAGTAGAATTAGATGAAGCTATCAAATCAAGATTTTGGAAAGACCTAGATGGAGTATTACAAAACATTCAGTCAAATGAAATGATTTTAATAGGAGGTGATCTAAATAGGCATGTCGAAATAAAAAATGAGGAATATGAGAGGTAAGCTATGAGTTTGGAACGAGAAATGAAGAAGAAAAAATTATATTGGATTTTGCGATAGCATGTAACCTTATATTAGCTAATATATTTTTTAAGAGAAGAGAAGAACACTTGGTCATGTTCAAAAGTGGAAATAATAAATCGCAAATTGACTTTTTATGGTTAGGAAGAGGATAAAAAGATTTATAAAGATTGCAGGGTCATCCCTGAGAAGTTTAACTACCCAACATATATTAGTAGTGTTGGATATACACCCTAAGTATAGTATCAAGAGAAAGTTAAAAGATGGGAAGCAAAATATATTTAAGGAAAATGTAAGAATACAAGCATTAGATGAAATAAACAATAACTCTAATACGACATGGGATAAGATGGTATTAAAGTTAAAAATAGTAACTAAGAGTGTACTTGGTGAATCAAAGAGACATGCACTACTAAGTAAGGAATCTTGGTGGTGAAATGAGAAAGTACAAGAGAAAGTGAAGAAAAAACGAACTTATAAAGAATTATATATTTGTAAAAATGAGAAAACTTAAAAAAATATATAATAGCTAAAAAAGAAGCTAAGAAAGTAATGAATGAAACAAATAATAAAACTTTTGAACGATTATATCAAAAATTGAATATAAAAAAAGGGAAAAAGAGACATTTATAGAATAGCTAAATAAGAGAAAGGAAGACAAAATATCTTATCAAATAAAATGTATTAAAGATGAATACAGTACTAGTAAACAATGGAGAAATAAAAAAGAAAGTATTTTCATCAACTTTTTAATAAAAGTTTAGATGACCAACTTAACTTAGGTAATTTAAGTAGATTAAATGAGTATAAAAATTTAAATTTTTATCGTAGAATTCAAACTTCAGAAGTAGAACAAGCTTTAAATGGAATGCACAATGAAAAAGTCGTTGGACCAGATGATATTCTAATAAAGATATGAAAGTGCCTAGAAAAACAAAGTATTGAATGACTTACAAAATTATTTAACATGATATTGAAAATGAAAAAAAAATGTATGATCAATGGAGTGTAAATATTCTAATTCCCTTATATAAGAACAAGAGAGACATACAAAATTGTGCAAACTATAGGGGTATTAAATTAATAAGTGATGCCATAAAACTTTGGGAAAGAGTAATGGAAAAAATATTAAGGAAAGAGATCACGGTAATAGAAAATTAATTTGGGTTTATTCCTGGAAGGTCACAATAGAAGCTATACATTTCTTAGACAACTAATTGAAAAATATCGAGAGCAAAAATAAGATCTACATATGGTATTCATTGACTTTAAAAAAACTTACGATAGAATCCCAAGATAAATTATATGGAGAATTCTATAAAAGAGAGGTGTTAGCGTAATATATGTTGAACTAATTAAGAATATATATAAGGATGAAACGACTAGAGTAAAGACTTCAAGCGAAATAACTGAAGTATTTCCAATAAAGATAGGGTTATATCAAGGATTAGCTCTAAGTTCCTATCTTTTTACATTAATTATGGACGAACTCACTGCACACATTAAAGACACAGTATTCTGATACATGTTATTTGCAGATGATATTGTTTTGATAGGTAAAACACATGAAGGAGTAAATGCTAAACTAAAATCTTGGCGGAAAACACTAGAAGAGAAAGGTTTTAGGCTTAATAGAATAAAAACAAAATATATGAAATTTAATTTTAGTAATATTAGAAGTAATGAGGCAATTGTTAAGATAGGAGATGATGAATTGTTTAGAACTGAGAGCTTTAAATATTTAGGATTATTTTTTTAAAACGATGGAAGGATTGAGAGAGATGTCTTACATAGAATACAAGCAGAATGATTGAAATGGAAGAGAGCGTCGAGTGTTTTATGTGATCGTAAAGTACCTCTAAAACTTAAAAGAAAGTTTTACAAAACCGCATTTAGACCTGCTATGTTATATGGAGTTGAATGTTGGGCTATAACTAGAGCACATGAGCAGAAGATGAGAGTTGTAGAGATGAGAATGCGTGGATATACGAGGATGGACAGAATATGAAATGAAGACATTAGAGAAAAGTCGGAGTTGTATCTATTGAGGGAAAACTCGGAGAGACAAGTTTAAAATGATACGAGCATGTACTTAGATGATCCATAAATGCTCCAGTTAGGCGATGTAAAACTATGACAAACACGCACATCAAATGAGGAAGAGGAAGACCAAAAAAGACTTGGTTAGCAACAATAAAATAAAATAAAATAAAATTTATTTAAGTATAGATGATGATATAGTAGGGGATAGAGTCCAATGAAGTAAAAGGATCCATATAGCCGACCTCACCTAGTAGGATAATGCTTGGTTGTTGTTGTTGTATTGGTTTAAATAATGGAACTTTCTGGCATTGTAAGATAAAGGTATCATTTCTTTCTTGCGATAATACCTTATAGACTATATCAAAAGGGTAAATGTTTATTCTTTTTTGAATGTTTCTTATCATTGCCATGGGTAAATGTTTATTCTGTTTTAAATGTTTCTCATCATTGCCATTAAGCTTAGATCGAACTATTACACAGTCAAATCAAACCAAACCTAACTGTAAACATGGCGTAATTAGAACCATGTTCATTTCCTCAACTTGTCCAGAAGAAGGTGGTACCAAGCCTGACCCATTGCTGTTGATAAAAAGATTGGGGGCACTATGACAAGACCACAAATAGCAACTTTTTTAAAAAGAACATCAGAGGAAAGTCTACCGATCTAACCTACACTAGTTACTTATTCACTGGATCAATAACAAAAAGTAGTTGCCATACTTGCAGTCTTATACCTGTTTACCAATTTACAAGTTAAACATGATTAAAATTATTACTGAATCCTGATTATACCAATTAAGAAAATCCTCCGTATACTTGAGCAGAATCCAAGTGTCAAACCTGATCACCTGAAGTAATCCATTGCATGCCATTTCGTCCAAAATTAGGTGGACAAGAACCTAGTGAGAACTGCTGAAGTTCTATTTTTTCCTGCAGCAGGTAGTATCCTCAAATCAATGGCTGAGTTCTTACTCTTCTGCAGCATAGCGTTAATGTGTAAACATGACAAGGATGCACTTACAATCAACTTTAGTTTCCGGTCCTTTAGCATCCTCTGAAAAAATTTAAAGAAAATTTCAGTTAGCTAATGGACAGTTCAAAAATAATCTTGCAGAAAATCACACTTCGCCAACTTTCTTATTACTCCTGGTCCACCTTTTTAGCATGTGCAGATAGCATGGCAAAGAAGTGTCAGCCTTCATATGCTGGTCATAGTTTATGATTCTTGGTGTAAACAAAAAATTAAAAAGGAAGTGGGTAAAAAAGCATTCATGATAGGTATGCGTATATGCAAGAAGGCTAAGACACCCACATCATGTACGGTTGGGTTCATTAGAATCCTCTAGTTTATAGGATTACAAAAATCCAAATTGCCAGCTTTCCCTTTAGTTTTTTTTTTAACTCTGGAATATGAGGGAAAAGTTACTCAACTTATCTACATTTCTTAAAAATTTGTACCTATATCAAAAACTCAAAGCTGCTTGCTTCAGATGATTATTGGTACTCCAGTTTTATTTTGCTTATTTGGGGATTTCATTCATGGGAATCATGAGCACGTGAGAATTTTCCCCTAGAAAGTTATCAGGACAATGGTAATCCCTGAGATTGAATAAGTTGATTGTAGAACATAATGAACAAGATATGTTCGTATACTGAACTATAAAATGCCCCTTCCATCTTGTGCACCCACTTATAGAAAAAACCTCTGTTGTTGAATAAAAAGAAAAGACTGTTAATTAGGTTAAAAAGGATTTCATAGAAGCAGAACCAAAAATGTTACTTTTAAACAATTTGGCATTTTTAGATTATGTCAACTAAGATCAACATATATTTTCAGGCCTCTAATGAAGGAAATTTTGTCTACTACATCTCAAGTTCTCAACTACACAAAATACAACTATGTTAAGGTAGCCTTAATATCCAAAAACTATGAAATTTTCTTTAGAAATATTAGATTAATGGGATTGATCTAGCGAGATTAGTCTCATATCAATTACATCAATAGTTCATATAGAATTTTTTCAACAAATCTATATTAATCTCTTGTGATTGTTATCTCGAAACAATATAATCATTTTCTTATCCCAAATTTTACACTTATTGGAGACTTTCAAAGTTGAGATTTTACCAATGGAGAATTTTCATTATGTCAACCTCCTCCTCATCTCTCAATCCTCTATCCCTCTGTCTCGTTTTATAGCTACTAGACAACCCATCAGTGCTCCATCCCTGCACAACTTTGTCCGCTGGTACTGCACAACCTCTTCGAGCTCCCATCTTTCACTCGGGCACCACCTCCAACCCCTTCACCCTTCTCCTTTGCACACTACCTCTTAATCTATTTGCCACACTCCATCAATTTGAGAGATCTTTTAATATGTGATCTCCTCCGTATGGCCTTCATCCCAGCAACTTGTGATTGTACTAGCCACCTGTGATTGCACTCACCACCTCAACCACGTAGGGAAACAACAAGCAAAGAAGAGGGAGAGAGGCACCATCAATCATGGACTCCTTAGGCCTTTGACCTAATCCCCTCTCCACCAGAACCTGCTTCATCAGTGACACCACAACAAACACCTCTCAACCTGCTCCATCAGTGATACCACAGAAAACACCTCTCTTTGACATTGTCCTCATCGACCACAACATTTGCTACCACTTTCAGCTTGTACAAGCAATAAAGGAGCCACTCTCCACCAGACCGTGAGCTGGACCTCCACCAGTCTTGTCATCATGTTTCTAGATTCAGTAGTGCCTTCTCTGCCTACTCGTGATGCTGGGCTTTAGTATTAAATCTGCCCTTACCAAATCTGAAAGCTCCTTGCCATTTGACTTTTCCTATCTCGCTGATCACTTGCTAGGTTCAACTTCTCGATGCAGCACCTCCCTTTCCCTCAAACATTAACCTTGCTTTTCCTTCTACGAGAATCAAAACATGCTCATCTTCTCTTAAGGAGATCTAGTGAATGATCGCAAACAAGAGGCAATGAGAAGGTAGCAGCCATCAATCAAGGAGACGGGATCTAAAAATGACTCTCCCTTTGAAGATCACTATCCCTGCCCACCTCAAGGAGTTCCAAGAGGTACAACCACCGCCACTACCAAATTTTGCGAGCAATCTGACAAAAATGACAAAATAGGTGAAGGGGGAGCACCGCTATTTTCAACCTGCCTACCTACCTCCCTTCCACTCATTGGCAAGAACGTCGAGAGTACTAGAAGACGGGCAAAGCCTAATTTATCTTTTCAAAGTTGCAATGAATTGAGATGCTCATAAAGGTGTTGCAAATTAAGAGAAATTAGGTTTACAACATCTTTCTAAGAAAGGAGGAAAGTAACTTTGCTATCATTTACCCCAAGAGAGGGAGAAGATGTCAAGAGATACACGGACATGTTGGGTGATGTAGACAGTAACTAATACTTTAACGCCATCTTAAATCATGCCCACAAGATGAATAAAAGATGAAAAGTTGATGATAAAATTTTAAGCATAGTTCATAGTTCATCTTGAGATAAAGAGGAAGAGGAGGCACAGATAAAATCACTGTGAACTGTACAGAGATAGATGGTTGCCAAAGGGGAAGAAATAGAATTATGACTTATGATAGAGGGAGGGAGAGGCTGCATCGTAGTTTCAAACTTGTGGCCTCAATCCTCATGAATACAGGATCTGCTCTAAGTACCAAATGAGAGAGAAAAATATTAGAAGTGTTATGATTCACTTAAGGAGATTACAACTTATATATATAGCATTTAGGCCTAACTAAGTATTTGAATATATAGGTACAAAGCTAAGTCAAATAATTGAAACTGAGATTCTCCCACAAGGTATTAGCAAGTTGTTAGACTCCTTACATTTCCAAACTTGCTTTATATACAGTACCAATTCAATGAATCTACTTACCTCTACCATTGAGAAAAACCTTTTTGAAAGTCTTGGTCCCATATAGTTAGGCCAAACTTCTACCAAAAGCTTGTTCAGCCACTCACAAGGTTCTAATGGTGTGGTAGGCTGCATAATGTTTACAAATAAATCACTTGTCGATCCTAGGATAATTGCAAATAATATAGACAAAGCATACTGATGTATTTAAGACTAGCTGCTTCCATCTTTTATTCATGTCTTCCACAAGCTGCCTGCGTTGGAACTCACCATACTGCAAGGAAAATAAAGGTGAATAAAGAAATAATCCCTATGTTCAAACAAATTTATTGCACAGAAAAGAAAAACATAACTTTAACTTTGACCAAGAAATCAAATGAACAAAATAGTTATCTCAGGTGAGAAATAACCTTGGTTTAAATGCTAATAGTAATATATTGCAAAATCCCTATTTCTCTACCCAGCTTCTCATGCTTTGGCATTCCTTGGTTATCTGCACTCTCACTCCAAATAATACCCAATTTTCTAGATGAAATCTACTGGTAGGAAAGCTAATGTCATTGCCAGCATGTTAAAAGATATGGGTACATGTGGGCATGGCCTAAGGTCACTATAATGTATCAAAACTCCATGGCCTTTAAGAAGGAACTCCAGCAGCAATGGTAAAAAACTACCGATAGATACTAAAGTTCCATCTTTCAGTTGTGGGGGGGCGGGGCGGGGACAATACTCTAACCTTGCAAAAACTCCATTCCTTAGGAAAACAAGTTCAAAGGTAAATGTATGGTTTGGGCATGGATTATTATCTAGAAAGAGAACTTAATGATAGAATATTTCTATCAACTATGCTAAAATTCAAGAACTTAGTGACGGAATACTTGTTTTGACTAAAATCTTCAAAGATACATTTCTTACCTAATGTCAGCCAAGTGTAGTTGGAGATGCATATGCATGATGTGGAGCATCAGACATCAAATCACGGCTATAACATAGATAATTTTCTATTTGAACTATTTAATAACTATGGTCCATCAAAATTCCAAATCATCGGAGGGCTTAGACTCTAGTTCAAATCTTGTATGTCACAAGAGGATAAACCATATAGATATTGACTTCATCAGGAAAAAAGACCAATCCAATAAGATTATCACTGTTAGTTTTAACAATCATTTGGTAAATTTATTCACCAAATAGTTAAGAGTGGTTGAGCATATTTGTGACAAATTAGATTTCTCTAATATATTTGAATCAACATAGGGGAGAGGTGTTAGGGAGTCATGTGTGAATTGTAAGCAGTAAAAGATTGCTTGCGATATTTCTTTTAGTCAACAATACATATTTAAAGGCAGAGAGGGCTACCAAGGGTTCCCATTAGAAATAATTCCCTTAAACAGTATAAAAAAAAAAAATCAAACAAAAAAGAACTAGCACACAGTCAGTAAAGCACTATAAATTTAAAGGAAATGAAAATAGAGTTAGAAACATGTTATCTAGTTGAAGCACTAGCATAGCGACACTCTTTAGAGAAAATATTGGCTTGCACAGCGCAAAGCATATGCCAATTTTGTCCTAAGATGCGACAACCAACTCAAAATACAGGATAAAAGTAAACTTGAATCAACATAGGAGCCGCAAGAAAGCCAATTCCAATAAAAAAACAACGTTTCTAAATGAGAATAATTTTTTTAAAAAATATAAAATCTCTCTTGTCACACACATGAAGTGGCTTGACTATTTGAACCGCGGCCCACCTAGTGCACATGTGTGTCAGAGTCAACCCATATGGTAGTAAAAGATGATTAAAAACTCAACTCATATAAAAAAAAAAATATATGATAAACCTAGTTAGCCCCAAAAACCTCATATGTGGCAAAAGGGGTGATTCGTTCACCCCAGTACCCCCGCCAATCCGTCCCTATGCCAACACGGAGAAGGTAAATCACGGATGACTACTATCCATTAGTACAAATGGTCAACCCATATAGCACTATATGCAAGAGGTTCATGAACTGGATTCTTAAAAAAACCTTTTAAGTGTCCTCTTTTCAATGGGAACAAAAAAGGAACGTGTCCATTAAGTTCAGATCCTCTATCAATCAATACCAACAGCATCATTTCCAAGCTTTCAACCAGAGAGCTACTCTATTTCTAACCAGGCTAATAATTTGATATTGTCAATAACCATCCACATCCAGTCACCATCCTCACAAACAGTCTGATGATGATCCTGAAAATAGTCCTAGTTACATGATCTGCTTGCTATATCTGTCGCCCGCGGCAAACGTGTCGAAGCCATCTGTATCATTGACTGACTCCGTTGCTCTGGCCGGAGCTAAACCACCAAAGTATAGAAAGTGAAGGGACTGAGTGAAAATTCATTTAGGAAAGAATCTATAACAGGGACGGACTAGTTCGAACTGTTTGGGATCTGTTACATTTATCTTATCTCGCAAAACTCTATATATATATATAACAGTGACGGACTAGTTCGAACTGTTTGGGATCTGTTACGTATATCTTATCTCGCAAAACTCTCTCTTAAATAATCATATAAGCAGCACCCGAAACCTTATGCGAACCATCAAAAAGGGAGCTACCTTTCCGCAGGAGAAAAAAAAAACGGCACACGGATCACAGACAGCAGCGACCACTCACCTGGATAGTAACCCAGACGGCGGCGGCAAGCGGCACCCAGTTGGAGAAGGGCACCAACCACCTCTCCACGGCCCAGGCGAAGAGAAATAGCGGAATCAAAAATGGCAGAAGGGGCTTGTCATGTATCAGCTGGTTCGGCAGCTCGACGGACGCCTCCTTCGCCTGAAACCGCCTCCATATCCTCCTCGCCATTTACTCAAACAACCTCAACTTTCTCCTTCCCTCCCTCCCTCCCTCCCTCTGCCGCAAGCACCGATTCAATCAATGTAAAACACTATTCTCGTTTCCCGGTTCCGCCGAGAAATGGAGTTCCAAATCGCCGAGAAATGGCTGCAACAGATATGAGGAGGAGGCCCGAGGAGATGGGGAGAAGAGGAGAAGACTAGAAGCGGAAGAGGTCGGAGACCGACGATGGTCGTAAGACTTCGAATCCGTCACCATCGCCTCCTCCGCTGATAGGAAACGAATGAGAACCAAAAAAGTATGTCTTTGTTCGATTCTCCAATGAAAACAAATAAAATACTTCTTATTATTTTTAAAATCCGGAAAATGCTCATCTCGCAGCTTACATACCGTTGAAGAATGTCGCTTCCTTTATTCCTCTATTTTAAATCTCCCAAAAATATTTTTTAAAGCTGACAATTTAAAAAATAATAATCATAAAACAGCTTTTTCTCGCATCTTACGAATATTAACTTTATTCTTATATTGACTTCGAATAGTTTATGTTCTGCAAGAAATAATGTTGATCAATCATGATGCAGTATTCAGTCGATAGATTATTTTTTTAAAATGGAATGATAAATTCGCTCCCAATTTATTTTACCGTAGATGGAAACTTGTATAGCATATCACCTTAAATAGTAATAGCTGAATTATAAAAAAATTATTTACTTATTTAAATATATAAAAATATATACTCCGTACTCCCTCTTGAAAATAATTATTCTTTATTTATTTGATCGTTTTCTACAATATGTCAATTATATTAAAATAACCAGGTTGAGCACGTGAAACATTTATGAATTAAATAAATAAATAAATTTAAAATAGGAAATAAAGTAATTTATTTGGCAGACAAATTAAAAGGCAAGAAAGGGACAAAAAAGTAAAGGGGATATATTCTAATAAGATAGGATCAATCATATTAACCAAAATTTTGGATATATTCAGAAAAAAAAAGTTTAAAAAAGGTTGTGCTATATTAAAAAAATAGTGTTGGACGAACAATTTCGGGGAGATTTTAAGAATTAATAGAATTTAAATATATTAAATTAAATTTATTTATATGTCACGATGATCTAAATAGATAATTTCAGATTACTAGCCGAGCTTGATTTCTACTAATTGTTGAGTATAGACCAAGCTCCGAGTCCGAGTAGCAAAGTCTGAGCAGACTGAAGGGTCATGTGGGCAAGCAGTAGATTGATCGATCGGGCATACAGGTCGAACAAACAGTTAGACCGAGCGGATAGTTAGCCTTACAGTGGACGGTAGGGCGACCTAAAAGCAAAGAGGCCGAGTGGTCCAAGCGAGCAACCGAGTGAACAGAGGGTCAAGAGGTCGAACGGTCGAGCGAGTGAACGGGTGAATGGGTGTGCAGCCGTCCGGACAAAAAGGCCAACCGAGTTGGAGGCCTAGCAGTCGAACAGCCGAGCGAGTTAGCAGCCCAAGTGGATGAAGTGGTCGCCCGAGTGATGTGTTGGGGCGGGCAAAGTGAATGTTTAGGCTGAGTGAGTGAACGAGCGGCCAAGCGAACTCGACGAACTAGCAGCCTGAGCGGATGAAGTGGTCGGTCGGGCGTGGCAAAGTGAACGTCTAGGCATGAGACCTTCCAGGCGAGCGAGTGTTTAGCCGAGCGAACTGAACGAGTGGTCAGGCAAGAGGACTTACAGCCGAGCAAATCAAGATTTGTGATTAACACAATTTCCTTGGAACAGATTCGCCCCACCTCCGGCTATAAATCCTCTTGCAGCTGGAGGTGGGGCGAATCTGGACTGTTATCACGGACACTCTCCCGAGCAAAAGTTGCACGCAAAGGAGGAGGGAACAAGCGTGGCCATTTACATCTTGTATTAAGATCGATTGTTCCACTTGGGTAAATTTTTCTTCGTCTGGTCCGGCATTTAGCTCGCGCAAGTCGTGCCCGCATACGAGTCAACATGGTTCAGTGCAATCTGGACCCTAGATCTACACCCCCACGCATCCATGCATGAGAGAGACTCTCCCCGCCCCACGGGGCTATCTCGTCCGGTTAGTGCGTAGAAGATTGCCCAATGAGATCGTGGGTTCGAACCACGGGGGGCAGCAGGGGATTAATTTCCCCTATCTCTGTGCAACTCATCCCACTGCGTACTAGCCGTACGAGCTACCGTGATTAACCTCCCTCGCAATGGCCTTGGGCGAGGTACTGCGGGGGCGCTGGGGGCGAGCGTTATCGCCTTTTGCCCAATGAGAGAGACTCTCCCCCATGTATTTGTTCACATCATTAATACATGTGAATCAATATAAACCAACTAATATACCATGCAACTCCCAACGTGGGACTAAAGTCTCATTCATAATGAAGTTTCTATCCTCTTTCACCTCGTCTCCATTCACGTATATCCAACATTTAGTGATTTATACACAAGAAAAGTAATGGAATGATTCAACTAACATGCAAAGTAAATTGTTTTTAAAAAATAGATAGATCCGCTACCTTAGCGTCCCCCCTAGTGTCGGCCCCATAGATATGGAGGGAGGTTCATATAGGTACACAGGTTATAGGTGCATAGTGGGGTAAACCTCAAGTCATCAGTTCTTAAGAATTGACTCCTGACCATTACGCCAAAGATACCATGCGTCATCGTCTGCGTTATGCTCAAGTAAGTTGTTTTTAAAAAGGTAGATCTGCTACCTTAGCGGCCCCCCTAGTGCCAGCCCCACGGATATGGAGGGAGGTTCATGCAGGTACACAGGTCATACGCGCATGGCGGGGTAAATTCTAGGTTGTTAGTTCCTGAGAATCGACCCCTGGCCATTATGCCAGAGATATCATGCGTCTATCGTCTGAGCTACGTCCTGGGCAAGAAGTTGTTTTTAAGAAAATATTAAACGTTGTGATAGCAATGAAATATATAAAATATGCAGTGGCAAAACATCAACGAAACAAATAAAAGCAATAATTTTAAATAAGACAAATATTTTAAAATTTGTTTTTTTTAATATATTTCAAATTTAAGACGGTCTAATTTCAAAATTAATTTGGTAAAATTCAGATAAAAGATAAAAAAAAAAAAATCATTAGTTAAGATTGAGGAAATGAGTTTATCTAGATTTATAGACTCAAAAATCCAGCAGCTCGTTAATACATGTAATTAATTACAATTAATGCCTTTGAATCTGGTTAATCATCACTAATCTTTTTGTTTGATGATCATCAGCTAAGTGATTATATGTCCCTTTTATTTATTTATTTATTTATTTATTATAATGCAGATGTGGGCAACTTAATTCATTTTAGAGTGGAGCACATTTACTGTTGTCCTTGTTAATTTTAGGCTCTGGTTAGATATGATAAAAAAATTATAGGGACATTTCATTTTAATATAGTAAATTTTTTATAGAAAAGGTTAGACATCTAACAAATTATTTTAAATCCGTCGAAAATTAATTTCAAGACCTATTAAAATAATTATTCATATAGTTATCATTTGTGTCAATTAGATGGGCAGCCGCTGTCCTTTTAACGATGGGTAGTCTATTCATTTAATGATCATTAATCTGTGTTTATTTCAACACGGAGTTTTTATGGGCAATTTATACTTGGACAGAAGTTTTTTTTTTAATTTCAACACACGCATAAAAATCAAACCTTTCATTTACACCGTAAAAAAAAGGATAATATCTTATCCAATAACATTCACATTATCTTTAATTATTTAATTAAATATAAACGGATCGAGTCCAAAAGTTGAAAGAGACGGATACTGAATACATGACACTTCTACTGACCACGTGTAGACTCCGCTTGGACCTGCAATCACAGACTGCGTCAGTGCCGAGTCAGGAAATGGGTCCCGGCATTGACCCTCCAACACTTAAGTCAGTCACCGGAGATGAAGATACAAACTGAGCAAAGAAAAGAGTGAATAGTAGCAACAACAATTGCGCATACCTCCGCTGAATCTTGGACCCCCCTTTATATAGAGCTCCTGTAGCGCGCGTGCACGCATCCCAAAGTGAGCACATCTCCCCAAGTTTTTCCTGAAAAGATGTGTCAGTAAAGTGTCCTAGTACCTTAACGGGTCAGAATATCTCTGAAGTGACAGTGAAAAGCTTCCCGCCATATGATCTTCTGTCTGATCATGCCGCCTGTCAGCGGTACTATCTTCCAAAAGGATGTCGCAAGCTAACATGCTGTGTCTGTTTTTTAGCCGAGCAGGATAGTAGCTCGGCTCGGGTCTTCACTGTCCGCTCGGGTGGAATCTTGTTATATGTATTGTCACTCATCCGCTCGGCTGCGTGTAGTATGTTCGATCATAACTCTACTTCGATGTTCTGTTCCGAGTATCGTTGTAAGGTCGAGCATGGTAACCGCTCGTCCTGACTTCTGCATATACTTGGCATTTGTTCCTTTATTGAGCTCGACACAGGTGCTTGGCGAGTTATCGAGCCATAATTGATGTCGGATCGGGCCTCTTTTTTTCCGGTCGGGTGACCTACTCGCCCGATCGGACGATGAAAAATGAACGTTGACTATCTTGACTTTAACTTTTACCGTGACCATTATCCCACTCAGGATGGGATCTCACTTTATCACCGCATTATAAGCCATTCGTGGAATTAAAATACATGATTTTTTGCGTGGAACGTTGACTCCAGGGACGTACGTCAAAATCCCAAATCAAACGATCAAATCCCTTAGTCGATCAAAAGTCCAAACCCATGACCATTCAGCCAAATGATAAGTTTTGCTTATTTCGTTGTTGACTAAAATTTCTGACTGACTTCATCGTCACACTGATTCGGATCCAACACGATTCAAAATTAAACGTATGCGATACCTGTCAACATAATGATTTTACCTCTGCGTTATCTCTAAAATCCTAAATCCTGGGTTGGAAATGATTTAGACAATGCAGCGAAATGACTTTTTATTACTGTCTAAAATCCCAAATCCTATAATCCTAAATCTCATACATCAGCCAGTGGATCTTAGTAATGAGAATTCAAATCCCACTTGGACACATTATACTTGAGAAGTTGGAATTATTGATACCTGAATTACAAATAAAAATTCAATAAAATATATCGATTCAACAATTTAAATCCCAGCTACAACGTACAGCTACAACGTATTGTAAGATATTTTTCTTTACTTACTTAATAGATGAACGAAGGGAAAATTGCCCACCTTGAGGATTAGTTTTGCCCAAGACTCATACTAAGGTTGGCCCCGTATGGTATATTGAAAAATTCATATGAAATTGTATACCATATCAAAGATTTTGATATATGAAAAATTTATTCCGGTACCATATCGAAAATTTGATATTCTAAAATTTTAATATACCAGATTTTTGATGTGTATACATTTCATACCGTTCATATACAAAATTTAGATATATCAAAAAATACCGAAATATCAAAATGAAATCTCATACTGGTAATTAATCTGGATTGAAAACATGTGTTTTCCAATCATTTTTCCCGTATTTTGATATTTTTTGATATACTAAAATAACAAAAAATTATAAATTTCATATCAATATCAATATCAATATAAAAAATTTTGATATTCCAAAAGTTTAGAGTTATGCACACCTTATGATTTTGGGTGTGCACAAGATACGTAGAATATAAAAACTGTGGTGTGCACACCTCTCAGTTTTGCTTAATATTATACTCCCACCTTTAAACCATAAGGTAAAAGTTTATTAGCAAAACTAAAAGCTTTAAAAAAATGAAAAAAAAAAAATCATCGTGAGCACCTCTAGTGAGAGACGCTCGTGCATTCATAAAAAGATTATATATATATATATATACCATATGAGCATCTAAATTTTTTAATTTAAACACAATAATTCAACCCTTAATTCTAAAGATAAAATCTATTTATTTTAACATGAAGCTAATTTTTTTTTAAAAAAAATACATGCATGTCAATTGGGGTTCTTGGATCAATTTTAGAAGCTTTGACTATATATATATATATATATAGCATGATCTCTGTGGACTGTACTTTATGAGACTGTGTGTGCTATAGTACCAGACACCTGGATTGAATTTAGGCGTCTAGATTCATTATTTGTTTAAAATCAATTTTTCTTAAAGAGAAATCATATACCTCGTGAGCATCTAAAAGTTTTAATCTTGAACATTAAAACTCAAAAGGGAAACTTGAATCCTAGAGCAGGCGCCATTGCTTATTCTAGAGCTCGTGGCAAGGTAGGCAAAGAAGACAAGGAGTGTTTTTAGGGGAAAAAAAATACGTGACATTTTCACGATGGATACACCACAAACCACATTTGGAGAACCGCATGCTAATATATAGAAATTTGATAGGTTACCAATGCAGTACTGTGGACTTCATCTATGACAATGGTTGAGGTATTTGGATTAAATTCAGGTGCCTCGACCGATTCAGTAGCTTTTTATTTATTATTTTATATTTTTAGTTTTAGGGTTAAGCTAATTAAATTTTACTTTTAGGATTTATAGGTTAAATTATGGTATTAAGTTAAAAATATATATGTATATAACTTAAAAAATGTAAATATTCATGGGATATATATTTAGGTACATAATAGTATTTTTTTTCA
>JBBMJZ010000036.1:9117715-9145158 GCA_037833815.1 Zingiber zerumbet
AAGTCCACTAGTGGTCTCCTTTCCAGAAACTTTCCTCAGGTGGAGAAATATGTCTTACAGTTTATCAAATATAAGCATAAAAGAATGATAAAGTAAATACAGCTTGTAATAAAAGAAATACAAATTAAAATTTTGTTGAGTCGATCTGAAAGTTCTGAGCACAACGTACCCTTCCTAGAGCTTCCCCAGTAGCAAAGCTTCGCGTCGTAGCCTTCCTTTTGAGCACACGGAATATGAGTAGTAAAAGAAGCGATGTCTTGAACGTAGAGCTTTCATCTCCTTTATAGAGTTGGATCAGATCCTTATCTGAATTAACTCTTATCTAGATAAAGTTATATCTAGATGAAACATATATGGATAAAGTAATATCTAGATCAAGCCTTATCTCTATCCACATCATCTGGCTTATCTTTATCCTCATCCAAATCATAAAGATAAACCAGATCTTTTACCACATCATCTTCCATATCAACATTTCACAACTGAGTAATTTGGACCAAACCCAATCGGTCTACCAAACTGCTAGTTCGGTCTATTGAACCGATTTGGGTCCCGTTTGACACGAGTCAAGTCTAGTTCATCCATTTGTGTTTGTATTCTTTCTGTTTTGCTTCCAGCTCTAGATTCCTGTAAAACAACCATACAAACACAAACAAATAACCTAGTCTATATCTGTAAGTCTACCTGACCCATTAGGCTTACATTTTGCTTGGAGGTCCCTACATCAAATCTACCATCTAAGGGTTAATCCCTTAGAACCAAGTCACACTCCTGTAAGTCTACCTGACCTACTAGGCTTCATGCTTGGACAGTATCAAAGACTTTACCATTACCTAGGGTTACCTCCTCCTAGGATTTCCACAACCTACTTCACTCACCAGGACTTCCACCACCTAAGGTTACCTCTCCCTAGGATTTTCACCACCTAGCTTCACTCATCAGGGCCTAGATCCACTCAATAAGACTTCCACCACCTAAGGTTACCTTCCCTAAGATTTTCATCACCTAGCTTCACTCACTAGGGCGTAGCTTCACTTACTAGGACTTCCACCACCTAAGGTTACCTCCCCTTAGGATTTTCACTGCCTAGTTTCATCCACTAAGATTTACCCTTGCCTAAATTAGGACTTTTGTTAGTCATCTAGTTTTAACTAGACTTCTCTCTTCCAAACATTAAATCCTATTTGGATAAACCCTTGGTCAAACTGACCAAACTTAGGTATATTATCAAACATCAAAACTCTTGAGGTTGATTGCACCAACAATCTTCCCCTTTTGATGTTTGATAATTTTCTTAAGTTAGACGTTTGGTCTTTAGGGTTTTATACCAAAGTTGAGAGTCAAAATATTTTTAAACTTAAGGTTACTCCTCCCTTTGACATACATCAAAAAGATTACCTAAGGTTCCCTAGGTTTTGCACTAACAATTTAAAAAATACTTTGAGAAATCTTTGTGAAAGTATTTATTTTCAAAAATTATTTTGAAATAATATCATTTTTGAAAATATCACTTTAAAATTACAGTTAAAAAATAATTATCAAAAAATTTTCAAACACAGTTTTAAAGAATTTTAAAAATTAACTTTGAAAGAATTTTAAAAACTATATTTGATCTTTCAATCAGAACTCCCCCTCAATCTGAAACTTTCTTAGAACCTTGTTAACCACATAGAATACATTCTATGTGTATTCCTTGTTCCCCATAAGGAATACATCCTATGTGGGAATGAGAATTGATCTGATTGATATAAGTGTGTTGTTTGGCTAGTATTGGGGAATCATTACCATTGGCATAGATGGTGTTTGATTTACTAATGAAAGACTCAATATCAATATATATTTTCTGCATTTTATTTTTAACTACACTACATAATTGCTACCTCACATTATATTTTTATTACATTGCATTTTTTTTTTTAAAAAAAATATATCTATTACAAAATCAATTATGTTGAGTGAGGCCTAAACATTTCTGATAGAAGTAATTGTAACTTCAGTTAAAAAAAATCCAGCAAGTAAATGTAGCTTCAGGATTGGAAGGTAGTGCAAGCATCATTAATAATAAGCAAATTGATTATTATTTTTTTTTAAAAAAAGATAAACCACGGGCATCATATATTGCAAGCAAATCCCTTAAGGTACATTTTCCATATAAATCAAATAACCAAGTGTTTTAAGTTCTGTTTTCCATATTTTTTTTCATAGAAGAGCTACTAAAAATATTCTTCTTCATATCAGATAAAGATTAAGATTGCAAAAAAATACCAAGGTACGGGAAAGTCTGAGACAGTGCAAGTTGACAAAGTTGTAAATACCTAAAAGATGACTTTGAAGAACATTCTTTGCTGGAATTATTTGAGCATCTACTGGAGTTTTATGAAGGACCATTCCTACCTCTACTTGGTTAACAATTCTAAATATGAATTCTGATATCTCATCTCAGTAAATGAGTGGAAAAAATATATTCTGATGAACAACATGCTCGTAGAAGACTACAAAGAAAAACAATGCATTCTGATTGCTTGTATTAGTACTTGGTTAGCAGTATGTTCATAGAAGACTACAAAGAAAACAAATGCCAAGACAACTAGAAAGATTGAGACAAAGATAAAAATACCTAAAAATGACTTAGAAGAAGAACTTGTGCTCAGTTTTGTAGGGAAATAAATCAGATGAACATTCATGAGATAGCTCATCAGGTGAGGAACTGTATCGAGTAGAGGAAAGAGTTGCGACGAGAACATGTCGCAAAGAGGGAAGAGTCGTGACGAGGACGACATCAAGGAAAAAAACCCTAACTTCGCGACGAGTGAAGAGTCGTGGTGAGGACAGTGTTGAGGAAAAAACTATCTTCACGGTGAGGAGCGATGCCCACCAATGCGTCGCTGAGAGGGTAGAGTCGTGACGAGGACAATGTTGAGGAGAGAGAAGAGTTGTGGCTAGAACACGTCGCTGCGACGTGAGAGGAAAAAATGATTTGGATGGGTGAAGAAAAGAAATAGGATAGAGAAAAGAAATAGAGGGAAAGTAGGAAGAAAACACACTAAATTGGAGGAATGAACAATAATTTTTTTCATTCCCCCTAATTTACATTAGATTAGAGGAAGCCATATACTAGTATATAAAATTTATTGTTCAATAAATAATTTCACTCCCCAAACCTATCAATTGATTCTCATATTCTTTCCTTTGACCAACTCCCTCTAACCAAGCAGACCCTTAATTATCCAACCTATATAAGAGATGTGATTTGGCCAGATATCTAAAAAAATCTTTACAAATTTATACTAGTAAAAAAAACATGGACATTGCATCTTTTTAAATATGTTATACTATTTTATTAGCATCACATACATGTTTGCTTGCGTGGTTTTTTGGGCTTTGTCTCGGAACACGATCTTTATTAAATTCCAGAAGCCGTTAATTCTCAAATCCTCCTCACATTACATATCGCGGGCTTTGTTCCCTGCCACGCGCTCAAAGATGCCAATTCCTAAACATCGGTTCTTGCCATCACGATTTCCCCTGTTTTTTTATTCATTGAATTCAGTGCTTAATATCAACTCATTTGAAAATAATAATAAATCATTCCGATTAAAATAGTTAAAATTTATGATCGAATCATTTATCAACTGGCCTTAAAAAAAAACTAGTCCTTGCCCTTTAAAGAAAAATATTTTAATTAAATTCTTGATTGCCTTTCTGTATTTTCTCACATTATATGCCATACATAATTTCTCCCCAACAACTGACAGACAATTAATATTTTTAAATTATCCTAATGCGTTTTTATTAAATTAAGGACACCTTTAAAATTCTTACATTATTTGAAAAAATTATGATTTCATAACTCAATTATTACATTTTATTAACTATTTTTCTCTAATTCTTTAAGTCGATGCCTGAATCCAAAGCTATCAACTTTTATTCTTCCGATTACTTACCTTCTTTCATTCCTCACAAAAATCTATTAGCATGTCATTCCAATCTCGTTTTTTTTTTTTTTTACTTTGTTAACTTCACGCATGATAACAATGATTAAAAAAAAATTCTCCACTAATAATTTTTTATTTTAGTTGCTAAAAGTTTCGTTACTTATGTTTTGTCCTTGATCGACCAACATGAGTGGTTGAATGCATGTCCTGGTTCAGATTTGGTGGGTACATGCAGTGGCGGATCTAGGGGGAGTGGAGTGTATTTGAGCACCCTCTTGCTCCTGAAAAATTCTTCTAATATGCTGTAGTATGAGAGACAGTGAGAAGGAAGACAAACTTAAGTTCCCTTCTTTAAGCACCCCCTTACCTTTTTTTTTTGTCTGATACACGGCCTCCACAAAAATAGTCTCAATTGGCTCCCCATCTAATTTCGTCGTCGTCAATATTTTTTGCTTTCCTTTTGTTAATTCTTGTCCGTAAATCAAAGCCATATATATACACAATGACTTGGAACCATATACTAAAAAATTCCGTATCTGTTTGTGCTTCTTAGTGGACTCCATCTATGGATATGCTCCGTCAGAAGGAAACATCAAATCCACCAATCATCTGTTTTGTCTGTCTCATTATATATCTATACTATACACTCGGATCAATTACTCGATCAAGGTTGCAATTGGTTAGCATTCAATAATCTGGTGACTATCTTCCTAATCAATCATTACGGATACGTGGGATTAAAGACGTCGATTTTTTTTTTTTTTTTGCAAGCTCGGCGATAGACAGTTGCGACAAAAATTTAAGATATATTTATTCTATAAAAATCTACAGGCAACACATCTGCAAATCTGGGCAACAACCAGCACCAATAAGTTAACCAACCATTGATGGAATCAAACAGGGCCCTATGTCTAAACATCACTTCCTCATCAACTCCAGGTGGTTGGAGCGACTCGTCGCCACTGATGCCTTCTCACCGCCCAATTCGCAAGCAAATTAAACGTGCACCCTTCGCCCAGACCCCCACACCAAACTGCGAGCTAACGGAAAAGAAACACAGAAGGGCATCGTGCACGTCTCCTACTTCTTCCGCAGCATCCAGAAGCTAAGCCACATGACGGAACACGAATCCCCCACTCCCTCTCCATCGTCTGATGATCTAATCCATTAAAAAATAGCAAGTATGAGTTAGTCGAACGCAACGAGCCGGCAAGATTAATTTGTCCACTCTCTAGTGCAGAAATAGCGTTGGCGATGGAATCGGGTAAAATTCTAATTGGCGAGTAATTTGTATGGGTTCAGTAAGTAAGATAAGCATCACTTCGTTATCCAACCAGAGTAATTCCGTTGCGTCCGAAAAACCGTTTCGTCTTGTTGTTTATGTTTTTTTGTGTATATCCAAAAATGCACCTTTAAATACCGGCGCCGAGTGGGCCGAGTGCATTTCACCTTCTCTGCTGAGGAGCACGCGCCTTCCCTTCTTCCATGGCTAGCTGGACCAGAGGGCGGCAAATCGGCAGCGGCAGCTTTGGTGACGTCGACCTCGCTGTTCGTAAGTCAACCGGCGAGCTTTTCGCCGTCAAGTCCGTCCGCATCGATTCCCCCCATCTCGCCTCCCTCGAGAACGAGATCGCCATCCTCGGGTCCCTCGCCTCGCCCTACGTCGTCCGCTACCTCGGCGACGACACCGCCGGGGAGCGCCGGAACCTGCACCTCGAACTCGTGCCCGGAGGCTCCCTGTCCGACGCCCTGGCGTCCGAGGAGTGCGCGGCCCTCGGAGAGGCGGAGGTGCGGGCGTACGCCCGGTGTGTGACCAGCGCGCTGCGGTACCTCCACGACGTCGCCGGGGTGGTGCACTGTGACGTCAAGGGTAGGAATGTCCTGATCGGCGGCGCCCCTGGCGTCGCCAAGCTCGCGGACTTCGGCGCGGCGGTGCGGATTTCGGATGACGGCGTGGAGGGTAACCGCGGGCCGCGAGGGACGCCTCTTTGGATGGCGCCGGAGGTCGCGAGAGGGGAGGGACCGAGACCGGCGTCCGACGTCTGGTCGCTCGGGTGCACGGTGATCGAGATAGTCACAGGGACACATCCTTGGCCGGAACTCAAGCGAGCAGAGCCCGAAGCAGCTATGTTTCACATCGGCTACGGAGACGAGCTGCCGGAATTCCCGCTACATATGTCGAAGCTAGGGAAGGATTTCCTCGGCAAGTGTTTGAGAAAAACGCTGAAGGAGCGGTGGACGGCGGATCAATTGCTACAGCATCCCTTTCTGGCCGAGGAAGGCATCTCCCCCGACAATTCACCGAGAGGAGTGCTCGATTGGACAAATTGGGAATTTGATGGAGACAATTGCGGCTCCGATTGCAGTAGCAGCTTATCCTCTTCTGTCGATCCGATGTCTCATGCGAGAGACAGAGTGAGACAGTTGGCTTCATGCAGTAAACAGGTAAGTTGGGATGATTATGACGACGACGACGGTTGGGAGGAGATCAGGAAGGCAGATCAGGTCGATTTAGCAGGGGATGGAACAGAGGAAGCAGCAGAAGAACATGTCCAAGATTGTAACTGCTCCTGTGCGCGATTGAACAACATTGATCGAGTAGGCTCAGTTCCTGCTTCTGATGCCTCTGCTTCTGCAGCTAATCGTTGTTGTTCTTGGTGTTCCAATGATGGCGGTGTGTGGCACCACCGGATTGGGCTCGATAGGAAGTTGTTGGTTGGTTGGTGTGAATTATTTTTCCAACTACAGATGATTATTAATACGATTCTTCATTATCTCCCTTTCTTTGATTTTGTTCCAAGTAGTTGACGGAAGGTATTTCGAAATTGGGTCGAACCGATCCATCCTTGCAGTCCATTTTTTTTGTTTTCAATCGTGTTTCTTGTTCCTGATTTGATTGGTTAAATCGGCCGGTTGATCAGGTTCTGGAAACATTATCGCATAAATGACGTTATTAGTTAGTTACCTTGGCAAGTCGCAACACCGAATTTTAAGCGGTGAAAGAAGGGACACAGAGTATGGTGTGGTTGAGCTAATAGATGCTTCACTTTCTTGGCTTGTGATTAAAAAACAACTTATACATATTCTCATGCAACTTGGTGTATCATTGTGTCTGGCCAGGCTTGGTTTGGCTCGACAGGGAGTGAGTGAGTGTCTGTGTTTCGCTGCCTGGTCCTCTGCACTCCTCACTGCTCGTCTGCTGCGGTGCTCTTCGACTTTTGCCTTTATGCAGGATGGATTACGTGGGGTCCTGCGCCGGGTGATACTAAAAGCATGGCCTCAAAAGATACGAGGCTGCAGTCTGCTGCTGATGGCCCGCATGATGTCCCCCCTCGGCCCCTCTCTCTCTCTCTCTCTCTCTCTCTCACGCCATAAACAAAATTGTGCATTTTACTGACTCACGGTGTTCTACTCTTCCCGTTCATTTTGACCACATCATTCAGCTTTTAATGAATTCACTCCTTACTTTTTATTGTCCACTATATTGTATTTGATTTTCTAGTGATATTCAAAATCAAAAAACAAATCAATTTACATTATAGTTTCTAAAATAATTTTAAAATAACTGCCGGGAGGTCCTGCGTTTAGTACTTACCCCCATTAAATTAAATAAATTTAAGATGATCACTATCTTTAATTAGAAGGAACTTAACTATTTGTAAAAAAAGTATGTTCTTGGATAATTTACATATCAGTTTGTATTTGCCTATTGAGAAAAATAAACTCAAGGCGTAAATAAGAAAAATGACACTATAAAAAAAATCATCATTATCGATGAAATAGTTTATGGTGTAGTTATTTAGTAACAAAATTAGGATGGAAAATTAATTATCAGAAGATAATTCTTTGAAAATATTTTTATCAAATTTAAATTCTATTGGTGTATCGGAATAAATTTACGTAGTAATATTTTCTAACAGAAATTAAATTTCTATAGTAATTTTATCTATGAAAACAGTATTTCCGTCGCTATTCACTAAAAAGGTTTACTAACGAAAATATTATTTCCATCGGTAAACCCTGACGGAAACATTGTTTTTGTCAGTAAACCTCGACGCAAACACGGTTTCCATTGGTGAATTCTTTCAGTGAATACCGACGAAAACATTTATTTATCGATGGAGTATTGATTTCCTCATTATTCCATCTGAAATAAAAAAATAATAATAAATAATTTATATTCAAGATATTTATAATTTTTATATATACAAGACATCATCAAAGACGATGATATTTCATATATATACAAATAATCACATCCATACAATTACATACATACAATCTATACAAACATAAATAAACTAACATCTATACAAACAAATATACTAAATTATGGAAATAAACTAATAGAAAATATCTAAATATCCATAATAGAAATTATCATAATTATATAAAACAAACAAAATCTAAACAAATCACAATAATAGAAACAAACTAAACTATTCAAATATCTATATATAAATCTAAATTTACAGAATCAAATATCTAAATAGATACCAAAAAATATTCCAAATAATACATCAATATATAATATAAAATCCTGTTGAAAGTAAAATATGATGCATTATGATCAAATCTATGTATAATTAAAAATTTTATACATGTGTATAACCAATTTTGATACATGAATAGAAATGAACAGATAATGATCAATATGCCAGGACTCCTAAAATATATAGTAATACAATGTTTAAAATATCAAAATAAAATAAATATATTTTGTATAGTTTATATATGATAAATAAAAAACTAACTTGTAGTTGAACAAACCTCAGAAAAAGATGACCAACACTATCAGATGGGTCTTGAGTCTCCTATGACTCAAATCATGTGCTGTCGGGGTGAAATTAGCTATGACCATTCGTATATGGGCCATAAGAGCTTCATGATTAGCATCCCTCCTCCGATCCTCCTCGACTCTCCTCCAATCGTCCTCGGCTCTCCTCTGCTCCTCAACGACCCTCCACTGATCATATCGGTCATCCTCTGATCCATTGAGGCCAATTGAGTGCATAATTCTTGATTTTTCACGTATTAAATACTGCACTTCAGTAGAAAAAGAGGAACTAGCATGCCCCCTTAAGAGTCCTCAAACAATCAAATGTAACTTTGGCCTACGAGTCAAGGCCGCAGAGAGTGGAGTTTTTTGTCCGTCTACCGAAAATATCATAATATATCTCATTTAGCACCTTGGTGGATAGAGACTGTGATCTCCCCTCTCCACTAGTGGCTGAGATACCTAAGTCATTCTATTTGTCATTTTCTCCTGTGTAAAAAAATATAATATGATCAACATCTAATTTGATCATAATTACCAAAGTTAATCAAGATAGAAATGATTAAATATAATAAAGTTAATAATTTTACGTGTATGGCATGGGATCGAGGATTGACAAATGTGTTATCCTTTTTCTTGTGAGTCTTGAGACCTCCATACAAGTGGGTTGACTGGCTAGTTTAAGTTCTTGCTTATACATATAATTTGGGACAAAATTATACAAGTTTGTTAATAAATACAAAATTTTCTTATGCAACTTTAAGTCTTGAGCTTGCTGCTGCCTTAGGGTCGTTAGAGCGATGATTTGATGAAGTTTTTGTTAAAATTTTATTGAAATTCTATTGCTGGGAAGACCTAGGAGCTTGCTGCTATTTTAGGGTCGTTGGATCGATGATTTGACAAAGTTTTGTCAATTTTTTATGAAAATTTAATGTTGGAAATAATCGAGAGTTATTGCAACCCTAGGGACATTGTAGGGGTGTATGAGTGGCTGCGGAAGTGTGGTTGTTGTGAGGAATAAGAGCTGGAGTAGGGGAGGAGGAGGGTTGCATCAGATGGAGGGATGGGCGAGACGAGTGGGTCACTGTTGGGGTTATACGAATGTGGTTCATTGGAGGAGAAAGTTTGGACAAGTGGTGTGACCGTGAGTTAATGATCGAGTCAATGGTTGAGTCGAGGGCTAGGAAGAGATCGGGTGAAGATTTGCTATCGATCATATTTAGAAGTTGCAGTTGGAAATGGGAGGAATTGGATCAATTTTGAGACAATAGCTTGAGGTGCCAGTAAGCAGGTCTTGAGCTGAGGTTTAGTCCTAGATTGAAGGGTTAAAGGTTCAAACTTATATTGGTACATTAGAGGTAGATGGAAGATAGTTTGGGATTTATTTCGAACAATTGAGGAAGGCAGGCAGCATCTCCAATTTTTTTATGTCTAAGCATCTTTAATTCATTTAATAGGAGATACTAGTATTTCGTTTTAAAACATAGATAAAAGGAAGGAAATTATAATTTTTCTAGTAATAATAATTTCAATGCGTGAAAAGTAAAATTATTTTTTTAATTAATGTGAATTGTTTGTGGCTACTTGACGGGCAACGAGTCCAACTTAGAGGATACTGAAATCCTTACAAAATTAGAGGAAAAAGGGGTTGTGGAATCTGGCTTAGAGAATACTAGTGAACACTATCAAACATAGTACTAAGGTAAACATTTGGTTAAACGAACAGAGGTTGAAGTAAATGGGCCGCATTCAATGATATGAACTCACTTAAATGTTCTGATGTTTAAATTTTGAAGTTAATGTTTGATGTTATTTACTAAATTTTGAAGGTCCATGAGACTAAGTGTCAACAAGGTTTAAATTTTAAATATTTAAAGTATTTTTCTTAAAAATATATATTGAAAAGCATGTGAATATATATTTATTTCTTGTTATAAAATGTTTGAATTTGCTGAGTCATTAGACTCACTAGATCCATATGGTACAGGTGAAGAGGAGACAGAGAGTTGATGGATGAACTTGCTCGTACCATATAGTGCACACTCGATGACCTTGTTGTTTCTTTTTCGGTTTATGTTATTCTCTGCATTAGAATGTTGAGTTTTCTTTTTGAAGTTGAAGATGTTATTATTGGTCAAATGTCTTAGATTCCTTAATTTGGTTGATTGCATATTCGAGTCTTTAGATATTTATTCACACTATTGATTCTGATGTTCGGGCAGGATTTTATTTTACAGATTTCTAGTTGAACAAGTTTTGAGATGTACGACATCGGACTTGAGTTATTTAACTTATTTTGTGTTACTTTGGGAGGGAGGGTTTATACGATGTATTTTGAAAGCTATAAGGGGATAAAGTTTTAAGTCATTTCAGTTGGTATCAGAGCATGGTCCTGATTAACGGTTGTACCTACTGCCGATTGAGAGAAACTCAAAAAGTCAAGCCTCAAAGTCTGTTAGTTTAAAAGTTCAGATAAATTTTAAATGTTTAATTATTTATATTGAGGAATTTAAGAATTTAATTGATACACATTTTAATCTTAATATACATGTGGTTTGTGTGCTTGTTTTGGGATGTATACAGAGATGCCTCTTAGATGGTACGCAAAGAGGAATAGGAGGTATGGAGAGGAGAGGTATGAGGAGGTGCCATCTCCTCCGCCTCCACCACCACTGCCATCTGACATTGGGGATTGAGTGCTTTAGACACCTCCACCTGCACCACCACCATCTTCTGATATTGGGGATCAGGTGCTTCAGGGGATGACTCAGTTGTTGGAACATCATGTTGAGACTGCTCGTAGAGTGAGGCCCAAGGAGGTGTATGAGTGTTTTAGGAAAATGGATCCGAAGGATTTTACAAAAACGACTGACCCACTAGTTGTTGAGGGATGGATTCGATCTATAGAGCTTATATTTAAATTCATGGTCCTTGGTGATGCTGATAGAGTGAGGTGTGCTACTTATTTAATGGAGGATGCATTATTATGGTGGGAAGGAGCGGAGCTATCCGTAGATATGAATACCCTATAGTGGGATGAGTTCAAGAAGGTGTTCTATGCCAAGTATTTTACTGTAGATAAATGCTCATAGATGAAGTGGGAGTTTATAAACTTGAGGCAGGGGGATTTATCGGTGGCTGAGTATATAAGGAAGTTTGATCGAGGCGTCACTTTGTGCCCCTAATTGCTAAGGACGTGATAGAGAAGTTAAGGCGCTTTATAGATAGACTACGACTAACTATTTACCGTGATGGCATGATGGTGGACCCTATTGAGTATTCTACTGTGATTTCTAGGCCTTTTCAGGCTAAGCAAGCTCTGAAGTATGTTGCTTTTGAGATACAGAGGAAGAGGCCACCACCGGTACAACTATAGCAAGGAAAGAAACCATTTAGAGGATCATAGAGACCTCAGGAGCAGCAATCTCACAAGCATGCCACCCATAACAATGATGAAAAGCCCTTATGCAAGGAGTGCGAGCACAAATATTATGGTACATGTATGTGGGGATCGAACAAGTGCTTGAAATGTGGAGTTGTTGGACACATATCTAAGGATTGCCCACAGTTGAAACAGCCTGCTTCAGGGTGATTATATGTAATGCATGTTGAGGAGATGAATCCAGACACGACACTCATTACAAGTATACTTACTAGTTGACATTAATTTAGTAGAGCTAAAAATTTTACGTTATTAATGCTTGAATCTTTAAAATTTTGAGCATACTTTGAAAGCATAAGGAAAATTATGTGTGACCAATGACTTATGTGCAGGAAAAATATTCATAGCGGGGGTGGCCACTAAGGCATTATTAGATTCAGAGGTTACTCATTCTTTCATATATGAGACCTTTGTGAAACGTAAGTGCATTCAAGCAGTTAAACTTGTTGTAGGTTATACTATAACCGTCCCAAAAGGGGAAGAACTCTAGCCTATTAGCATGGGCAAAGATCGTGAGTTTAACTTACACAATCACCCAATTTATGTCAATATTATCTTATTATCAATGCCAGAGTTTGATGTTATATTCAGAATGGATTGGTTGTCAGAGAATGTGGTATTGATTGACTACTAGCAGAGGTAAGTGTTGATCAGACTAAAAGGAAGAGAGCAATTCTGATTTGAGGGATCGAGATGTCTGGCCTTGCCCATAGTGATATCTTGTATAAGAGAAAGGAAACTCATTCTTAAAGGTTGTCAAACCTTCTTAGCCAGTTTGATTTCATCCCCTACTACAGACAGATCATCATTGTAGGAGGTAAAGATAGTCAAGGAGTTTCCTGATGTTTTCCCTGACGACATTACTAGTATTCCGCCAGAGAGAGAGGTGAAGTTTTCTATTAACCTTATGCCAGGTACAGTGCCAATGTCTAAGGCACCATATTGATTAGCATCTCCAGAGATGAAGGAGTTGAAGGAATAGATTCAAGAGCTCATAGAGAAGGGTTTTATTCTCCCAAGTTTCTCCTCGTGGGGTGCACTAGTCCTATTCATCAAGAAGAAGGATGGTAGTATAATGCTTTGTATTGATTATCAAGAGTTGAATAGGGTTACAGTGAAAAATAAGTACCCACTCCCAAGGATCGAAGACCTATTTGATCAATTGTTGGGAGCCACAGTATTCTCAAAGATCGATCTTTAATCAACGTATCATCAGCTGAAGGTGAAAGAAGTAGATGTGTATAAGACAACCTTTAGAACTCGATATGAGCATTATGAGTTTCTAGTGATGCCATTAGGTTGACAAATGCTCCGGCGGTCTTCATAGATCTCATGAACCACATATTTCGGCCGCATCTTTATCAGTTTATCATTATCTTCATAGATGACATACTGATCTATTCTAGAGATAGAGAGGAGCATAGACAACATTTGAGGACAACATTGTTGATTCTTTAAGACCAAAAACTATTTGCAAAGTTTAGCAAGGGTTAGTTTTGGCTAGAGAGGGTAGCATTCCTGGGCCACATCATTTCGAAGGAAGGGGTAGAAGTTAATCCGTCGAAAGTAGAGGCTATGAAAGAATGGACAGTGCCTAGGAATGCATCTGAGATTTACGATTTCTTAGGCTTAGCTGTTTATTATAGAAAATTCATCAAGGGATTTTCAAGTATTGTAATACCACTAACAGCGTTGACAAAAAAATGCTAGGTACGAGTGGGGAGCAGACTATCAGAGGAGCTTCGATGAATTGAAGTAAGCATATACAACAACACCAGTAGCTTTGCCCTCATGGCAAGGAGACTTTATGTTGTTTGCTGACACTTTTAAGCTCGGTTTGGGCATATTTTTGATGCATCATGAGAGAGTTATTGATATGCGTCAAGACAACTGATGTTGCATAAGAAGAACTACCCGACTCATGACCTAAAGTTAGCGACAACCATTTTTACCTTGAAAATCTGGAGACACTACTTATATGGTGAGAAGTATAAGATAATCACTAAACACAAGAGTCTCAAGTACTTCCTCACATAGAAAAAGCTGAACATGAGGCAGAGGCATTGGTTAGAGCTTGTAAGGTACTATAATTGCGAGATTAGCTACCACCCGGGAAAAGCTAATGTCTTTGTAGATGTCCTGAGTCAAAAGACAGCAGTTGTAGCATAGTTAGTAGTATAAAAACCTCTACAGATAGAAATTCAAAGATTTAGATAAGAGATTTATGCAAGGGGTAGCGCTCTGCGATTGTCTACTTTGACAGTGTAGCCTACTCTGAGAGACCATATTAGAGATGAGTAGACCTTGGATGAACAACTACAAAAGTGCGAGAGTAGGTCAAGGGGCAAGCACTTTATACAGTTGAGGATGGCATCGTCAAGTTTAAAGTCGTCTTTGGATGCTAGAAACACACACCTTGCGAGTCGACGTGATGACTGAGGCTCATTCCACCTCATATTTCATTCATCCAGGGAGTATAAAGATGTGCTGAGATATGCAAAAGTTGTATTGGTAGCCGGGTATGAAACGAGATATTGTACGTTTTGTATCTAAATGTTTAACATGTTAGCAGGTTAAGGCTAAACACGAGAGGCCAACATGGATGCTTAAGTCTATTCCCAAGTGGAAGTGGGAGAATATCACACTACTGCGAATAGAGAGAGGATCTAATGCTATATGGGTGATAGTTGACCGTCTCACCAAGTCTGTACATTTTCTACCAGTGAAGATGACTTTCTCCATGACATAGTATGTAAAGTTATATATTAGAGAGGTGGTCAGATTGCATGACATTTTGGTCTCTATAATGTTAGATAGAGACCCGTGATTCACTTCATCTTTCTAGAAGATTCTCTATTCTGCCATGGGGACTAAGCTATTGTTTAGTACAACATTTTACCCATAGATAGATGGCCAGTCCAAAAAGGTGATATAGATTTTAGATGATCTACTTTGAGTGTACGTGATAGACTATCCGAGAAGTTGGGAGAAGAAACTACCGCTTGTGGAGTTTATCTATGACAACAATTTCCAGTCGCTATGGGCATGGCTCCATACAAAGCCGTATATGGGCAGAAATGCAGATCTATTATCCATTGGGATGAAGTAAGGGAAAGGACAGAGATGGACCTGGGTATCATACAACAGACAACAACAGTAGTAGTCAAAATTCGAGATTAGATGAAGACTACTCAAAGTAGGTAAAAGAGTTATGCATATAAAAGGAGGAGAGACCTTGAGTTTGCAGTTAGTGACCATGTCTTCGTGAAGATAACACCCATGAAGGGTGTAATGCGATTTGTGAGGAAGGGCAAACTTAGTACGAGGTTCATTAGGCCATTTGAGATCCTAGATAGAGTGGGGATATTGGCATACAGAGTGGTGCTACCGTTGAATCTTACAAGAGTGCACAATGTATTCCATGTATCGATGTTGAGGAAGTACATGTCAAACCCTTCACATGTACTGAGTTATGAGTCATTGCAACTTACACCAAAATTTTCCTACAAGAAGAAGTCTATACAGATCTTAGGCATGCATGAGAGGAAGCTACGAAATAACATGATCAAGATGGTCAAAGTCAAATGACTGAATCACTCTGACGAGGAGGTTACTTGAGAAACTGAGTCTAATATGAGGAGTTGTTCTCTGAAGTTGTTCAATAAGTCTTAAATTTTAAGGACAAAATTCATTTTGGGAGGGGGGAGGGGGAATTGTTGTGTAAAAAAAATAAATAAAAAATAAAAACTAATGATAATAAAATTAAATAAAATGTGGGTTGTATAATTTATATAATTAATGTTTTAACTAATACATTAATGAGTCGGGCCTAATTTAAGGAGGGGGTGAGAAGGAATTCTAGGACAAAATTCATTAATGTTTTAACTAACACATATAATTCCTTAGCATTGTGGTAAAAGGCGATTCGCTCGCTCCTAGCGCCTCCGCCAACACGTCCCTAGGCCAACACGGAGGAGGTAAATCACGGGAGCTACTAGCCCAAACAATGACTAGTGCATAAGGGAGGGCAGGAACCTGGATACTAGCCAAGGTTTGACCCCCAGACCTCATTGTGGCAACACCCCATGCACTAGCCACTAGTCCATCCCAAGATGACCATATAATTCCTTAGCATGTTATTTAAGGAGGGGGAGAGAAGAAATTCTAGGATTTTTTTTCCTTCAACCTTTGTGCTACCACCTTCATCCTTAGAAAGCCCTTAAGAAAACATTCCAAAAGTTTGAGAAATTGAAGGATAACATGGTCGGATATTCTCCCGTCGCTTCCCTACGCTTCACTCGATTTTTCGTATGTTAAAACGCTAAGGCAAGATTTCTAACATTTATTTTTATACTATATGGGTCATAATATGAATGTTTTGATGTTTGATGCATGATTTATTGCTAACAAGTATATTTTCAATCATTGCAACGTTTTAGTGAAGTTCTACACTCTTTTTATTTGGAAATTTTGAAGTTGGAATTTTGTGAACTTGCTGCTGGCTTAGGTCAATCAGAATGATGATTTAACGAAGTTTTTATTAATTTTTGATTAAAATTCTGATGCTGGGAAGAACTGGGAGCTTACTGTTGACTTAGGGTCGTTGGAGTGATAATTTTATAAAGTTTTTGTTGATTTTTGATTTAAATTATGATGTTGGGAAGAACTAGGGGTTTGTTGCCAGAGTCGTACGTATGTTCAACAAGGCCTGAAACAAATAATAAAAAGTGACCTTTTATTATGGTAATTAACTGTAAATTTCAGTTTGCAAATAACCAAAAGCTTAGCTAGCAAAATATCTCTCGAATTCATGGTTATCTCTGTCTATGGGTTTTCATAACTTTGTGTAATGTTATCATATTGAATCTTTCAAAACTTTTCCTTGGGTATTACGCTAGTGGCTCCTCACTTTCTCTAAATTCAATGTTATATATTTTTACATTTCATGCTAGTTCATTGGTACTCATGTTAATAGAAATTACAATCATGAACTGCCAAAAAGCAACACTTAAAAGGATTTTCTGGTATTTTTATTGGTAAAGAAAAACTAAACATTTTTTATGCCTAAAATTCAAGATATGACAATTACAAATACAAGTTCAAGCATTGGCATTTGGAGTAGCAATCATTTGCATCCAAAGTACATCCCACTTTGAATCCATAAAACTCCAACAACGCTATCAAACTAGCAATGCCCTTAAACTAATCACAACATTAAATGTCTTGATGTAGACCATACACTAATAATCAACACTCACATAGTAATTGATGACCACCTGAAGTTTATAACTAGAACGATATTGATGCATATTATACGATAATTGATAGTTCACAAGATTCCAATTTGGGCACATATGCATTGATCACCATAAACAACTTTAAAAATCCTAATCTTGCAATCTAAACAAGACAATACTCACCCACTTAAAAGAGAGACTTGTTCGTCTCATAGACCATGACTTCACTGAAATTGATGTGAGCATGAAAAATCAAATGACTAGTCTCAGTACCAGTCGACTAGTATAACCCTAAACTTAGATCTTCCCTCGTCGAGTACATTTCTCTCGCGCTCGGACCCTCACGACTCACTTGACACTTCTTCGCAACAGTGACTCATTGTCTTCAAGTCTACTTCCTTTGGTTCTTGTCCGTCAGATGCATCCAAGCCTGCGACTCGTCATCATTCGCATATTTCTCAAAGTCGTTTTCCTCGGCCCTTATCCTTGCTGCCTTATCCATGGTCCCTCAAATACTCCATCCTTCACCGGACCTAAAGCCATCAAGCTGAGTTATATGTGTATCCTGCAAACCTACACACTCATATACACATATCAAATAAAAGGGTAAATCTAACTTAAACCTTTGCCCAAACATCAAAACACATGGTCACACAGACCATTGGAATTGCTCCAACACGCATGACCCATCTTCCAACTAGCAACCCAATAAGTCGCCCAGCCCTGAGCCTATTTTGTCATTAATACGACACGTAAGTTTGTTAGAAAGTCAGAAGATCATATATGTGTACAAATACGCAATACCCCCTCCCCATACCTGCGATATGACTACTAGATACAGTGTAAGCATGACAACGGAGAAAGATTTTCTAACAGTGAGATGATGCTTCATTAAATGCAAGATTGTAAGAGGCATTATAAAAAGGGGGCATTCTCTACTAGTACATGTACGCTGCACACACTCACACAATCTCATACTTTCTTCCATTTTGCGTCACTACTTGCTCCCGCTGTTTTCTGACTTGATCGTCAAAGTAGCTTGGGCAGGAACCCACCTTGGCCCGCTTACTCTCGTTTTCCCTCCTACTTTTGCTAGTGTTTGCAGGCGATTTCTGAAGTTCTTCAGTCGAAATCTTATTCCCGATCAACTTCCATGTCAATTCACCGGTGGTCCACAGCTCACCGCTTCTAGACTGAATTATCGTGGGACTGACAATACTGGCCCACATGGGATGAGTGATATCACCTTTTACCACATATAATTTAAATTTAATTTTATATAGTGAATTATAAATTATTAAAAATGGCTTATAAATTTAAATAAGTTAGTTAATATTAATTGAAATTTGAACATTTAAATAGGTAGTTAAACCTAGGGGTGCAAACAAATCAAATCGAGCAGAATAATATAGAAATATTGATATTTAAGTTCGAACTCAAAAAATATATATGATATACGACGTTCAAAAATATAAATAATTTTGGCTTGAGCTCGATTCGAAATAAAATTAGAGATCGAGTTCGATTCAAATTGTTGAAACCTATTTCGAAATAAATTTCGAGATCGAGTTTGATTCAAATTGTTTAAACCTAGATTCGAGTATATTCGAAGTATAATTTAAAATTAATTAAATTCAAATTATTCAAACTTAATATATTTAAGTAAAAATTGTATAAAAATAATCAGAACTCGATTTGAGTTCAGTTTGCAAACGACTCATCAACAATCGAACAAAATATTATGGGTTCAAATTCGGCTTAAAAAATTATCGAATATATTCGAGTTCGGCTCAAATTCGATAATTTTAAATACGAATTGAATATTTTTAGAGCCAGCTCGAAAAACTTACAAACCGATTTGATTCATTTGCACCCCTAGTTAAACCTAACAAATTAACATAAAAAGTGTGAACCTAATTTAAAACATGCTAAAACATTGAAAATGAAAGTTATTATTGGATTTTATATACAGGCGATTAATAATGATCACGAGACTCTAGTTTAGCTTCATATGGTGAATTATAAGTTCATCAACTTTATAGGCTTGGATAGTTAATTTAATAACTTAGCTTATTTATTCTCTAAATAGTGTTATTTTAATTTTTTTTTACCAGAATTGCATTAAGATTTTGACATTAAACCGATTCAGATATAAAAGATAAATTCAACTCATCATTTTTTTTCCCAAAGGAAAGGGAGAGAAGATGCGCTGCCTATATAAAATAATAATAATATTTTAATAATATTTGAGCCTCTCCGAATATTGGGAAGACAACTACGTAAAAATTTGATTCTACGGTAGATTGAATGAAAACTACGTGTTATCCTATAAAATTAGAAGTAATAGTATTGGGTTAGGAAAAAATTTTCCGACATTAGTCCTTCGATATTCAAATTAATACTCTATGTACGAGGAGAAGAAGAACAGTGAAAAGATGGTAACAATTTGGACGTAGAATATAAATCATCGCATACCTCCACCTATAAATAGAAACCCCCTTTTATAATATACTGTAGTGTCTATGTATGCATCCCAAAGCATATGCACGTTTTACAGAGCATCCTAAGAAAAGATAAGTCGAAAAGTATTTTTGATATCTTTCCTTAAGTGACCACACAAATCTATGATGTGACAGACTAGAAACTTCTAAAGTATAATTTACTTGTGGGATCCTGTCCATTCCCACACTAATTTCTATAAAAGTACGACATGACGAGTGTACGGGTTCTTCTATAAGTCAATCAGTCGTTGATCGGTCGGGAGGACACTCGTTCAATCTTATAGGGTGCAACACTTGACTCGGCGCTTACTTGACTTATCTCTGAAACCGAGCGAAGGGACATTGAGTCCAATCAACCCTGAAGCCCAATCGGTCCCGATCGCGGATCGAGGAATTCACTATTTACTAATGAAGATAGCTTGTTGGTCCTAAGTTGATATGCTAAATTTGACCGAGCTGGATGCCCGGTCGAACATTCATATCTGACCGGCCGTGTATAATCCGATCGGGCAACCTATAGTGCTATATAGGTATCTTTGACTTCCTATTAACTATGTCAGTTGATCTTCACTAGTTTGGTCCACTTTTAGAGGATCATATTCATCGCCGTATGAATATTTATTGTGTAATACAGTTATAAAATAACTAAAAATAATTTTAAAAAATTAAAAATAATACTTTTAATAAAAAAATGAATTTTTATAAATCGACTTCTATACATAAGCTATAAGCTATGTTTAAAATTTATTCGAACTTTTATAAAAAAAAAATTAAAAGTCGCTCTAGAGAAAAAAGAATCATAAATCATTTGTCCCATTCATTCAATGCGTGAGTCTTAAAATTGCAATTAAAACTAGCTCTAGTCTTTAGTTTTTCCCTTTTTTTAGGTTGATACCATTTATGCCTATTAATTCTGACGTCATTTATAAAAAAAATTTATCAGTGATTAGAATAAATTGGAAAGGACTCATCAGTTTAATATTTTTAGGTTAACTTTTTATTAAGATAAATTTATTCATTAATTTATCAAAATTGAAATTCAATCTTAGGTGCTTGGGAAATCGAGCACAACATCAAAATCGAACTATTAAATAGAATTAGAAATGAAGTTGATAAAATGCAAACCAAAATAAGTTCACAGGATAAAAAATTCTGACACGGAAAGTAAAATAGAAAATTATATTAATTGAAAGATGATTAAATTATAAAAGTTTAAATTCTTTTCATAAACTCACTTAATAGTAAATATAAAAATAAATATTTTAAATAAAAAATAGACTGATCTAATAGGAATTATAATTATTTATATTTATTATCTAAATAAAAAATATTGATTACTAAATAGTAAAAATTAAATCTTTGATTTATTATAGATGTATCAATAATATTTTTTAATTCCATTTTATTTATTATAAATATGTAAATCTTAAATATTTTCCTTTTATGAATATTTTAAAAGATTTTTATTTTTTCCCTGCCATATTTATTTCCTTTGCTTTATAGTTGTGATTAGATTATTATGTTTTATCATAGATCATATAAATTTTTTATCACGGTCATCTTAACGGTCCCTCTAGAATAATTGGCATCTGACGGTAGTATTAAATCATATGATATGTGCTGCTAAATTTGATTTGCTATTAAATTATAAATTAAATTCTATAATAAATAGTATTTAATTTTTATGTATATTTAATTTTAAATTTTATATGATAACAAAAACACGTGCCCACTGAGGGGATCAATTCTATCCGTGTAAGAAGGATTTTCCTCCCTCAAAGCATCCACAGTGGTATAAAATATTTCTACTAAATATTTATGGTCTTCATCTCCATATCACTTTTTAAATATTTTACTATATTTTAACTTTTACAATAAAATATCTCACCATCCAAATATTTATGGGTCCCACCAATCAAATATCTCATTCTCAAATATCCTCAACTTCACAATCAAATATCCCACCAATTAAATATTTATATGTCCCATAACCATTTTATTAACTTACATATAATTTTTGTTTAAATAAAATTAATATATATTTTTAATATATTTCGCCTATCATTTATTCATAAAAAATTTTTTAGACAAATATTCAATATAATTTTTTAATATTAATATTTTATTTAAATGAGAACAATACAACATCAACAATACATCGAGTGTAGACATTTAAAAAAAACTACACCATACTTCAAATATTTCACAAAATCAGAATTGAATAACTAAATATTTCATATATAATAAATTAATTATTTACTCATCACGATGGCATGTTTCCCAGATGTGTTCAACCAAATCATGACGAAGTTGATGATGCACCTGAGTATCACGTAACTCGGAATTTCTTCGAATGTATTCAGCAAATTCACTGGTTGAGCCATGATTCGCTGTGATTGTATCTTGTTCTTCGCGATCCCAAATCGATATTGCATGACCTTCGTCCTCTACAATCATGTTGTGTAAAATAATGCATGTATACATGATTTCTTTACATTTGTCCATAAACCAATGTTGCCCTGGACCTCTTATAATTGCCCAACGAGCTTGGAGTACCCTCAAATCCCCGCTCGACATCTTTTCTTGCAACCTCTTGTCTTTCCTTAAATTTTTTTTTTTTTCGGATCCTTAGGGGCAGGAAAAACTCTTGACGAAAGTGGTCCATTCCGGATATATACCATCTGTCAGGTAGTACCCTTTTTGTATATTGTGTACTGTTCATAATAAAATTAACTTCCAGTGCACTTCCTTTCAAGACGTCATTAAAAATAGGTGATTCATTAAGCACATTGATGTCATTGCGAGATCCAGCAACTCCAAAAAATGCATGTCATATCCACAAATTGACATATGTGACTGCTTCAAACACAATTGTTGGATAGTCATGATCGCCTCGTGTGTACTATGTCCTCCACGCAACCAGACAATTTTTCCAGACCCAATGCATGTAATCAAGACTTCCTAACATCCCAGGGAAACCATGCTTTTGTTCATGCATTTCAAACAAACGAGTGATGTCAGTTGCATTGGGTTTTCTTAAGTACTCACCTCCGTATATTTCTATCATGCATTGACAAAAGTTGGACAAGCATTCGAGGGCAGTTGTTTCACTCATTCGCAAGTACTCGTCAAATTGGTCGGCGAAACCTCCATAAGTCAGTTGACGGATAGCCACCGTGCATTTTTGAAGCGGCAACAGACCTTTTCTACTTACTACATCTTCCCTCCATTTAAAAAATCCACTAGGATGATTTTCCAAATCAGTGACTATGCGTAAAAATAACTCTTTTCTCATTCGGAATCGTCTTCGGAACATATCATCGGTATGCACCGACTCAACACAGAAATAATCATTGACAAGTTGAGTGTGTCCAACTATACGGTCTTTGTTAATTGTTCTTCTTCTTTGTGTACTCTCATGATAATCTTGCACGAATTCAGCCACTCTAAATTGATTGCGCAGTACCATCATGAATAACGTTTCACCAGGATTTGATATTATAGGGCTCGTTGTGTCTTCGGAAATATTATGACGAACTTGAGAACTTTCTTCACTAGAATTTTCGTCGATATTTGAAGAGTTGAATAAATTCCTAAAATAATAACTATATATAGAGAGAAATTAAATGTTATCCGACGTTTGAAAAAATGAACGCTCCTTTATAACGTTTATTTTTTCCAACGTTTGATTTGTTGTTAGTTTTTAATTTATTTATTTAATTAAATTAAAAAAATAATTGCATCCCACCATTTTGATCGACCTTACCAGATTTAATTAAATTTAAAGAAAAATAAAAATAATAAAAATAATAGCAGCCCACTATTTTAGTGGACACTGTAAGAAAAAAATCACCGGATATAAATTTATAGGTGATTTTTAATCACCCTTTAAATATCCCCACTGATGGATACTTGAAAAAGAGAAATATTTTAAAAAAGAAAAAACCCTCTAAATATTTCCATTAGAGATGCTATAAGATCGAAGATCGAGACCGTCTGAAACTACTGAATGACGGATTCATTTTACCAACCTATGCCACTTTCCAACCTATATCACTTTCCAACCTATATATTTATAAATATTAAAAAAAATAGTCAGAAACAAATTAATAAATAAATAACACGCATGCTTGCCTTTATGTATCCTGCCCCTGCCCCCTGCCCCTGCCCCACTTGTGTTCACTTTTAATAAAACAAACAAAAAGCGAGAAAAAAAAAAATAAAGAGGAAGAAAAGAAAGAAGAATCGATGGGTCTTTCCAACTATCTGCACGACGTCTCCGGCGACTCTCTCCCCCTCCTCCTCCTCGCCGCCGCCGCTGCCTCCATCGCCTACCTCCGCTCCTTTCTCCTACGCTTCCTCCCCCTGTCCTCCTCCCACGCCGACGCCGAAGACAGCGATCCCTCCTCGCTCGGATCCGGCCTCGCCGGCCTCGTCGTCCTCTCCGACCGCCTCGCCGCAGACCGCGCCTTCCCCTTCCTTCTCTCCTCCCGCGGCGAGGCCGAAGCCCCGCGCCCGCGGTGCGCGGTCTGCCTCTGCGACCTCTCCGACGGCGACAGCGTCCGCCGCCTCCCCTGCCGCCACGTCTTCCACCGCGGGTGCCTCGACGGCTGGCTCGGCCAGCTCAACCTCTCCTGCCCGCTCTGCCGCCTCCAACTCGCTGTGCCGGAGCTCCGTGCCGCCACGGACCGCCGGATCGGAGCCGAGCTCGTCGCCTGGTTCTCCCACCACTAGATCCGATCGGACGGTGAGAATCGATCAAAGATGACGAAAAAGACGATCTTTTCTAATCGATAAGACACCTAAAAAATAGCTGTGAAAGAGATTTTGAATTATGGATAATATAATTTAGCTTCTTATTTCGATAAATGTGTGTGTTAAATAGCAATTTTTAACGCCTTTTTTAATTTTATTAATAACTAGAACGCCTTTAAAAGATGATAATTATTTTAAAAGTAAATAAGATATCTTAATTTTTAAATACAGAGGAGCCGTTTATTAAGTAAGAGTTGTTCAATATATAATATATATTTTGTAGTTAGTTTGTTAATATTCGTGAGTAAAAATTATGAATTAGTAAAATACATTTATCAAGAAAGTCCGGATTAAATTTGTAAATAAATTCTTAAAAAATTTAAAATTATAATATTAAAATTATTAGTTAATAAAATAATATTAAAAATATAAAATATTTAAATAAAATAAATCTAACTCAAATTAAATTCCAAACAAAGTTGGAGTTAACAAAAACAAAGGGACAGATTATCATTGATGGGCCTGTTTGACTAGTAATGGACCATTACTTAAGCCCATTTAGCGCTCCGTAATATCCGCTTGATGTCGGGCCGTTAGCCGAGCTCATATGACGGCCCGCGGCTGCTCCGGCGAGCACCTTCCGATGCGAGCGATGCCGTCGGACGAAGAACAGGCTGTGAAGCCGACGAGGTGAGGATAGAGGTGGAGGCGAAATCATGTGCGCCGGGAAACATCGTCGGAGGTAAGGGCCATTCGACACTGCCGATTTGAATTGAGCTTCTGCTGGAGTTTGCTGTAATAGCTTGGATAGTCTCAGTGACGGACGAAAGAGTATATTTATTTTTTTTTGCTCGCTAGGAGGAAGAAAGCACAGCTATTGAATGCGAGAAGGGTAACATTTATGACCTTCTACATAAAAGATATCGCTCGAAGGTTTCGATCACAACAATTTTTTATGTTCGGTGAGAGTGATGTCTGTCTACTAGGTAAATTATTGCAGCATTGAGTGGTTTTAATGGCATCTCCAATGGTTAGAGTTCTACAAAAGCTTTTTTTTAATTGCAAAGGATTAGGCCTTCCCATGAAAACAGAATTTAAATGGTCAACAGATTGCTTGCTCTTCCTTGAGCAAGCAGTCTGAGTCTGCCCACCCATTTAGGTTTGTATAATAGGTCATCAAGCCTTTTTTTTTCTGAATGAAAGTCACCATGCTTATATGTGGTTATTTTCTTAGAAGAGGTTTCAACTTCAGTTTTCTGATCAGAGCTTTGTCGGATCCAGAAAGTCTTTCATAAATGACGGATCTTTTCTCTATTTTCCTCATCATCAGCATTCTCTTCTGCTGTTTCATGCAAGAAATCCCAAGTGAGGATGAGGGCTCAGTAACAAGATGTGGCAGCAGTGAGAATCTCCTGATAATTTTCCCTTTCCAGTCCTGTGGGCTGCATGGTTTTGAGCTTTCTTGTCAGGAAAACTGTGTCGTCCTCAGCTTTCCATCTAATGAAGGGCTAGTAGTAAGGAGAATCAGCTACTATGATCAATTGCTTTCTGTCTACAACCCTTATGGGTTCCTCTCCATAAGGCTTCTACATCTTAAGCTCTCAACTTCACCCCTCGATCTTTTTGGAGATGCAACTTATGGATATGTCCCTACATTTGGGAGTTTATGCCTTTATGGTCTTATAGTCTCATCAACCGTTCACCAGATGCATCCATCGATTCTGTAATTTTCTTCCTATCCCATGTTTAAGCAACATTCCTGGCTATTATTATTTGGATAGTACTGAATTCTCTTTGGTACAAAAATCATCATTTTCTTGTGAAGTAATCACAACATAAAACTTTCTGCTTACTGATGGTGACTTGGGAGGCATCATTTAAACATGGGATCTACTAAATTATAGAAACTGCCTCGGATTATAGGTTGAATGAAACAAGATATATCACTGATTGTACAATCAATCCTTCAGATAGTAGTGGAACTCACAGAGGTCAACAGAACAAATCCATCAGAGTACCATTTCTTTTTGTTCCATGTTGTCTGAGAATCTCTTTAGTCCATTGTTGTACCATATTCCTTTTTAATACACTATACCTCTGCAGTTGACTATATCTCTCTCTCCTTGGTCCCATTCCCTCATCCCTTTTCTGGTTCACTCTGTGCACCAAGTTTCTATGAGGCCTAGGCCAAAAAAAGAAGAAGGTTTTAATAATTTTTTTTAAAATAAAATTTCTAAAAATTAGGTCTTTAATAATTTTTTAAAAAAATAAAATTTCCCCACCCTTTTTTCATTCAGACTTGGGACGGTAGATTTAATTTTTTTTAAAAAATAAAATATTAATTTAAAAATAGATTTTTATATAAAATTTAGTTTTCTAGCTTTTTGAGATGCAAAATTATTAATTAAAATTTTATATTCAAGTTTTGATAATAATTTTTTTCAATTGATAAAATTGCTAGATTATTTAATTTTTCTTGAGACATTGTTGAACGTAAATAAAACTTTATTAATTTTAATTTTAAAAATCTTCTTTCTACCAAAGTGACACTAACAGGTATAGTTAATAATATTCTATAAGCTACCCATACATTAGGAAAATAATTTAATTTTTTTATAAGGTTCAATACATCAAGTGCAATTTTTAATTCTGGATTTATTATTTCTTTTAAAACTTTTAATTCTAAAAATAAATCTGAACCATCAAATAACATGTCGTGTGTTAAAAAGTTTTCAAGATTTAAACATTTTATTTTTAAAAACTCATCATCACTCAATTTTAACTTTTCTATGTCAT